>CM062224.1:5945990-6459716 GCA_031216235.1 Syzygium jambos
CGGTCGGCAGGCGGCGGCAGGAGGAGGGCAGTTGGCGACAAGAAACGGTGGCCAGCGAATGGCGGCCCACAACAGCCGTCGACAGGAGACGGCAAACAGTGGGAGGCAGCGACCAACAAGTGGGCGACAATGGACAGTGGGTGGGTGACCGGCCAGTAATGAGGGCAAGCAATAAGAAAAATTTCTCATTTTTGTTCCAAAAATAGAAAAATAGAAAATTTTTAATTCTCAATCCCAAATCTATTTCTGAAATCAATATTTGTTTCCAAAATTGAAAAATGAATTTGCGTTACCAAACGGATTTCTGTTCCAAACTTATTTTTGGAACAGAAAAATTGAAATAAAGTGGTTATCATTCGCAGCCTTAACATGAGTATTATGTCAAGGGATTTCTCAATCAATGGATTTCGGTTTGATACATGCAGTCAAAAGGGTTCAACTGCATCCATGTTGCGATCCCCTGAACTCTCCTTTCGTTTGTTTTGATTATGTTACTGAGGAACCGATGAATTCCCCTTTTGCTTTTCATTGTACTGCAATGTTTCTTGCATCCGGTTGCGACATCTGTTCTTGGGAGGTTCGCAACTCCAGTCTTAAAACTGGATATAAATTTAAAGTGGTCCGAAGCTACATACTCACTGCTCCAGTACATTGTGAAGGACAGGTCACTCTTAGGTTCAAGAAGCAAAACAAGAAACTCTCAATACTATAAGTAATAGAACCATTTGTTTGGGAACTCAGCTTAAATTTTACGTTGTGACACAGAAATTAATTGATGTTATTCATTCTTTATGAGGGAATCAGACTACATAATATACTAAAAAGTCAGATTTTATGTGCATAATCAAGAGATAATATGATACTGCATGAAAGTTTTGTTTCAAGTTATATCACAGTAATTCATAACAGACGATTTGGAGTGAATAAAGTACAGAAACTGGTGCTACATGTTCAAATATAAATCACACCACTGGCAGATACACACATTCATACATTAGGGGGCAGAAAATGATAACCAAACCAAACTAAACTGACACATGATTATTAGCATTTAGCAATCCCCTTGCTAACACCCGGTCGCAACATCATACCATGAGACAACATGTTTTACTCTTCCTGCGAAGGCCAAAGGAAAGCCCCCATGGCGAACTTCCTCTTCTGGACGACATCACCGGACACAGGCAAGCCATACTCATTCAGGAGGCGATCCAGTTTCCACTCGGGCATATTCTCGTAGTCTTTCTTCTTGTACCTCGGGTAATGCAGCGGCATTTGGAATGAGCACTGGTTATTAGTACTCTTACTCGTATGTTGCCCATAAGGCCCCCCTCCGAGCGTAGACACGGCGGCATTTGCTAGACTAGTCCCTGCCATCGATGTCTTCTTGCTTCGCACTATTTCTTGTTGCGTACGGGTACTCCAATTCGCCCTTTTATAGGCACCCTGCAAGGAAGGAGATTAGAGAGAGAAGGAGCGAGAACATTGAAGCGTGTACTGGACAGCGTAACATTAATGTTATGAAAGCGAACATTTAGAGAATGGTGGTGGGGTTTCGTTAGAATTGTGGTATGCAGCACAGCAATCATGTAGTGCACTGTACTTGTAGGGAAAGGTACGTTTCGGAGTATGCAAGCAAATACATATGTGGATCGAATGGTCAGGAAACTAGGATGATCTTAAGATACACGTAGTCACTACTGTTCGCCGATTATCTCGATCTTTCTGTGTCAGGATGTGATGTTCACAGTTAGATCCAAATTTATCTGCTAGAGCGGCCTAAACTTTTGATCTCAAGAGTAGAGGCTATACAGGCACAGGTGAAAATATAGCTGGGCTTTCTTTAGAAATACATTTCAAATGCGATGTTCTAGACCTAGTGGTTAATAAACATGACTTGGATACATATACGCGATGCAATACAGAGACATTATGGAGGAAATTAACGCGAATCAAGCGAAACAAACTAAAATATCTTCGCCCTTTCTTTCCAACGCCCAATCCCATTAAATTGCGTCCCCTGATGGCATGATCTGAATTCTTCTGGAGTCAACTACTTCGGTTCACACGATATGAATGGTTCTGGTACTTGTCCAAATCGAGCAATTGGATTTACGTTTGCGGATTGTCTTTTCCGAAAGTCACATCAGGCTCCTATGGACACCGTATCACCACAAGAAATTCACACATCGCTACCTACCTATTAATTGCAATATCGAGTCCACTTGCCTTATCTATGCATCAGCAGATAATTATAACCAAAGTGATCTCCGCTGGATACATCTGGGAGATTTTATGACGTAACCAAATTGATCTCTGCTTCTAAACATGGGTCTAGTCACTACCACTTTTGTCCATTTGATTATCCTGTCAAAAACATCGATGAGAGTTAATTCTCTAATTCCTCATTTCTGGATAAACCTGTGAATTGACATCTTATTGAAGGATATCTCTCCACTCGTTCAATATTTTCCTGGGTCAAGGTTCAATTGGATTCGGATACGAGTGAATGTCACCGCTGTGTTCGGACAATGTCCTCCCTCTAGAGCAGCTACAGATCCGTCACTTAATCCTATAATGCACTGCCTTTTTTATCCGGGCCAATACCCAAAAAAACTCCAAACTTTAGAGTTTGTCCAAAAAATACCTCAAAACTTTTTTTGTCTCCTAAAAAATCCCAAACTTTTATTTTTGTCCCAAATTTACCACCGTTAACTTTCCATCAAATATAGAGGTGATATACTTATTCTAGGTGAGCCGCCACGAATTCCCATTTGTCCTACATCGCAATGACTTCATCTTGAGTTAACCTGACTGCGAAACGAGTCATCACATTTCGATAAGAATACAACACACACTGCTATTTCTCAGCAAAAAAGAGTGGTATAAGGACTCGAGATCTTCCAATTTAGAAGAATCCTGCTCGTTTGAGGGAATCACCTGGACAATGTAGGTTTGCAAGTTGCTGCTCGCTGATTGAGTCAGAGACGGCAAATCATTAGCAAGACAGAGGTTGTTATGGACATTGAAAAACAAGACAATTAGGTAGAGGAAATGAATGAAAGACATAATGTTCGTCTAGGAGGCGGATTATTAACGGCTTTATTGGACGGAAAGTTAACAGTGGTAAATTTGGGATAAAAGTAAAAGTTTGGCATTTTTTAGGAGACAAAAAAAAGTTTTGGGTTATTTTTGGGACAAATCATAAAGTTTGGGGTTTTTTTGGGTATTGGGCCTTTTCTATCCAGAGAAACAAGAGAGAGATTTTCTTTTAAAGAAAGAGCAGAAACTTTTATACCAGGATGTCGCTAACCGACGAGCACTCTCGAGTCTCAGCATTCCCTGCTTTGCTGGGATAAGTGAATGTGCCCCAAGGAAATAAAGCACCCAGAAGAACTCGTATCACTCTGCATTGGTTACTGCGAGTTGATCGTTGAAGTAATATTCCGTGCACACCATTGCTTTAAAAGCTTCTAACAGCAGAAGATGCCACATTAAAATCATCCAAAGGACTCGAAAATGTGCTTTGCAATTGCCTCATAGTCACTGCATGCAGTGGTGATTGACAAAGACGAATTTTCAGTCACATGACAATATAAATATACCGCAAATGCCATTTTCTTTTCTGCGTTCACTGAAGAGAGAAACGTGTAGACGTAATGCCTGCAATATACGGAACAAATACTGACCATAGTTGATTGTGGACTCCGGCGTTACCTCTAAAAGAACTTCAATCGATCGGTAGATGACTAAGGCGATCCTTTTTCCCCCTTGTTTCATTAACTAACCAAGGCACTGATTAAATGATTATCACATTTTATCTGGCCAGCTTGAAATTGTAAAGCTTAGAGTCATGGTGGCTCCGAGTCTGATATTTCCCTGAGCAAGCGGATTGTGCCCACGATGATGTCTTAAGTATCCTCAACCCAAACAATATTGTAGATGTAGAATACAGTATCATCTGTCCATTATATATTTGCAAATTCTGCAAGAAAAACTAGGATTATAGTGAGGTAAAATAGTCCTGTTTGATTTCTAGGATGCCGTTTTCCTCTTTCTTTTTTTTTGGCTCAATTTACGTAGAAAAGCTAATGAGCCATGAAAAATTTGGGTGTCTCCTGGCCACTCAGACTGGTTCCGTGGTAGCTTATAGCTTAAATAATTTGTGCGTCATTGAATCGACGATACGTCCACAGGGGCGAGTACTATCACCTTCCCCGGTTCATGTGTTGGGCCATGGATAATGAACACGTTCATTAACACGCACAAGCATCCAGTCAATTGAATTATGGTTGATGAATGCAACTACTCTGTACAATGGTCCAGAGCACATTAACGAGCCAGTTGCATAAGAGATGTATCCTGGGTCATACAGAAATTCTGTATGCTCTGAATGTTGCAGACTCACTATCAACAAATCCATCAAATTGTTACAGACCAATACACAAATTTTCCGCCATAAGATTTGCATTTTTGGAGTTCAATACTGAGACAGGAGGGTAGCCTTTTGTATGCCTCGCAAGATATACTTGCACTATGACATACTTGACATCAGTTAATCAGTTGCCGTCACTAAACATATCCACTCTTCACCAGAATAAAAGGAGAAGAACAATATAATATTCATTCAAATGAGCAAATTGGAAATGACGCAACCGTGACATCTGTCTATTGCAAAATCAATGTATAAGAAGAACAAAGAATCTTAGTTTGGAGCGTCTGCTAAGAAAAATTGGCACAGATTGTGTACTTAGGCTATTGCTTTTGGCTATAAGCCAGAAACTGCATGCAACTGTGGTCCGAAACTTCCACACAATAACATTGACAGACAGATCAAATGTTAGTTTTTGACACAAGGACCGAGTTGTAGCTTTCTCGTGAGTGCATTTCACTCTACTTCCGGCAGCAACCGCAGGAGTATGTACATGTCCTCGAGTGTGCTTTGCAAAAGCATTACCCTTTTATATGCCAAATAGAGCATTGCGAGGAAGGACTGAAATCAGCTGTGACTTTCAGCTGACTACTTGAAAAAATGTCATTTATCATCTGTGATGGCCTTGGCATTGCATCATGAATCACTCTTTCGCTCAATGGTTATCTCTTTCAGATTTTCAGGAGCTGCTTTTGCATTTGGAGGATAATCAACAAGCATAGTTGGAGGAGCAAAGTACATGTGTAGCGACATCATACAGATAATGATACCCAAGAAAAGCTGCAGCAGTCACATAAGTGAAACGGTCAATTGTAGTCCAGATGAAACAAGTATTTGAAAAGAACATACTCAGAATTAAGAAATCCAATGATTCCTAATGGTTTGAGACTTACTTGCAGTGTAGGCTTAAAGTTGAAAAGATAAATGGAAAGAACCATTGTCAGCAGCATTGCCATTGACGTAGAATAAACCTGACAGAAATAATTATAAATAAACACCACCGTGATTAAGGACTTTAAGCTGCTAGGAAACGAACAAAAATAGTTTATTGAACTAAGCAAGTATGCTTACATTCTCATGCCAATGCCCACATGCCATAACAACTCAATAGATTTGCAGACCAAACTCAGAAATGGTCCACCCGAGATAGATTGATTCAGAATAATGAAAAGTAGAATACAAGGATGGGGTACTGCGTTTTAGGGGTCGGAAGGATCATAGCATATGCTAAAAAAAAACTGCAACAAGTAAAACCACCAATTTTATCCCAGAATTCGGATTAAGATATAAATCAGATCATTTGCAACAGAACTTTAGCAAAAGTATCAACAATGTGTATATGAAAACCATGATCTGCAACAAGCACTTACCTTCACAATGTTGTCTGCATACTTCATCAACCATGAAACCAGCAAACCAGTCGAGCCCAGGTTCAATACCACCATCCAAGTCGTAATGGTATATCCATCAAAAAGCCGTTGCCACCAAGGGCCCTTTTCAAAGCCCCCTTGAAAATCATCCAAGAGAAGTCTTGCCATGTTGAAGATCACACCGAATCTGCAGAAGTTAAGAATACCAGAAGTTACAGCCACGAAGAAAAACTTTTAGCAAATAGGAACCCAACCATGTATTTAACACAAAATCGTAGCATTTGAATGAACTTTTCTTTTGTTTTTTAGGAAGCTAATCTTAAGAATAAATCTTTCCACTTCAGCATAGAGTGGAACTCATACATTCCTCGCAAAACTGTCACATTAATCAGTTGTCAGCTCTTCACCTTTGTTTTAAGCCCTCATATTAGAAAACAAGAAAATTGAGTTTTGACAGAATCATATAATGTTTTCCTACTAACGTAGGAAACCAGTTCTCCCAGAGTAAAATGTTCACCCGAAAAAACAACACTTTGCAGAAGACTTATTCAAGAATCAAGAGAGGACTCTCAAAAGTAATATTTGCACTATAAACATGACAAAGAAAAGCATCATTCGAAGGCAGAGAACACTAAATATCATGAAGTATGAGTAAGGCATGTAGTAGTGGTCTTTCTGCAAGCCAACTTTTGGAATGAGTAATGTTACACCAAACTAGGAAATACCAAACAGAAAAGAGATACCTACGTATATAACTGTACATTCTGCCAATACAAACTATCATTGTTCTTCTTCATCAGAAACTCTGTGTAGACGCCGGCTAATGCAGACATACATGCAGATAAAATTCCAAGCATGTACCCTTGGATTGGTGCTGAGAACAAAGATTCGCATGAAGCTTCTCCACAACCTTTAACCTACAATACTAGCAGAAATATATTATCATCAACTCTACTACCACAACGGATAAGCACATGAGAAGTGCTACATCATTTCTTGATTCACTGATTCTACATCTTTGGCCACAAGGATTTTGGGCATCAAACTACTTCCAATTTGCTAAAAGTTACATATACAAAATCGAAATAAAAAAGGAGCTAATTAAGATGAAGGCTTGTAAACCGGTGAGGGCCAAGAAGAATTGCTCTTCAGCAGGCTGAAGCATTGTTCTTCTTACATTCACTTAAAATGCTTCACAAACAAATGCAAATTCTTAAGAGGGATTTTTGCCCTTCATTCACATGATTAAATATCTTGTGGACCTTTAGAAGAAGATTATAACCCTTTGCAGTTATTCTCAACTTTATCTTGTTTAGTTGCATCATGAGTACTTTGTTTCTTTTTGAATGATGGGCTCATACAGAGATTCTGACTTGACCCATCAATACTGTGTCCTTTTTTTATCCATGACATGGGGCAGCAAAGGATGTTATCTATTACTGGGTATTCTTCATCTAGTTGTGCAAATGGAAATTCTAACAAAACAATAATTGCACCCATGAGCTTTATCCAATTGTAAGGGTATTGTCTTCTTCTGGGAATATATAAGACTTCATTCTCATTTGAGAATGGAAAGAAGAAGAAGAAAAAATTATTGCAACCTATAGTTGTACTTAAGTGCCACAATTCCGGGATCTTGTTGGGTAGAACCATACTCAACACTTCTGCCCCAGAGTAGTTTAGCACATTCCTCTTGTTTGTGACAGCAAATTAAAATTGTATTAAACAAACATGAAAGTTTTCAGCACTTCAAATGTGGTTTGCTAAAGCCATTTGGCATGTCATAAGAAAGATCACTCCATCTAATGGAGTATTCAAATAAACTCCCGATATGACCAATCCATGACCAAGAAAAACTCACTGTAAACCATATGCCTGCATTGTTCTTGTCACGTCTTCAAGTGCTAACTGATACACCTCTAAAGCTTCACATACATATCATAGCGCATTGACAAGCAAGATGACATGGGAACAGGAATAGCAAGCTTATAATAACCTGGCTTGTGGTTGTCCCAACAGCTAATAGAACAATCGCCATCCATTGCAAATTGGTGAGCTTCCTTCTCAGGAACAACCTAAGAATGAAAATCAAACCTATGAAAGGGACTTAAATGCTAAACTAATGCAAGTTTCCATAATAAGCAAATTGCTTAATGTGCTTGACGTTTCTTTATTCAAGGCAAAATAAATGGAAAATAAAAGGAAGGAATGTCAAGACTGAATCAACAACATAAGTAGGAACCTGAATAATATCCCCGTAGTAACAATCTTCAGGTTACCCATTATCTGATATGTGGATGTGTCCACATAAGTCAGCGTGGCAAACTGAACATTATTGTGGATCAGATATATGATCGAAGGAATAGGATATAAGCGCACACTTCTCCAGTCTGTGGTCATCCTTGTAGAAGGAGATGTCCTAATTTCTTGCCAGAGTAGCAAACTAGATACAGCTAGCTGTGATGTACATGAACAAACGAACGAATTGTAATGTGCTTACTAAGTCGAGAACTAAAAGAAAGATAAAGGCTTGTGTTTAAGAAGGTCTTCTTCAATGTTATATGGAAGACATAAGTGAAATTCTCAACATATGTGTAAAAACATAGTGTTTGTATTGTCATATTGCAGTAGTTTAGAGAGAATTACCTTGAAAGCCTCAGCTAGAAATGGAACGGTTGCATAATCGTACTTATAACCCCCATTACTTTGAGAGAGTGTTGTCAAAATTCCCTATTAGAAAAAAAGTTTCAATTGAAAAAACCACTGGTCAGGAGGTCAACATTTTGTTAATAGAATTGAAAACCTAGAAAAGAAAGCGAACTAACAAAAGCTCAATTAAGGACATATTAAGCAATTCCAATATGTTCATCCTGCGGAAGTATCTCATAGCCTCTTAATAAGCAACATCTAATTCAAAGCAATCATCTTAGTCACTCCCAGAAAGGCAGAAAATAACGCGTTATATTCCTCACGATATCATAGCCAATAAAAGCAGTGCCAAAGAACACTGAGATCATGAAATTAAAACCGAAGCATGAACCGCAAGACACAAGCACAAGGGGACCTCGAACAGTACCACGAAGCAACCGAAACCAGACGCTAAAAATATGGATTCGCATGCTTTTCCACAACTAGCAGCACCTTCAAATTTATGATCAGTCAGCAGGCTTCTTTGAAATTCATCCTCCTCTCACAGTTCTAGTCCAGAATCAAATTGAAGAAGCCACGGTACTGTATCCCCGCCGCCATTCGCTATCGGTCGATTATGAGCTAGTTCGGTACCATCACAAAACGACGGCTAAATTAAACGCCAAGAAATTCCTAAACGCCAAAACACACTCCTCCCAAACTCTTCTTCGCCCCAAACGAGAGCACGTCTTAGCTAGTGCCAGACTGAAACGTCACTTCCGCAAGCAGCGAACGCCGCACGGGAGATCCAATACGAAACAAACAACAACGACATCCGATTCGCCCCATTCGATCCAGCAACAGCCCCATACCATATCGAACAGATCGATCGGCGGTCGGCGCAATCCCGAGCGATTCTCGGCGTTGCTCGAGAAAGCGAACGGACGTCACACACAAAGTAAAGAAAGAAAAAACAAGAAGAACACGAGCACGAGTACGAATGAATGGGGGATTTCCAACTGGCGTCCCAACCTGGGAACTGGTGAGGACGGTGAGGAGGGCGGCGACGGAGTACCACTGCATCGCGCTCGACCGCACGGAATCGCTCGCGTATCGATTCGCTCCTCCTTCTTCCTCCTCCTTCGAACGACCGGAAAGAGATCGTCGACTTCGACTCCGCGATCCGCCGTGTTCTTGCGGGGGATCTGCGTCGCATACAGGTCGGAGTAGCAGCTTTGGGAGTTCAGCCTCCCCCGAGTTTATTTTCACTTTTTGTTTTTTCCTTTTCCGTGTCTGTTTTTTTTTTTTCGATCCGGCTCCAAGCTAGAAACTGGAAGGAGAAATGATGGAATGTTACCCGTTTTTTTATCTACTATTTATCCTAATGGCCTTTATTTCCTTTAAAAAAATATTGATTTTAGCTCGAATCTCAATTTTAATCGCAATATTTTTTATCTCGTAAAAATGCAGCAATTTCGAGTCGTTATCTAAAATGTCATCTCTTTTTTTATGTTTAATTATAAGACCCGACGTGTTATTTTACCAGCAAGACAATGGTTAATCAATGTTTTTATTATTGACTCGTAAAATTTTTCTATTCAATAGTTCCGAAAAAAAGACGCTATAAATGATTCACAAAATTTGTTTACCAAGTTACCAAATAAACCGTAAGCTAAGTTTTTATGCATCTAACAAATTCAAATTTGTAAATTGGGTTTCTTTTTTATTTATTTATAATAGTGACATAGGCCTACGAGTAATCGACAGAGCAGGAAGTTGAGCTAAAATCTGTGTGCATAAAACAAGGAGGTTTTGCTTTCATGAACGAAGGAACATAAAGTACTTTGGCTCACGCAGAAACATGGGTTAGGCGTACAGGTACAGTACTGTTACTTCAACCTTTGACATGGTGACAATGATGAGTTTCATTTCCACAGGATCTGAGCTTGAGCCAAACCCATTTTGCAACTCATGTTTAATGAGACTCGTGCAGTGTTGGTAACTCGTTCGGCAACAAAATAAGGCCAAATGGAACTCGAAAAGTTCAAACTGAGCTAGCTAGTGTTCTTCCCTATTCTCCTCTTTTCGCCGAACTCTCGTCCATAAGTTGCTTGATTTCACATTTGGTGCCAGAGCAATTATCAGTTTCTGCAGCTAGTCGAAGCTCTTCGTGCTTTGTCTCTCTTCAATTGACGTTGCTCTCGGTGCTAATGTTCACATTGAAGTGTTTGTGTTCTTCTCTCTTGTCGTTGCTCTCTCTCGATGTTGTCTCTCGTTGTTGCTCTGCACGCTAGTGATCCGATAAGTTAGCAGGGACTTTCTTCTTTATTCGGTGATGCTTGCCCCTTAATACTTAGACAACTTCACTCTGGCTTAATTAGTCTTTTAGGAGCAATGTACTTCGCTGTTCAATTTTTGAAAACTTAGATAGGGATTTCGATTGTATGTACAAAGAGTTACTATATGCACGAGGAACTATGCACATGTTATAGTAGAAGGAGCAAAAAGCAGGTAGCATAACTAAAGCGATTGACGTATCACACTTAACACAACAAGGATGGGAAGATCAATCCTCCTCCGACAAACATAAAACAACCGGCAATTGCAGCATAACTTAAGACACATCTATCTTCAGTTTACTAGAAATACGAGCACAAACCAAGAGTGACGAGCAATTGAACTCTCTGCGTTCGAGGAAGAAAGTCCATGCTCAGGGTCGGCCTTAAAATTTTACGGCCTTGGTGAGTACATATATCAGAACACCTACCTGTATATGCAGTGCATATAGTGTCTTTAAGTCACTCACATGATACTTCAGATCACTGGTGATCATCACTTTCAGAGCAGCACAAATTGCTAACAGTCACAACATGGATCAACACTAGTCTCTGCAATTAAACTTGTGGTGAAGCAGCTACTGAATGAACAACCATCATCACACAAGATGATTGAGTAATGTCTTGCTTGTTTAGCAGAAGAACTAAAAAGATAATACATTACTGATCTGACTCAATGGAACAGAAATGGTTGATGAAGAGGGATAGATTGCAACAAACAAGAGCACAGATGAAGAGGGATAGATTGCAAAAGATCTAACTGCTCTACACTTGATAATCTATAATCCAGATCCCAAGATGGTTGATTTTTGCACACCAAGTTCAAGAAACTAACAAAAAAGACGAGAAGAAAAACATGTAGGCACCTAACTGGCAGAAACTGCAAATAGCAGGCAATGGCACAAGTAGGTAAAGGCAAAAGGCTACAAACACGAGACCTGCTAACAAAATAGCCCTTCAACAACTGCAGCGCTTCCTGGCATCACGATCACAAATAATCAAGGAGTTATATCACATCCTATGAGGATGGGAAAAAGGGATCCTCTTTCTTCCGGTACATTATAAACAACTGCTTGGAGTGTTTAGTAGCTATACTCCTGCAGTCACTCAGGCCTTCTGGGCAGTGATCACGCAAATCCATGACAGATTTTTTCAGCTTACCCTCTGGATCTCCACCCGTCAGAAACTCAGCCAAAGAGTTCTCCCTGCGGCAATGGTGAAATCAAGAGTGCAATTGTTAAACTACTGAACAAGTTATATTTCACACATGAGAGAGAAATTTTCTTATTATAGAGACTCGAGTAAACAAATGACAAGGTGGGAGTTCCCATGCCACCAAGAACCAGAAATGCACATTAACATATTTACACCCTCACAAAGGCCCAAGAGCACGCCCCTTTGCACCTTTTGACACTTCGATATATTACAGCAGAACACTTCGATAGAAAGGGCAAAAGGCTCATTTTGACTATTGTGACACAATCCCAAAAGCTATACCTCTAAATAGCAAAATTTTGTACTGTTATGACGAAAATCAACAAAAGAACAACATATTTGAGGAACAATTCTATGGTCACAGGAAGTACAAACCATCCATAGAGTTGTAATTGTGGCAGTGAACACTTCCCAAAAAATATTCAAGCAGGTGCTCTATTATCTCCCAAGAGAAATCACATATATCCATATTTCAAACATCAGGTCAGACCAACATTCAACAGTTCCAGTTTAAAAGAAGCATCCATGTAACACGAGCATCCATTGGTGCTCTCACGTTTTAATCCTTTAAATAAATTTGTTAATCAAAGATTCATTGATCCAACGAGCGATGAACGGCTTCCAGATCTAAACAACTACATGATAAAGTCCTGTTGCATGGGCGACAAATTACATAATGACATCAACATGTTACGAACAGCCACATGCATCTGCTAACTTCTGGTTGACATGGAAGTACAGAAAATGTTTGAACGGTGTAACTAAAACTCTGCATGTTTAGAGTAAATTGGAAGTCCCCATTGCACATGAATAGACAATCACATTAAGCACGAATGAACAGGTATGGAAAATAAAATGACGCAGCAAGAGCAGCAGCAGGTGTATGCTAATACCTTGGTAAAAGGAGGCCATCAAAGCCCTGGCAGGCACTCCTCTCCATTGACTTTGATTTTTGCCGTCTATGAAGTGCACAAACGGCCTTCATACATAACTCGTCATCTTCGGTGAAATCGAAAAGCATTTGGGCCTCATACTTCCAACGTTCTTTGTGCAAAGAACTTCCATCATCTGACTTAATGGATGCTGAACCAGCCCCATTTTCATGCATTATGGGGTTGACCCCAGTAGACTTACTCAAGCTGTTATCAGAGTCTTTTTCTTTGATATTTTTCTGTTCACATTGTTTGAGGGTAGCCACAAAGGCCCGCAGAGTTTGCGCAAAAGGTTCATCAAGAACAGAAGAAACCGAACCTGATAAGCAAAGATCAACAGAAACATTGTTAGCTGCATGAAGCAGATCTTGATTTGTTCTGCTTATATCAGTTGAAATACTGATTGTCGAAGCACCATATAATTTCTCAATTAGATAAGACACAAACCTCTTTTCCTTTTGAGCTCTTTGTTCCCTTTCTCATCATATCTTCTACCACGACATTTACCCCCTAATAGCTTTTCAGATAGCCCACTGCAATCGTCATCACTCTCAATTATCTCAACAACTGGGGGACATCTAGGCGAAAAATAAAAATAAAAAGTTTGAGACAATCAAGATTTGAAGCTTGAATTGGCAAAACGCTAGGAAATTGGGAGCTAAGTGCTCATTCTAATTAGCAAGGTGAAGAGCTCATATAATCGCTACAAATCTCATAAATCTGACTAAAAGCAGGAAGTTGCTCTTACTCAAAAGAAAAAATGCCAAAAACACAATGTGTTCAGCTCGGAACACTTGCAACTTAAGTATCATTTATAACTCCGCATATGAAATGCAACTACCAAGAATCCAGTCCTGCAAAGCATAAACTAAGCATAGGCCCTGATAGTTAAGTTGGACCATAGTCATGCTTAATAGTACATAAAAGGAAACAAGAAAGTTTCTTCGAATACAATATATCCAACCCTTTTGTTTCTTTCCACGTCATCTTTCTTGCCAGTATGCATTTCAGACCGTAGCACCAGCAATATAAGTTCGGTTTATCCTCATAATATTGCAGAAGATACCATCAAATCACCACTACTAAATAATATGTTAACTGCATGAGGTACCGACATATGAGCTAATTTACTTACCCTGTAAGACTCCTTCCTCTTTCACTGGAGAGTTATGACTTGAACCCGCTAACGGGGACAAGGAAGCACCCGTACCAAAATCCAGCTTCTTCCGCGCATTTCGAGCGAAGGAGACACTTCCGCCACCCTTAGAATCATTTCCACGCTGAGCAGAGCCCCGATCGCCGCTCGCATCCACATCGATTAAGATATCAGGCTTTTGCAGGACCCGTGATTCCCCTTCTCTGTTACCCAAAACACATTGCTCCTCATTTTTCAGCATTGAAGTGTCTCTTTCCAGCTGCAAGACCCTCCCGTTTAATTCCTTGAATTTCTTCGTCGAAAACCGAAGCTGACTCTCCAATTCCCTCTTTTCGCCCTCCAATTCATCGATCTTCCATGCGAATATCTCCTTCAAACTCGTTTCTCCTACTCCTCTCCCCACTTTCTGCATAAGGACACTATACGCATCGTCAACGATTCTAGCTCTCTCAGCCACCACACGCTCATCCCCGCTCCTCCTGCACTTCTGCAGCTCGTCCTCGAGGCGTTTCTTCTCCGAATTCAGCCGCTCGAGCTCATTCTTCAACGACGCATTCTCGCTCCTCAGGTGCTCGACCTCGTCGTCGTAAACCCCGAGCGCCGATCGGAAGGAAGCGACGAGGTTCCGGGCGTCCTCGACCGTGCCGACGCACGACGTGAGGCCGCGTTCCGAGCCGCGGCTCATGGTCGAGCGAGCGATACCGGCGTGGCGGGGAGAAGCGCCGGAGGTTCCAGAAGCTTCCGGCGAGGGGGGGGGGCCGAGCTAAGCGCGAGGAAATGGGGTTTCTGCGAGCAGGAAATGCGTGAGGGAGAGAAGGGCTTCTCGTTTCTGGGGAAGAAGGTGACGAAGAAGGAACAGGGGAGGAGAGAACCAGAGGGGAGGGTTTGTATGATCTCATGCAGTGTACGGAACTCGGGGATGGTTAAGAGCTTCCTCCGCTTAATTAATCAAGGATTAGTGGATAATTGCTCGCTTTGGATTTTCTTTTTATTTCTTTTTATTTTTTTTCTGTTTCGAGCTGTTAGAGATTCTTTTGTTTTGGTCAGAGAGCTGCTAGAGATTAGTAAGCGCTAACTCGTATGATTTCTTTTTGTCTTGTAGTCCCTTATTCGGAGGAAAACTGTTTACGAGACGACTCTTTAGTTTTTTGATAATTTAAAATCAATTAATTTACGAAAACTGCTTTCCCTTGAGAATATTTTCATTTATAGTTTTATTTTGTTTGGTGATTTGGGGAGAGTGATTTCTAAAAAGAGAAGTCGTTTTTCTCCAATTTATTAAAGCTTATTGTTTTTAGTTCATTGTAATTTAATTAGTTTTCTGTCATCCAAGTACCGAAAAATCTTAAAATAATTTGTCAAAAATAGTTTTCCTTCAAACAAACTGCATGATATGATTAGTGTTAGCTATTAGAGATATTAAGAGTGATTTGTAACATTATTTTTTGTAAATGATATCGCAGATTTTTATACGGTGATTCTCTTGTAAAAGTAGATACTTTTTAGCTTTATCGTTTCTTATAGACCAATTCTTGTGTTCGGTTTGTATAGCATAATTTGACATTTTTAAAAATTATTTTTCAAGAAGTCCTTTTTTAGGAAAATAACAATGTTTTGCGGTGTTCAGTTGAAATTTTACGTCGTTTGAAAAGAAAAATTTATTTGAGTTAATACAACAAAAAATCCCAAACTGGTGCATCTATAACAAATTTACCCTCCGTTAATTTTCGCTAAAATTTACTGTCAATTTTCTGAGTTAAATGACACGTGACAGTTGATTGGTGTACTAATTTGGGATTTTACCCTCAGTTTGTCATAAGTATACCGTTTTATGTTTTTCGTGGTAATTATCCAATTTAACGAAAGGTAAATTTGCAAAAAAATATCAATTTAGGATTTTTAGTGGTTAATAAATTAGTTCGGAATAAATTTTTCACAAGTTTATAAGTTTAGGGCTTTTCGTGGTTAAAAAATTAATTTTGGATAAATTTATCATAAATATACCAATTTAAAATTTTTCGTGGTATTAACTCAATTTATTATTCGAGTGATATAAAGGCTTAACATACTATATAATCAAATTTTAAATAAAGTTTTATCCAATTGAATTTTCATAACATCAGTACTTTCATAGAGTGTAAACAATTTATTTTTTCTCTTGTATGGAACTCGGGCTAAGGTGCTTAAGTCCTAGGAGTCTCAAGAGACTCGAGCTCGGTTGTTGGGTCCCTAAGCTAGGTGTCGGGATCTAGATATTAGGAGGTGGGGTTCTCATGCCTAGTCACTGGAAACTTGGGCATGAGCGATAAGAACGTAGGCCTGGCCTCAATGGACTCAAGCCTAGGTATCGAAAACTTCGGAACGGGAACCAAGACCCTAGTAATGCCCACCAGGGATTGAGGTATGGGCACAAGTGTCTTGAGCCCAACCTCGAGAGACCTAGGCCCAACCATTGAGGACCAGGGCACAGTCATCAAGGTTCTCATGTTCAATCGTCGGAGTCTCTAGTCTAACTGTGGATGTCTAATCATACCTTGAAAAATGACTTGTGATTTTCAAAAAAGGTAATCATTTTGCTGAATTCAAGTATAAATTTTTTGTTGATTATGAGAAATTTTCTATTAACTCATTTATCTAATGGTTAATATCACGAAAAACTCTAAATTGATAAGCTTGTAATAAATTTACCTCAAATTAATTTTTTAATCATAAAAAACCTCAAACCAGTACTTCTGTGACAAATTCACCTTTCGCTAGTTTTCGTTAGATTTTATTATCAAATTGCTGAGTTAGATGACACATGACATCTAACGAGTGTATCAAATTAGGGTTTTCTTATAGGTGTACTGATTTGTGATTTTTCATAGTATTAATCAAATTTAAAGTACCACAATAGGATTATGATTCAAATAGTAATTTTTCCAAATTTTAAGTTTTGACAATTTTTAGCGTTGAAGATAAAAATCAAAAGTTAATTGATAATAGCTACAAATCAATGATCAAATGTAATTAATTTCTTGCCATACACGGAACTATGATCATTATCTGTATATAAGCAATATAATGGGTAAGATTATATTCCTTAAGTGTCTTATTAGGTGACTTTTTGACTTAATCGAATCTTTTAAGTCATTGCTATTTATGGTTACCAAAGGAGTTCAATCTCATTAAATGCTAAGTTTTTTAATCTTCAGCATTTAAGTCAGTTGCCAAAATGCATCCTTCTTTCATCTAGCTTTTAACTATCAGAAACAAAGTTAGGACTATTTTTAGTTAATTTCTGACTCTTCTTCGAAGGGAGTTTATCCAGATCCCTTGGCTCACAAGAATAAGCATGATTGTCACTGTAAACTCACAAGAAAATTTTATGTAAATAGTAAACTATACTAAAACACGTAAAAATACTAATATAGTGCATCAAAAATATGTAGTCAGTATAAATACAAAATATATGATCCTAGCATCAAACATGCACGAACCATTTCCCCAAGTATGTGTCTCGGAATCCCAAAGTCTTAAGCCCACCTTCTGCAAAAAAAATCTTTCTAAACATCAAATGGGTTGATACAATTGCAATTTTGTCTTTCTTCATCATTTGTCTTTAACAATATTTTTTGTCTCCCACACCCTTTAAATTTCAGGAATTGGTCACTTCATCATTTGTCTTCCTTCAATTCGGCCTCCCAAGCTAGAAAGATGAACGACAAATGATTGATTGTTTCTTTACCTGCTGTTATCTTTAATGTGACGAGACTAGTCATGCACATATAGTTAACCCATTAAAAATAATTATTGACACAGTAGCGAAACTTACTAATTGCTCATGTTGTCAAAGAAAATTACTTTTGTCAAAATGCTAAAAGTGATTCACAAAAATTAATTTACTGAGTTACCTAATAAACCGTAAGCGAGTTTTTATATATCCGACACACTCAAACTTGTAAATTGGCATCCTAATGGCCCCTTATACAAATTGTTCTATAATAGAGACATTTATAAATCTGGAATCCTGAAAAATGCTTCTATTAAAGACTTTTTTTCATCAACTTGGCAACAATCCCATGCACTGGACACTTACAGATCATGGCCGGACGTTATTTCATTGAGACCAGAGAAGAATGATCAATTTGCTTGGCTAGAGACTCCCTCGGGGGAGTTCTTCACTTCATCAGCTTGAGACTGTATTCGGTTAAGAGGCCCCCCTGTTGCGTGGCACTCTTTTATTTGGGATCGCCATTTAGCGCCTAGACACGCTTTCCTGCTTTGGCTTATTTCGCTCAACAGGCTTCCAACTCAGACTTTACTGTTAAATTACCGTAGGATCTCTAAAGGTGTTTGTGCCTACTGCCGCAGCAGACCAGATTCCATTGATCACCTCTTCTTCAACTGTGGTATTACTCGATCCCTTGCTATATTTTGGGCTTCTAATTGCAACCTGTCTTGGCGCAATAGCTCTTGCCAAGAAATTTTTCGATGGGTAGCTTGGATCACTTCTGGTCATTCCTTCCACAGTCGGATAGTTCGGTTTTCATTTGCGGCGCTATGCCATCTTATTTGGACAGAACGAAATCACATCCTCTTCAGGAATAGGTCTCTATATGTGCCTGCCATGTGCACTCACCTTTCTAAGGCTGTCAGGGATAAAGGGCTTTCCCTCAAGACTGTGGTTGATAACCCCCGCAATAGAAGATTACAAGTCAAATGGGGTATTTTGGCGACCATCTTTCTATGAACTTGTAAAGCTTTGTATTTTCTGTACATTCCTGTGTTGGCTGGTTGTCTTTACTTAGTCTTTTAGTGCGTACTTTACGCTTGTCTTTTAGCTGTGACAGCTTTGCCCCCGTCGGGACATCTTTTGTTTCCTCAGGTACGAGGTTTTTGTTTTCGGCTACTCTCTTGTACTTAGTGCATTGAAAAGTTATACCACTTACATTACCAAAAAAAAAAACTTGTAAATTGGCTTCTTCTTCTTCTTCTTCTTTTTATTATGACATAGCCCTATGAGAATTGACAGGGAAGAAGTTGAGCAAAAATTTATACAAGAAAAACAAAGAGGTTTATTTTCATGAAGGAACATCAGACATTTGGCTCATGCAAAAGTATGGGACTAGGGCTGTGCATGACAATCATTTTATGCCCGGGAACAGATTCTGATAGAAATGATTCTTTTTTATTCTGTTCCTGAGAACTGATTTTAAGCATCTGAAAGTATTTGGTAACAGTCCAAAATTTCTATTCCTGAAATAGTAAAAGAACAGAAATGTATTTGGTAACGGCATAAAATTTATTTTTATTAATCATTTTTTGGCGGTGGCCGGTAAAAAATGTTCTTATAAATAATTTTTTTATTAATAATTTTTTAAAAATATTTTACTTTTTTTTTTCACCATGGCCTGGTCGCCGGCCATGGTCGATATAATAATTTTTATAAATATTTTTTTATTAAAAATATTTTTATTGAAAATATTTTTTTATTAAAAATATTTTTATTGAAAATATTTTTTTATTTTTTTTCGCTATTGCCGGGTCGTTGGCCATGGCAGGTAAATTTTTTTTATTAATAATATTTTTTTATTTTTCGCCATGGCTTGGTCGTTGGCCATGGCTAGTAAATTTTTTTTATTAATAATATTTTTTTATTAAAATATTTTAATCTCATCAGATATGGTGACGGTGGCCCTTGCGCCGGACATTAGAAGCTATATTAAAAACCAAAAAAAAAAAGAAGAAAAAAAAACTGATTCTCATTTTTGTTCCCAGAGTCAAGAAGCTACTTTTTTTTTTATTCTTGATTATGCTCTAAAATTGATTCTAAGCACAAATTTACAAGAATTTGTGCCCAGAATCAAAAAATTAAACAAACAGATTTCTATTCTCAAACTGATTCTGAAAACAAAAGAACAGAATCAAATACTATTTGATAAGTTGCTATGCGCAGCCTAAATGTACAAGACTGTTAATTCACCACCAGCACATGGTGAGAATGATGAGTTCTATTTCCATAGGATATCAGGTATCATCCGCAGCTGAAAGCCATAACTTCTGTCGTGGATTAGCCAAAGCTTTTTAACATAACCCAGTGATGTTCATCACTTGTTCGATAATCATTGCACCTACGGCTGTAATCTAAATGTTTCGGGATTTTGATTGTATGGACAAAATTTACTATATGCTCGAGGAACTATGCACATGTTATAGCAGGTACGGTGAAAGTTAGACCTGATAACAACGACCCACAAAACTCCCATCTTGCTGCAAAAGCTGGGCAGCTTCTCGCATCATGGCCTTCAAATATTAAGTGATTGACGGATCATACTACAAGGATACAAGGATGGGAAGATCAATCCTCCTGCCATAAACATAGAAGAACCGGCAATTGCAGCATGACTTAAAACCCGTTTAACATCCCTTTACTAGAAATAAGAGCACAAAGGAAGAGTGACAAACAATCGAAATCTCTGGGTTTGATGAAGAAAGTCCACACTCGGGGTCAGCCTCAAAGTTTTACGGCTTTGGTTAGTACATTTATCAGAGCACCTACCTATACATGCAGAGAAGTGTCTTTATGTCACCATTACATGATATTTCAGATCAATGATTATCTTCACTTTCAGAGCAGCAAATATTGTCAACAGTCACAACATGGATTAACAGTAGATCTGTCAAATGGGTCTGTCGAAAATGGTCCTACTCAAATTGATTCATTTTTATGCAATACAAATATAATGATTCATACCCGATTCAATCCATATCTAACTCGACCTATATCTGATTCAATCCATATTGCTAAAATACTTCCACATTTAACCCAATTTAAGAAAACTCATACCAAAAAATGCGAAATGAGCGAGCTCGAGATTAAGTGAGGGTAATAGAAAAAATCATAAAGGTAGATTGTCTAAGTAAACTTATCAAATTGGGTCAAAGCCATTTCATGACCTATATTTAATGAATTGAATCATTATATTGGTTAGTTCCGTTCAATAAATCGATTATAAATGGATTTAAAATGATAAAATCTAACAAATATATGGGTGATATATGTTTATCTTCGTCCTGCGTGAAGGATTGTTGGATATGTACTACATGTCATTCTAGCACTCAATAGGGGAAAAAAACCTAGCTCTCACTAAAAATTTCCGGAGCAAGTAACTATGTTTTGATTTGCTAGTTCTCTCACAGCTTGTGGCTAATAGCAACTATTTTTCTAAAATAAAGACAACTCATAACCATTTTAGAGAATTAGCAATTGAGTCAAGAAGGTCGGTCGGTTCGATCAAAAAAAAAAAGAAGAAGGTCGGTCCATCTGTAGAATGGGATTTTTCATCAACGTCATAGCGTTAATTCCTATCTTTTCCCTGACACGCCAAGTCACAAGAAACATAGGCGGTGGACACAGAATTATTCGCAGAGATGAAAACCCTAAAGCAAGATTCAGCCGGCGCATCGTATCCCTGTGTCCCGCCCAACTCGACAAGATTCAGACGGTGCATCAAATCACTATTCACATGGCCCATGGTTCTCTGTGTTGTAGCTGTAGGGGAGTACTTTAAAAGCTGTAATAGATTCCGAATCTGGGGTTGAATTCCCAAGTACGAGAAATAATCAAAGAAAATGAGTCAAGTGGGTTTCTCTGAACCAGATATCTAGGGATCCTCTGGCCATTTGAATATTGAACCATATTGACCATGGACGGCAAAGAGAATCTGTGTGATATCTTGCTTTCTTAAAATAAGGTAGGGTTTCCAGATACAATATGGTGAGGAATGAGGGGTGGTTGAGTTCTCAGAGGGCGGTGTAGTAATGTTTAAGTTCTGCGCGTAAGAGCACATGCATGCCCGAGGGGTGGTGCTACCTAATCATTACTTGGTTTGATAATCCCTTCTTAATCAAGTCAACTTAGTGAAAACGAGTTATTTCTGTGAATATAACATGGGGCAGGCGAAGTTAACTGTATAATACGAAAGATGGGTGAGAATGCGTGATTTTCTCGTGAGAATAGTGCAAGCTCAACTACATTTCGATATGATATTGAAGTGATTATTCAATTAATGTGTATGACGAAATTGATCTAATGATTGCTTGGGCTCATTATGTCAAGGTTGAACAGGAGCTGCCTGGCGCTATTGAATGTATCTCCCGGGAGCAAATTGAAACATGGTGCTATAAACTTAATAACTTAATCAGTGTACCACTTAGATATTAATAGTTATGTCACTCGTTGTAAGATCAACTTGTTTGATTACTTTATTACTTATCATGCTTCAACCAGCGGGACATCACTTGTATATATGGACCCTACATCCTTCCTATCATCATGATAACCACACAGCAAACTATAAATTCGCAAGTTCTCAAACATAAAGTCCGCACTCTTTCTTGGCCATGGAGATCAACCACTACATTTTCTCTTGGCTCCTCACTCTCATTTTAGCCCTAGCACCCTTGTTCCTTCTTCTCAAACTCAAGCAAAAATGCGGCAGCAACAAGCACAACCTACCCCCGGGCCAGTTGGGCCTCCCGTGGCTCGGCGAAACCATGGATTTCTACAGAGCCCAGCGAGCCAACCGGTTGTTCGAGGACTTTGTCCGACCTCGAATGGCAAGGCATGGCAAGATCTTCAAAACAAGATTGATGGGGTCGCCAACGGTGATTGTAAGTGGAGCCGAAGCAAACCGGTTCTTCTTGTCCAATGAGTTCAAGCTGGTGATAAGCTCGTGGCCTTCTTCTTCAGTTCAGCTCATGGGCAAGAACTCCATTATGGAAAAGCATGGCGAGCAACACCGCCACGTCCATGGACTGATCGCCTCTAGCCTCGGCAGCTCCTCAGCGGAGTCTTTAGTGCCGAAGTTGAGCAAATCAGTGCAACGCCACCTAGATGCACATTGGCGTGGCCAGGAGAGAATCAGCCTATACCACTTCACCAAAAATTTGACATTCCACATCGTGTTCGAATGTTTGTTAGGGATAGATGTGGAGCTGGGAATGTCGGAAATATTTGAGAGGATTTTGGAGGGAGTCTTCGCGCCACCAGTTACGGTCCCCGGAACAAGGTTTTCGAGAGCAATGAGAGCGAGGAAGGAGATAGAGAGAATGCTGGTGAGGATTGTGAGGAAGAAGAAGGAGGAGTTGGAGAGGGAGATTTCGGGAGGAGGTGGAGGAGGGAAGAAGGAGGGTGGGGCAGTGCTGCTGCCACGGTACGTGGCGGCGATGCTGCGGGGCGAGATGAGCGAGGAGGAGGTGATCGATAACATCGTGCTGCTGGTGTTTGCAGCTCATGACACCACCTCTTTTGCCATTGCCATGACCTTTAGAATGTTGGCTCACCACCCAAATTGCTATCAGTTGCTACTAAAAGGTGAAAATCTGTTGTTAGGTTTTATGACTAATCTTTTTTCGTGTCTTTGATCGGCTTATGGTAAATGATATTCGTTCTAGCGTGAATAGTCTTCATATAGGTGAAGTCCAGGTCACAGAACTTTGGGTAGTGATTGTCGAAATTTGAGAAGGATGATATCAATCAATGACATTGCATATAAAATATGGACTGTGTTATTACAATTTTCTCTGGGGTTTCTATATTTATTGTTAAATTAGTGAGCTTTACTCTTTTGCAGAACATATGGATGTGAAGAGCGGAAAAGGAGAAGGGGAGGATATCAATGTTGAAGATATTAAGAAGATGAGTTATACATGGAAGGTTGCTCGTGAGAGCATAAGACTGTTCCCCCCCATCTTTGGCTCTTTCAGGAAAGCCATTGTCGATATCGAGTACGAAGGATTCACCATCCCGAAAGGATGGAAGGTACGTAACTTTCAATCCAATTGCGACATTTCAATCGATAACTCGAGTTTGATTTATTCTCGCGAAATTAGAACTAATTAACTTTAAATGCATCTCGATCCATGACTTATTCCATCTCTCAAAGCAACGTGTCGTGATGGTCAAGCAAGAAAAGCATCGATGTTGTGTCGTCGTACCGAAAGCCTAGATTGAGTCTCGAAACCCTTGATACGACTCCATTTTCAATTAAAAGATTAATTAAGTGGAAATGTTGCATAACCTACACGACCCATTGACGCCACATGCCACTGCGTCGAATAATATAGACCGAGTCCAAGACCGGCCACAGTTTATTTTACTGAAGATTAAACCGACCTAACTGTGAATGAAAATCTTTGTACGCCGCCCACGCTCATATCATTGAAGTTTGCTTTGAAAAGAGAATGTCCCCCACACATGCACGCTTGTTATTTAAAATTAAAGTCGTCATGCGCTCATCACGAGCATGCATGGCAACGAAGTCATCTGCATCTTCCTTAACTGCAGCTATCAGGGACGGTCGAAGATGTATTAAAATAGGCCACTTGTTCATACTATCAACTTTTCCTTTCTAGTATTCCTCCCTTTTGCTTAGGAGACGCAGAAGAATCCGCGACTTGAGAAAATGTCGTACGCAATTATATGATTTCAAAACACTAGCTCGTTGTATTGGCATAACGAACTAAATCGATGAGAAACGCGACAATGCGTTGCTTACACATAAAAAAGAATACTGACTTCATATCTTATGGAGCCATTCTAATTTCAGGTGTTGTGGACAACCTACGGAACACACTACAACCCGGAACACTTCCAAGACCCGATGAGCTTCGACCCGGACCGGTTCGAGGAACCAAAACCACCGTACGTGTACATGCCCTTCGGAGGAGGGCCAAGGGTTTGTGCTGGGTACCAGTTAGCGAGAATGAACATCCTCGTGCTCGTGCACCACGTGGTGACCCGCTACGACTGGTCCTTGATCCATCCAGATGAGCCGATCACCGTGGACCCGCTCCCGTTCCCTGTCCACGGAATGCCCATCCAGATTTCTCCCAAGTGATCCACCGATTGATTCAATAATGTGTTTCTATATATTTGGTGAGAGATGTAGTTGTCATCGCTTCTTTGTTCAAATCAAATTTAATGAACGTTCTTCAACCAGTTGCTAAACTTGTGTAATTAATTGGTTTTTCTTGAATCATTTATGTTCGGTTAAAAGGTAACCTCATCAAAAGAATGGAGCTTTCGCTCTTACGAGAGCCTACGTAGCCTAACCCCCATCCTGTAAGGCAAGTTCCACTTATGCATTTTTTATGTTAACGTGCTGATACCCGTACTTCTCGTATCCCTAATTCTCTATGTATCTCTATTTTCCTTAGAAAGAGATAATACCCTCTAAGTCATGGTGGCTCCGAGCCATGGTGACCCCGAGATCCGGACGATGATCTAGCTACAACTTTTTAAGGATGCTCAGATCCCAAGTATTGCTTCTTTATTCAAATCAATTTTATTGAACGTTCTTCAACAAATTGCATACATGATTACAGTTTTGGATGGTTTTGTGGGAATAACGAGAGTCTATCACGAGGAGGGTGACTCCAGGTCATATACCTAAATGGATAGGGCGGTGTTTCCCATGGTTCACCAAATGTAGAGATTACTCAAACCAAGATCTGCTCTGTAGATCTTCTCGTGACGAGACCTCTTGCATTGCAAGCATTAAGTAGTGATTCGTATGAACATTGTTAGTTCCGTTCCATGCAAGTGAAGCTTTTGGTCCTGTCTGAGCACCATTCCGTGTGAGTCTGTCCCAACCGAGTGACATGACTAAAATATGTTCGGAAATATCTGAACTATGAATTTTTCCATGTTCGTGATTGAGTCGGATGGGTGCATTGTATGTGCGATAAATAATTTAGATATTAATCATTGGATGATTCATGTGTATCGTGTTACCGGTTATAGTGAAATTCTACTCCTTCAAACACAACAAACTATCAAGAGATCTCTTAAAGAACTATATAATGATGGAAACGGTAATGTTACGTGATATCAATTTGTTAAGTCACGTGACAGACTGTAAGTAAATATCAAACAAGTGTGGTACATTTCGCGCTCTACAATGGGCCTACCATAGCATTTAGTATATCAATTTCACGAACCAATCATAGTAAACTTAAAATTTCTGTAATGGGGAAATGGTGTTTCAATCTAAAAGCACTAATCTGCTTGGAAATTTGCTTATTGGTCGACAAAATAAGATTCTTTGTCGAATTTGATTCAATAGTGCATATTCTCTCGTTTAAATTGGGCCTTCGCGATGATCAAATATGTATTTTCGATTTTGGACCACAGAAAAGACCAATCCCATCCATGTGCCTATTGTCAATTCGGAATCCGAACTTAGGCCTTTTCGACCCAACACTTCCCGTTGGACCGACTCTAAAACCTCAGAACCATAGTGGCCCTACACGCATCGCATAATTGGAATCAAAGAAAATGAGCAAAGAGGGCTTTTTTTGTTCTCACTTGTCACTAGTTAGTTAAGTATCACTAACAATTAAAATAGAAAATGCAACTACCAAGAATCTAGTACTGCAAATCAAATACTAACCGAAGGCCCTTGTTAAATTGTACCATAGCCATACTTAACAACAACACAAAAAGAAACAAGGAAGCTTCTTTTACTATAATATATCCAACCCTCTTGCTTCTTTCTACATCATCTTTCTTGCCAGCATGCATATCAGACCGCAGCCCAGCACTACGACTCCTGTTTATCCTCATATTGTTGCCAGAGATACACTCAAATCATCACCAGTAAAGATGATGTGTTTGTCACATCAATCACCAACATCTGAGCTCATTCACTTACCCTGTGAAACTCCATCCTCTTTCACTGGAGATTTACGACTTGAACCTCCTAAGGGCGACAACCAAGCACCCCTGCCAAAATCCAGCTTCTTCCTCGCGTCGCACGCGAAGGAAACAGTCCCGCCATCCTTGGAATCATCTCCATGCCAAGCAGAGCCCCGATCGCCGCACGCACCTACACTGATCAAGCCACCATTCTCTCCCAGACCCGCTGCTGATTTCCTTTCTCTACTGCCCAAAATACATTGCTCTCCATTTTTCGGCATTGACACGTCTCTTCCCAGCTGCAAGACCCTCTCGTCCAACTCCTTGTATTTCTTCTCCCAAAGCCGAAGCCCACTCTCCAGTTCCCTCTTCTCACCCTCCAATCCCTCCTACTTCCTTGTCAGCTCATTGAACATCTCCTTCAAACTCGTTGCTCGTCCTCCTACTCCTCTCCCCACTCTCTCCACATCAACGTCATGTACATCCTCGGCGATGCCGGGTCTCCCGGCCACCGCACACTCGTCTCTGATCGCCCTACATTTCCGCAGCTCGTGCCCGAGGCGCGTTTTCTCCGAAATGAGACGCTCCCGCTCATTCTTAAACGCCTCGTTCTCGCTCCGCTTACGCTCGGACTCGCTCAGCCCAGCCCAGCCCAGGCGAGGGCGGCCCTCGTCTCAGGCTGGCAATCTCCGCTGGCCCCGGCTTCAATTGCCGGAACAGTGACATGCTTGTCGGCCGGTGAGTATTTGACCACCTGGCGAGCCCATTTTGGATACTGATTTGAAATTTTTTCAAATTTTAACTTTTTTTTAAAAGTATATTTACATTTTAAAATTTTTAAAAAGTGCAATTAAATTTTAAAATTTATGTCAAAAGTATAAATAAGTCTTAAAATTTTCAAAAAATATAATTAAATCTTAAAATTTATCAAATTAATTTAATCAAGTCATTCTATTAATTACACTTTTAAAAGTTTTATAACTTGATACACTTTGATGATAAGTTTTAGATTTTGATGGTAACTTTTTGAAAGTAAGGATTTGATTATTGAATTTATAAAAAATTTAGGAGTCGGTAATACTAATAAGTATTAACACTTCTGAGTGCACTTATCCAATTTTCATATTCGCGGAGGAGACGAAGATGAAGATGCAGAGCAAGCAGGATCGTGCGACCGTGCGGTGAACAGAGTTCGGAGATGGTGACATATCTTTTTCTGCTAAATTAATTAAGGATTAGTGGCTAATTTCTAGCTTTTGAATTTCTTTTTATCTTTTTATATTTTCTGTTTCTAGCTTTTGGGATGAGCGAGTGGCGTGACTCGTATGGCTCCTCTGGGTTTCAGATAGAGAAATTTTTTACGAAAAATTAACATTAGCCATTACGCATATTGAGACTACTTTCTAGAATTGATTTTTATAATAATATCACAGATTTACATATGTAGCTTTATCATGTAATATAGACAGATTTTTACATTAGAAAATAGAAATTCTGTTTAATTTTAGATGCCTCATGGGGAAATTGGTTCGTGTGAATTAGAATAATATTTTTATTAAAAAAAATTTTGGTAAAGATATTTTTATTAAAATTAATACTACAAAAAATTTCAAACTGGTACACATATGATAAATTTACCCCAAATTAATTTTTTTATCACCAAAAACCCCAAATCAGTATGCCCGTGATAAATTTACCCTTCGTTAATTTCTGTTAAATTTTATTATCATATTGCTAAGTATGATGACTCATGTCAATTGACGAATATACAAGTTTGGGGCCTTATCCTCAATTTGTCACAGGTGTACAAGTTTGTGATTTTTCGTGGTATTAATTCAATTTAACGGAAACTAACGGAGGGTAAATTTATCACAAATATACCAGTTTTGAAGGAGTTTTTGTGGTCAAAAAATTTTTTTGGAGTAAATTTGTCATGGATATACAAGTTTGAGATTTTTCGTTGTATTAACCATTTTTAATTTTAGACGCACGACAAAAAAAAAGGATAGGAATTTTCTTTTTCTTTTTTACTAGAGAAAATAAATTGGTATTTCAACTTTTGTCTAATTCAGACGCACCATTAGACGAAATGGACCATAAGAAATGGCCAAGTTGGACAATGCATGCACCAAGGGCAAGCGATACTTGCTCTATGATTTTGGGTATGCATTGACTAGGCATTACCTTTAGAATGCACCTTCTTTATTTTATTTCACAAAAGCATCCTATCTCCAAAGTACCCTTATAATACTTGTTTATAAGAACTTTGGTATTTGTCATTCATTCTTTGGGAGTCTCTTATCTTTCTTTACACTCAACCAAATATAGGATTTCATTTATTCATCTCATTTCATTCTTTTTTACATCCCATTTTTTTTTCAATATTCTTTTCATGTCATTTCATTCTACCGTACCAAAATTTGTTATATCAGGTGGATGTAGTCATATAAAGAATACAAAAAACCACCAATTGCGGTCCCATATTTACTATTCCGTGGTGTTAAATGGATGAAAGGTTCGGTAATTTTTTAAATGCATTGACAACTAAATTTTGACCAATAACTTGTTTGAACTATGACATATTAGCAGGTCACCAACATGTTTTCAAAAATACCACCATTTATTTGTACTTCTAATATTACCAACTGATTTATCAGTTTTCACCTATTAAGTTCCCAACCAATTTTAGCTTAGCATGTAATATTTGAGTCACCCATTAACTATTAATTTAATCGTTATAAAATTGGAAAAATCAAATAAACTTTGGCAAGTAACTCAAATCAATATTAGCAACCTTGTATACCATAAAATAATTTTAACACTTCGGTAGCCTATGAAAAGAAATATCGGTAAATATTTGGAAAAAGTTGGTAATTTGAAAGAATCGGATAATGTTTAGTGCTTTTCTAAAATTTTTGCTGCTACTTTAGGTGTTACGGTGATTAAGTGTATGCTAAACACCTCGTGAAAGTTATAGCACTCATTTTCACAACTGAATCTGTCGCGTGGAAGTTGTATGAAACGACTTGCAGACTAACATAATCTTTGTTCTAGTGCGACTTCAGATAAAAGCGAGGACAGTAATAAATTAGCGCTTGTAGAGCAGCTTCTCTTCATTTCCTCCAACTCTAAGAAGAGCCAATAATCCATGTGGTACATTTTCAAAAGGGACTCCTTGCAGTATTCATGAGCTATATACATAAGCCTCCGTAAAGGACCGGCAACTATGAACACTGGAAAATACATTTAAGCTGCTCTGCAACAACTAAAAGCACGACGTGAGAATCCTAAATGCTAAGACCAATTGCTATCATTCTGTATTTTACAAGTAAGAGCGATAATGGACAACTTTCCTGTGATGAAGAGATAGAAGAAAACACTCCGCAAATGTCTGAGCAGGGAGCTGCAGTGTAGGATGCAACGGAGCATATGGGTCAAGCAAAAAGCTACTAACAAGCAGACCCGTAGGAACCATCTTTGCCAAAACCTCGAGCAGCATTTAGCCTTGGGAACCTCCGGAAAATAGGACGTAACTTCACTCTGTTGGAAAATAGGTATCCTCTTTCTTCTGATACATTGCAAACAACTGGTGGCAGTGTTCAATAGCTATATTCCGGCAGTCACTCAGGCCTCGCGGGCAATGATCTTGTAAATCCTCGACAGACCTTTTCAGCTTACATTGTGGATCTCGATCCGTCAAAAACTCGCCCAAAAAATTTCCCCTGCAACCAGTAAGTGTTAAATCAGTGGTGGAATTGTTACACTAGATTGAAGAAGAAATCATCTACATATAAGTGAGAAAACAAAGGAAAAAGAGTAAGACGTTAAGGAGACAACTTGTTCACCCGCTGGCGCGTGAATGTTTTATTTATTCAACCATATTTTTCAGTCAAAGTTTTGTTTATTCAGCAGCCAATTCACCGCTTCAGAATAGATGCACCTAGAAGAAAAACATTGTTTAGCCACCTAGTTACCAACTCCAACAGAATCACATAAAGTGATGTTACAAACAATCAATGCAGCTAATAAGTTCCGGTTGACAATGATGAGTTCAGAAAATGACTGTTCAGTTTCAAAGATAAAAGTATCTAATGAGTAACTAAGACTCAACATGCGTAATGGTAAATTAGAACTCAAACTTCTGCAGACAGAGGAACAAAATAGGAAAAAGCAATAATTGATGTCGCTGCTGCCTCTGTGTAAATGTCAATACCTTAGCAATCGGAGGCCACTAAAGCCCTGACTTATGCTCTTCTCCATTGCCTTCTGGGCTAACTTTTGCCGTCTGTAAAGAGCACAGACAGCTTTCACACACAGCTCATCATCTCTTTCAAAATCTGACCGCAACTCTTCCACATTCTCCCATGCACCTCCATGCAAACAACTGACATTGGCTGGCTTAGCGGTAACTGAGCTGACCTTTTTTTCATGTGCAATAGAGTTAACCACGGTTAACTTACTTGAGCTGTTTTTGGAGTCTTTTCCTTTGATATTCTTCTGTTCATGCTGTTTGACAATTGTTGCATTCCGAACAGACTGGGCAAAAGATTTGTGGAGTCCATAAGAAACAGGAGATGATGAGCAAATCTCAATGGAACCATTCTGAATCATTTTTCTTCCATCATCTTGAGTCCGGCTTATACCAGCACCATTGGCATGGTTATAATTGTTCTTCCCCTCAATTAGATCGAGACACAAACCTCTTTTCCTTTTAAGCTCTTTTTTCTCCCTCTCTTGATTACACCTGCCAAGATGCATGCCAACTGTAGGCTTCTGATATGACAAATAATTTCTGCTCAAATGTCCTGACCCAGCTTCGTCATCATCGATTATGTATACCTCAACTTCCCTCAATGGGGTTCTCCCATCACCTGAAAAAGCAAACATATGCTAGACATTGTAAATGTAATGGGCTTAAATCGGAAAAATCTAGATAACTAGGAAGATCTTATCATTCTGAAAGAAAGGTGACATGCACATATGCAATCCCGAAAATCCCAGAATGTTTCATATCAAAAAAAATTTCTGTAGTCCTAAACGGTAAACTTCTGATTCGACAGTCCATTCCCATACATTGATTGCACGATACTCATTTTGTGGCTATTCAAAGCACAAATAGAGCAGTTTGTACGTAGGAAAAATGCCAAAGTACCGCGGTGGTGCTCAGAATACCTTTTTGTCGAGTATTACCAATATATACATAGAAATAGCAACTACCAAAGAATCCAGATCAACGATCACATTGAGTAGTTTACTAGAGACACGGTCTTGGTAATTAATTTACAACAGAGCCAATGCCCATATTCTCCCAATTCATCAATCCATAAAAAGAATTAGGGAGTGTTGTTGGAATCGCAAAGGATGCAAGTCTCCTATACTCTCTTTCATGCCAGTATGCATTCACCTACAATGCATATCTGCTGAATATATCACCCGCAGAAAAATCCTACATATCCCCATACAGTTTATGAAAATACACTAGGAACATTGTAGACAAGTTTTCTTGCTTGTAAGTGTATTGATGTGTATCAGAAACACCGATGCTAGACTGGATTACAGCGGAAGTGAGAAGAAGTATAAGTGGAGAGAGCAAGATATATACTCGGCAGTTGAAAAGTAGAGAGGCACACAGCAAGCAATAAGCAAAAAGCCCTTGATGGAGTTCTCCCCTGAAGGAATGAATGAAAGGGTTTTCATAGTAAACATTTTCGAATGTAACTGAAAAAGGTCTTGCCTGTGAGTCACTACCCGTCTTAACATGAGCTGACATTAAGCCCATCAAAGGGGGGCAAGGAGCGGAGCGATTCCGGACTGGATTACAGAGTAAGTGCATCAGAAACACCGATGCTGGATTGGATTACAGAGGAAGTGAGAAGAAGTATATAAGTGAAGAGAGCAAAATGTACTCTTAGCAGTTGAAAAGTAGAGAGGCACGCAGCAAGCAATGAGCAAAAGCCCTTAATAGAGTTCTCCTCTGAAGGAACGAATGAAGGGGTTTTCATAGGAAACATGTTCGAATGTAACTAAAAAAGGTCTTGCCCATGAGTCACTACTTGTCTTAACATGAGCTGGCATTAAGCCCATCAAAAGGGGTTGAGGAGTTGAGCGACTCTGGACTGGATTACAGAGGAATTGAGAAGAAGTATTTAAGTGAATGGGGCAAGATTTACTCTCAATCGATGATGGAGTTTTCTCCCTTAAGTATTTAAGGTAGAGAGGCACACAGCAAGCAATAAGCAAAAGCCCTTGATAGAGTTCTCCCCTGAAGGAATGAATGAAGGGGTTTTCATAGTAAACATTTTCGAATGTAACTGAAAAAGGTCTTGCCCGTGAGTCAGTACTCGTCTTAACATGAGCTGACATTAAGCCCATCAAAAGGGGTTGAGGAGTTGAGCGACTCTGGCATGGATTACAGAGGAATTGAGAAGGAGTTATTAAGTGAATGGAGCAAGATTTACTCTCAATCGTTGATAAAGTTCTCCCCCTGAAGTATTTAAGGCAGAGAGGCACACAGCAAGCTATAAGCAAAAGCCTTTGATAGAGTTCTCCCCTAAGGAATGAATGAAGGGGTTTTCATAGAAAACATTTTCGAATGCAACTGAAAAAGGTCTTGCCCGTGTGAGTCTCTACTCTTCTTAACATGAGTTGACATTACGCCCCTCAAAAGGGATAAGGAGTTGAGCGATTCACGATGAGCCCCGCTACATTTACAAATAAGCCTAAACTGTCTAAACTATCCTAGAAAGACAGGACTTGCGTGGGATCTGGCCACCGGATTGCTGTTAATTCTGTGTGTAGCACATGCATGAAACCTCCCCATAAGAGTGTCGTTGATAATTCGGAGAAACATAATTCATTGCTTGGAATATTGCTCGTCAGAAAATCCAATCCAAAAACTTAAATCGATAGGTGGAAGGAGACTGCGTGTATATAAAGAACATATAAAACCCATTGTCAAGCGGGTTGGCATATTTCAACAACTTGTATTCATAAGGCTAGACAACGCCAGAATGAGAACAATCTTTCAATTCCCTTACCTTGTGAAACTCCACCATCTTTCACAAGAGATTTGCCACTTGAACCCGCCGATGGTGAAGCTGAAGCAGACGCACAAGTACCTTCTCCAGGATATGACATCGTCCTCGCCTTTCGCGAGGTAAAGACACTGCCGCCAACCCGAGAATCATTTCCCTTCCCCGCACCGATGCCATCCCCACCATCCTCATTCTCCACGTTGAAGCCATTGGCCTCACCAGGCACACCCTTTTCCCCTTCCGCATTCTTCATTCCCTCCTCATTTCCCAGCAATCCAACAGCTTTCTCCGATTCCAACATTCTATTGATCTTGTGCAACACTTCCTGGTTCCTCCTCAACCTAACAGTCTCCTCCTTCAACATTTCCACCTCTCTCCCTCTCGCCTCACCCTTTCGCATCTCGTCTTCGAGGCTCGCCACCTTGGCACACAAGCGCTCGTTCTCCTCCTTCAACATTCCCACCGCGTCCCTCTCTCTCTCCTCGGCCTTCCGTATCTTGTCTTCGAGGCTCGCAACCTGGGCAGCCAAGCGCTCGTTCTCCTCCTTCAACATCCCCGCCTCGCCCCTCCCTCTCGCCTCGGCCTTCCGCATCTCGTCTTCGAGGCTCGCGACCCCCGCACGCAACCGCTCGTTCTCCTCCCTCAGGACCCCCGAATTCCGCGCCCCGTCCTCGAGCCTCGCCCTCAGGGCCTCCCTCTCCTTCCTCAGGGCTTCCGTTTCCTCGATGTCCAGCCGCCATTTCTCCTGCGCCGCCGCTAGAAACTTTTGAAAGTCCTCGACGGGAAGCCTGAACGCCGACCTGAACGGGGTGACGAGGTCAGGAACCGAGCTGTCGGGGACTCCACCGTCGTCCTCGCCACGCGTCGAGCGAACGCGAGGATCGCAGCTCATGACCGCCGGTGGGACACTGAGTCCTCCCCTCGGAGATGATAGTTTCAAGCTCTCCGCGGTTTGCGAGTCGAGGCTGAATGCCGCTGCATGAGCGAGCTTGAACTTGAACTGAGGGAGGACAGAGGAGACGGAGAACCAGAGGTGGAGTGATCAGCACTCGAGCAGGAGCGGTTCTGCACGGAGATGGCGGAGGAGAGGAGAGGATTTTCGCGGGTTTCTCTCCTTTCTTGTTGTTCTCTGTTGTTGCCAGGAGCTTCTTGATTGTTTTAGTGCCTGCTTTTTGCAATTCTGTGAGTCCTATGTTAGGCTGTCAGGCCCGCCCTTTTTTGGGTCTTTTGGAAAGCGACATCGAACAATTGGGTCCCGAAATTTTAATTTGCTCGACGTGATCTCTAAACTTTAGTTCTATATGTAATGCGATTTCTGAATTTTTGATAAATACTCAGTCTAGCCTATGAACAATATGAAGATATTTAATGTTGTCTCTAGACTTGAATTAATGAAATGACAACATATAGTTCAGGGACCAAATATGACGTTGAATAAATTAAAAATTTAGGGATCACATTACATATTAGGAAAAAATTCATGGATCACATTAAACAAATTAAAAATTTAAGGATCACGTTACATATAGAGCCAAAGTTCAATGACAATTTATGTCATTATCACTTGGTCCTTCTTTGGAAAATCAGCTGGTCAAAGTGGCTTGTATGCAAATTTATCTGGTTGGCCAAAAAAAATGGCTTTTTTTTTAGCCCAATTCCCTTAAAAAATCTTGTACTTTAAATATAAAATTATTTTGAGCTCAAAAGAGTATTTTGAAAATCATTCTGCCCATCGAAAAAGTTGTGGATGAGGCAATTGCTTCTGTTTGAATTTCATCACCTGCTTATCCATTTCAACTAGAAAATGATAACCCCAGTTAATCACAGTTTAAAAATCGCTCCTACTTACGAAGGTGAGGATGTTGATGAAGGCGCAGGTTCTAATAATAAACCTGATATTGATAATTTCGAGGAAATGGTTATTTAAAATTAGAGCGAAAGTTGATAAATTTAGACTTAAAGTTAAATTTTTTTAGGGAATTAGGCCTGGCATTGATAAAAATGGCTTTTATTTTTGAGGTTTCCTGGGGGAAGGACCGTGGCTTTAGTGAATCTGCTCTTTCCCGTAGTTGCCATGTGGGGCTGCGAGATCAGAGTTTCTTCCCATTGAGGGGAAAGAAACGAAAAAAAAAAAAAAAAAACAGTTCCATTGTTATTTGTAGCAGGATCACTTTGTACAGCTGTTTCAACGGGATGAAGTCACGCGTTTAGTGCTGGTAAATCGGATCGTAACGGCGTGTGATCATTATATTTGTAATTCGTGTCGCTTTGGGTCAATCTAAAGTATTTTAACGTGGGTTAATATCACGAAAAATCTTAAAATAACATATTTATGACAAATTAGCTTCCGTTAAATTTCTAAATTAGATGACACGTGACGGTTGATAGGTGTACTAGATTAAGGTTTTATCCTTCATCCGTCACAAATGTATCATTTTGTAGTTTTTGGTGATATTATTCCAATTAACGAATAGTACATTTGTCACAAATGCGTCAGTTTGGGATTTTAGTGGTTAAAAAATTAGTTTAGGGTAAATTTGTCACATGTATACCAATTTAGGGTTTTTTATGATCAAAAAATTATTTATGATTAAATTTGTCACATGTATACTAGTTTAAAATTTTTCGTGATATTAACACCTTTTAATTTTAATTTTACATGTTGAATGATCAAATAATGATGAAAACTTGTTAACTCGTATCATTGAAATTAGCTATGTCTTGTAATATTCAAATTTTCTCTTTGTTAATCTGTGTTTTACCTTGTTGACTCATGTCGTGCAAATGGACTGTTTCTAGCATTGCGCCTAATCGAGGATGGAGTATACCTCGGCATTTAAATAACGGGAAAATGACATAGATGGTCCGTGAAGTTTTAATTTGTTCAATGTGATCCTTAAACTTTACCTCAATTGGCAATGTGGTCCCTGAAATTTTGGTACGTGTTCAATTTAGTTCCTGGACTATATAAAAATGTTTAATGTTGTCGTTGATTTTTAATTTATTAAATGTTAAATGTTCAAAGACAACATTGTACATTTTCATATAATTCGAACCACATTGAATAAATTAATAGTTCAGAGATTACATAGTATATTGAGTCAAAGTTTAGAGACCATATGTGTCATTATACCAAAGCAATAGCTTAGGGGCGATATTGCACTAAAGTTTCAAAATCATTGATGTCATTTTTTCATTACTTTTTCTAGATTGGCCGGAGCTTTTTCTGATTTATTAGTGGCTAATTTGGCACATGATCGAACGGTTCAACGCGAGAGTAGTGTTTTCTGTCTTTTTCAGATTTTTTCTACTTTGGGGTTTTTGAATCTTTCAATTAATTTTGTTTTTTCTCGTCCATTTCTGCCAAATAAGTGGGTCGAAGTGGCTTTTCCCACACTGTCGATCGAGTCAGGCGCAGTAGGTTAACGTGGGAGAATTCTTCTCTTTTTTTTACCAAATATTTTCCACTTTGGGGTTTTTTATTTCGATTAATTTTGTTTTTTTGTCCTTTTCTGCAAAATGGGTTTGGTCAAAGTGGCCTTTCTGCAAATTCATCTAGTCGGCCCAAAGCAAAATCGCTTTTCCTGTTTTTGTTTTGGGAAAAAGCCATCAAAAATTTTAAGTTAAATTCGTTGTGACATATTTATCCTGAAAATTATTTGTGATATCAAAAATCCCAAATTATAGGACATTTACCCTAAATTTTGTTCTTGTTACTATGTGACACATTTACTTTCTATCAAAGTTCTGTTAGATGATTTTTTAGTAGAATAATGTCGTTTTTATTTCATTTAAACCATGTCGATATTTTTTGCTTTCATATTTTTAACAGTTCATATTGATAGAACTTTGACGGGATCAATACGTCACATGGAAACAAGTTTGAGATTTTTAGCGTTAGAGAAAAAAAAATTTTGTGCAACTATATCACAACTAGCATAATTTAGAGTTTTTGATGGCTTTAGTCTTTTTGTTTTTAGCTTTGATAAAGTTGGCTTTAATTCAGAGTATCTTCCCATCGCTGGGGAAGAACACAGAACACCACGTCTTACCTGCGAAAGCAGTGAAGTTGTGGATACAGCTGGTAATTCCTATTGGTCTAATTGTAATTCGGGTTACTGTCACGGATCTAAAATATTTTGATTTTTATTCTACATATTAAATGATCGAATCACGACGAGAACTTGTTAATTCGTATCAATAACATAGAGTTACGTCTTTTGTGTTATATCCGATTTTTCTCTTTGGATTTGCATTTTTCCCGCGGCTCGTGCCGCACGGCTGGATTGTTTTTAGCGTTGCCGGCCCTAGTCAAAGATAGAGCATGAGTTGAGATTTTAAATAGCCAGGCATAACTTAGCATCACATAAAAATCAATCATGTTATCGTGTAAATAACTTTTGATATTTTTTAGCGTTGCTCATCGAAAATATCGTATAGAGTCAAAATAACGACATAGAAATGGATCGGATCGCAACGTTCTATGTGAATAAAGAGGTACTTCTATTGAATCCCAAAGCAGCTACTCCTATTTCTTGATATTTTGCGTATTTGATCTAATAAAATGAGTTAAACAAAATATATGAGATAAATATAATTGAAATTCTAAAATTTATCATGAAAGCACAATTGAATCCTAAAATTTTCAAAAAATATAATTAATTCAAAAACTTATTACGAAAGTGTAAACGAATTATAAAACTTTTGTTTACTTACCAAAAAAAAAAAAAAAATTATAAAACTTTTGAAAAGTGCAATCAAATCCGAAAATTCATTACAAAAGTGCAATGAAAACTCCACACAGCTACTAACTTCTCATTGACATGGATGGAAATCGTATCTCTATCCAGAAACAAACTATTGACCGTGCAATGAAGACTCTACATGTTTTAAGAGTAAATTCGCAGACTGTCATTTCATATGGATGAGCAAACATAGAAAACAACATCAATGACCGACGATAATGGTCATGACTGTGCTTGCGTGAATGCTATAGCCTGATACCTTACTGAATGGAGGCACTCTCAAATGCCCTTGAAGACCACCACTCTCCACTGACTTTGCGCTAGGACTTTACAATAGCACATCATTTCTGGCAAAAAACTCTGGAAGCAAGTCTGTATAGCTTACCTACTTCCCTGATCCTTTTACTTTCGATTTTTTTTTTATGCTGACATAGGGAAGAACCGTCATTGTTTGGCTCAGCAGAAGCCGAGGCTGTCTCAGTTTCAAGCTTAATATTATCGATACTTTAATCTCTTTCTCTTGAGCTCGCTCTTCCCCTTCTCTTGATTATTGTCGCCAAGATGTTCTTCAACAGTAAGCTTTGGAGAAGGCAGATCATTCCCACTCGAACATCCTGGCCCAGTGCGGTCATCATCAACATCAATAATTTCAACAAGTTCCTTCAATGCGGGTCTCCCATCACCTGACAAAGCAAAATATGAAAGAGATTTTAAGGCTTTTGCGCTAATGCTGGCAGAACCTCAAGAAGTGTAAACTGTCGTCTCATCGAGTAAAAGCGAGATGACATGCCCCTGCAATCAGCAGAATTTCATAAGCTTTCGTACAATTTCAAAGTCCAAAACTACAAACTCCCAAGCAATGGGCTACTCCTGTCCATCTATTGCACAGCACAAAAGTCTGGTGGCCACTAGAAGCGCAAAGTGGCAGTTCGTCCATGTAAAAATCCCAAAATTTCTGAAGATGCACAGAAGAAGGTGACTGCCAAAGCATGAAATCCCTGCTGATGGGTTTAGGTAGTTTATGAGGAGACAGTTTTGGTTATTTTACAGAGCCAACTAATATATTCTCTGAATTCGACACTTCATTAAGAGAATAAGAGTGTCGTTTGATGAACACAGGGAACGCAGGCCTTCTTCTTTCTTTTGCTACATATTTTTTTTGCCCACGATCCTGCCACCAATCCCACTAAATTATGCAAAATCATAGATCCTTGAAAATCGCTGACAACGAGTTCGTGTTAATAATTTGTAGGAGCCATCGAGAATTATGTCGTGACCTAACCCTCATGTTTAGAGGTACTATACGACACACTCCCTAAGTCCGTACCTCATGTGACGTTGGCTGTCTAAATTTACACGCTCTATTTGGAGTCGCCATTAGTCACGATTAAAGGTCGGCTAGAAACCCTAAAATCGAAACGTGTGAGTATCGTCTCGATGCATACGCAATCTGAAAGGATATATCGAGAACCGAAACAGAACGATCACGCAGAAAACAGAGAAAAAGAGACGATGCACGAGTTTACCCAGGTTCACCCTCGAATAGGGCTACGTCCTGCAAAGAGATTTCACTATATTTTCGGTTTACAGCCACTCAACTCGTTACAATGATCAGAAAAACGAGCAAAATATATATATGCCCTAAACGGGCCCAAAACCTAAACCTATATGAAATCTCTTAATTTCGCACCATACGGGCCAGCCCAAACCCGTTGAGGTTTCGGGGGCGCTGCCCCCGAACCCCCGCCCGCTGACCGGGCAGCGAGGCACCCGTGTCGAGGGCGTTGCCCCCGAACCCCCGCATTCCGCACGCATGGGTCACATGTCGTCGGACAACACTTCAGTTTCCCTAAGCTCACGTAGGCGTACCCGGTGTGAGAAACAAGGGTCCCCGAAGTATTCGCCAACTCCAACACAATCAGATATTCTTGGGGATCGAAGACTTGATTATACTAGTTTTTCAACTAACGCCTTTTCGGTACCTAAACTCGATTATTTGTTAATCAACATACCAGGGCAGTCTTTTTTACTAATCGAGAATCTTGAAATTTTGTCCTAGCCATTCTAAAGAGAACAATAAACAAAGTATTTAAAATGGACAATCAATTGAAATAAAAAATGAAAATACACAGACAAAGACCTAGCATCATCTCTAGAAGAAAAAGCAATCAAAATTTTCTAAAGTAAAGCCCTAAAGGCTTATTCAATTTTAAATTCAATTTTTGTTCAAGCCTAAAATGTTTATTGAAAGCCCTAAACTAAGAGAATTCTACATTTTTTTTTTTAGCTTTTCTCACATTTTTTTTTTAATTTTCTGAAATTTTTTATTTTTTATTTTAAAAATAGAAAAGGGCTTTGGACCCAGTCAAGGAACCCGGTCCAATTAGCAGGTCTGATCCGGACTCTAGCAATCCGGGTCAGACTTGCAATTCGGACCAGTCCTTGGGCCCTGTCTAAATTTGGGTCTCTTCTCATGGGCCATCACAACAAATCAAGTCCAAGTTTCTAACTTCTTTTGTTTAATTCATTTTGGCCCAATTTCGAGTTCAGCCCCTTCACTTGACTTGACCTACGGCCCATTTTACCTCTGCTCCACGCAAATTAGACTGTGATCTGGTTCTGGTCTACATTATATTCGATTCTTTTTATTCTTTTTATTTCTGATTTTTTTTATTTCGTTTTCTCTGTTCCTAACTTCCCTTTTTCTCTGGTCTTCTTCCCCGATGGCTTTCTTTCTCACCTTTCTCACCGAAGCTTCACCGAGGGCTCACCTTTCTCACGCCTTTACTGAGCTTCGCCAAAAATCTTAAAACGACACTTCAAATCACTACCGAAATATTCTCCGACGCTAAGCCGCCGCCCACGAATCACCACCGGCCACTAGTTGGCCGATGGTTACCACATTGTCAGACAAACTCCGGCGAGAGATTTTCAAACTCGGAAATCGCATATACTAAAACTCTATTAACTCTAGCACACAGAACATACATATACATATCAGAGAATGAGAAACGGATTGACTGGAGCGGCCTCAAACCGCGGGCAACTCCGGTGAGGGGATGAATTTCCGGTGAAGGAGAAGTGCATGCATGGCCAACTCAAACAACGATGTTCATGCCAGAAAATCAATGAAAAAAAATATAGATTCAGTATTGATTTCACAAAAATCAATTCGGTTCTTCTTTTAAGCATTTTGTCGAACGTATGATGTGCAACTTCAGAAACCATTTTCAGATTTGATTTCCAAACGACTTTCAGTTTAAACACAACATACAAAGTCCTGAATCATCAATATATTCCACAAATCTGCTTCGGTTTCACATGATTTTTTATCAGAAATTATTGATGGAATTCGCCGCTCTATGCCTCAGTGTAACAGAGAAAACAAAGCATTGGAAGCAGAAGGTTTACCTGATTCGTGGACAATACAAAACCTTCACGGTAGCTTACGGACGGGACCGCAACGGAACTAGGCGTCTTCCGGCACGGCAAAGAAACGACGAACAAGAATGGCTCATACGTCCGAAGCAACGAACAGCGGTATCTCGTGTATCCGAAATGACAATTAACTGGGATTGTTTTCCGGCGACGGTGAATGGATGACGGAAGAAGGGGAAGAGATTCGCCGGAATTCCTCCAGGCGAGTAGAAGAACCGAACGCTGTCTGCTCCAAGAAACCCTTCTTGGGCTGAAAGGAAATAAAGTAAAGGAAAGGCTGGGCTGGAAAGTAAAATTGAAAAAAGAATGGGCTAACGATTGAATTAGGCCAAATGATTTATTTTCCTTCTTTTTTTTTTTCGAAAATTCCTATCTTCACAATTTTGCCTAAGAAACGGAGGCTTGGATGGTCGGGTGTTAACAATATTAAGTTTAATTTACGGCTCAAAAATTGAACAAGAGAAGAATACATTCGCAAGGTCGAGCTTACGCATCTACTAACATTCACTAAAATGGAGAACACCGTCAAAATGAGAACAAAGTTGTAATTCCCTCACCACGCAAGACTGCACCGTCTTCAACTGGGGATTTGCGGCCAGTACCCGGCAAATGCCAGACCGCAGGCACCATTCCTGAAATCCGCCTCTTGCCAAGGACGAGACACTACCACCTCCCCGAGAACTGTCTCCGTTCCCACCATCCTCGTCGTCTTTGTCGAAGCCATTGGCTTGGCCTCGCTGGGAACACCCATTTCCCCCGCTCCGTTTCGCAGCAGCTCCTGGCTTCCCAGCATCGCCAGTTCTAACCTCTAATTCCAAAACCCTCAAGTCCAATTAATTCCACGTACTTCCCTTCAACTTTACTCTCCAACGCCTCATTCTTCCTCTTCAGCTTGACATTCTCCCCGAGCGACTCCACCTCCGCAGCTCCTCCCTCTCTCTCGCGCGCGCCCCGCCTGGCTACCTCGCCACGCGCTCACTCTCGAGGCTCGCCATCCGCGCCCCCAAACGCTCGTTCTCCTCCCCAAAGAGCTACCAACTCGGCCCTCGGACCCTCGTTCTCGACGCTCAAACGCTCGTTGCCCCCCGTCAGGGCCACCAGCTTCGCGCCCAGACCCTCGTTCTCCTTCCTCAGAGCTTCGGTCGTCCCAGCTTCCAGCTCCCATCTCTCCTCTACCGCCGCCGGAAACTTGCGAAAGTCCTCGAGAGGCCTGAACGAGGATCTCAATGAAGTAATGAGCTCGGGGACGGTGCTCATGTTCTACACGTTAGAGAAGGTGGTTGAGCGCGCACCCGGAGAAGAGCTTGGCCTCGGAGATGAAGCGAGTCCTTCGCGTCGGGAAGGCGAAACGTTCCGTCGTCTCCAAGGGAGATGTTTAAGGACTTCGCGAGCGCCCGCGCCATTTCACAAATATGCAGACTTAACCTTTCGAACGTTGTTGTCGAATTTTCAGTTATCAGTTATATTTGTAAAAATGCTTTTTGTGATTCTCGATCATCTCTCCTCGCCGCTGGCGATTCTTTCCCAGCGACAAATCTCAGCGAAAGCGGTGGCGCCACCACCAGAAGTCCCAAGTTGTGTTCTCTCTCTCTCAAAGTTTTGAGATAAATATATTGAAAATCCTAAAATTTGTTGCAATTGAGTTCTAAAATTTTTAAAAATTGTCATCAAGTCTTAAAACTTATTACGAAAGTATAATAAAATCTTAAAACATTCAAAAAAATGTAATTAAATCCTGAAACTTATCAAATTGATGCAATTAAGTCATTTCATTTTTTTTTGGTCAAACAAATCCTTCTATTAACTTTGTCCAATTTAGTAAACAAAAAATGCTGATGTGACTTTTTTTAAAAGTTATTTTCTCTCTCTTATGCGGCACTGACGTCGGTAAAACGTTGTTTTGATCAAAATTTGATTTTTAATACAAATTTTAGTTAAATTATATTAAAATAAGAAAATCTAAAAAAAAAATACAAAAAAAAGCGAGGATGAAGCAGGCAAGGGCTTATAGCCCCTTACTTTAGGATTGTGCAATAGTGCCGAAGTTCAGGTTATATTAATAACTTTTCAAAGTCAAGGGACCTATTAAACAACTTTGCCAAAACTCTGGGTGAGTTTCAACAATTATCTCAAAATTTTAAGCGATTATGGACATAAATATTCAGATATTATCATAAGTTTCGAGTGGTTGATATTATGTAGATATCATTCTAAATCGATGGTACGAGAACTCTCACTTGCCTTGGTTCGATTTATAAACATAATTGAATTGAATTGAGTCATTCTTTTTAACACAAACCTTGAAAACTGAATAAAATTTTTTAACTAACTTGGTTCGATTTTTATAAACTAAAAGGGATAATGATATGAATGATTTTTGAACTTTGGCCTAATGTGTAATGTGATCCTTGAACTTTTAATTTGTTCAATGTGGTTCCTAAATTTTAGCCTAATGTTCAATGTGATCCATAAATTTTTAATTTGTTTAATGTGATTCATGGATTTTGATACTCGTTTAATATAATTCCTGACTATATGAAAATATTCAATGTAGTCCTTCATTTAATTTAAGATTAAGGACGATATTGAATATTTTTATATAATTTAGAGATCGCATTGAACAAATTAAAATTCAAGGATTACATTGAACGTTGGGTTAAGGTTTAAGGACCTATCATTTTCCCAAACTAAAATCGAGCCCAATCAAACTGTCTCGATTTTTTTCTTTTTTCTTTTTTTTTGGGGTTTAATTAGATAGATACCCAAACGATGACTCCCCGTGATTGGCAAATTTTTTTATTGCCGGAACTAGATTTTGAAAAACAACTGAACTGTTCTTCCACGATCGTATTGTATTATTTTATTCAGCCGTCAGATCGTACCCGGGCAAACTTTGGTGCATCTTGGAGTTTGAATTTGAAAATCAACAAATATGGCTTGGTATCGTGGGGCCCAGAGCGAGATCAACGTTCGCGATCCGCCCGCTCCGATAGAAACGGTTCTAGGGGAAGAAACTCCCCCCCCGACGCGGGTTAGCCACGTGGCAACTGGCATCCCCGGCAACATTCCCGGGGCATCTGCCCGACCCGACAGCATATCCCGCGATATTTCGTCTCCCACCCCCCCGCCAACATCTCTCATCTCGAGATCAGGATAAAACCAGGGTCGTTACAGTGGCACGAGACGTAAATAAACCCGGAACCGGAGGGCAGTCTCCTTCGAGGCAGAGCCAAAAGCGTCTTTACATCTGCGCCCCCCCCCCACCCCCACCGCCGGCGGTGAGGACAAAAAGGGACCGCAGCAATTATTGCCCAGTTTGTCAATTTGCCAAATCTCGCCAGATTTATTAAATCATTTCCCGCAATTAATTCATTTCCCCCAAAATTTTAATCACATGCTTTCAGATCTGTTGAGGTGACGGATCCAATTCCCAGGTACCTTCCATCTTCGGCATTTCTGCTCGTCTTTTTGTTTCTTGTGTGAATCCCACCTTGCCTTTGGCGTCTCGAGGGATTTTTGTTGCCTTTTCTGTTTGATCCTAATGATGTGGGGGTTCTTTCAAATCGTGTGGTCGAAATGTTTGTCCAATTTGATGGGTGCTCTCTCTGGTGGGAGATATTGAAGTGCTTTGAATCCAGCATGCACGGTTGACCTGTCGGGTTTTGATGATGGGCGAAATTATTGGGTGCGGGGTGGGTGGGGGAACGAAATTCAGGGAGCCAGTTCATGTGGTTATTACAGTTACAGATCGAGCCCACCATGTGTTTGAGTTTTGAAATGCTCGGTTTTCTTCCTAAAATTTTTTTTATTTATGATTGGGGGGTCTTTTAATGATGTCGGAAGGGAGAGGATTAGGACAAGAATGTGGCAAGTTGAAGATTTGTCCTGGCCAAGAAAGAAGGAAAAACAAAAAAGAGAGTGGGGGGTCGAGCACTATTGGCTGTGTTGAAGATTGAATCGAAGCTTGATTGATGCCGTAAAGGACTGGCTTTCCTTAGAAAATTGCACCCTCAACGTGGCCCCAGAGCGGCCGGCTGCTTTATTTTAATTGTGGTATTGAGTCTGCTACGTGAGCAAATTGGCACATGGCTTTTTGTCTGTGCATTTAGAATAAAGATGTCCTTTGTATGGTTATTAAAATTATTGCATGGTTCATCTTTTTTTTTTGTATGAAGTTGACATTTTTATGGGTTTTTCTGCTCTTCAAACACCTGATACGAATTCTGACAAAAAAAAAAACACCTGATATGAATTGGACCCATGTTTTGGGTCGGCCGAGTATACGTGTTTTATATTTTGGAGTTTTTTATTCGGTATGCCGTTGGACGAAGAAATACCGCAAGCGATGTGTGGAGGTTGAGCCACAAGTTATCAGTAAAGATTTAGGAAATCAACTATTCCTCCTAAATACACTTGTCATGCTCGTCAATGGTCTAAAGCTATCTGTGAAAGCTGATTTTTCTACTGGTGGTGGACTGGATGAAAATAGCAAACACTACTGTTTCTGAAAATGTTCATGTTTAGAGCCGAGTCTCATTTTGATATGCCCTTCGAGATTGTGTATCGAGAGTAATTTTTCTGAGGCCCCAAATTTTAAGTCTCTGGCTAAAAAATGTTTTTTTTTTTTGGTAATGAAGGCTAAAAAATGTTTCGCGTGACAAAAGTGTAGAAATTGCCTAAATGATTGGCATCAAGATAGGAGCTCTCTTATTTGACACTGCCAAAGACCGGGATCAACTGTTCCCAGCAATAGTTGCTGTAGTCCTAATTGGTTTTTTCTTAAGACTGAATTTTCAGTTAATTAATTTTCATTTCATGTCATGATTTTTGAGCTCCAACTGACTCGTGTAATTGGTTTCTTCCCAGAGTGAGCTAAAAGTCTGTAACAAGAGATGAGACGGGTTCAGCAGAATGAAGTAACGAAGTCTTCCACAAGAGAAATTGATGCACAGAAGGTGGAACTAGTGACTAAAGCAGGTGAACTTTTATCCGAAGCATCAGTTCTCTTGGCGTTACAATTTCGAGTCTCAAGAACACTGTTTTTTTTTTGGTCAAACTCTAGAACACTATTGGGAACGAGAGAATAATGTGTATCTAATGCTTATTTAAACAAGAGCTGACAATTTATGATGTCCGGTGACTATTGTGATTTTCTTGACATTTTCCAAATTAAGAAAGAAAGAGAAGTTTAATTTCACCTATTAACCAAACTAAGAACTCTTGTTTTTCCCTTTCGCTGGGTGTTGGTTTTGAGATGTGTACCATGAGTGAACTTCCTGCTTATCTTCATTTGACAATGTTACTATCCTTTTATTCTTGTCGATCATTTGGCTAAATCCTACTTTTAGATTCTCCTTTCCTTCCTTTTAAAGTTCCAGTGCTTGTGAGTTACCTTCTGTAACATTGCACTGAGCGTGCTAAAATCCCCTGTGAATGTCTAAACAATGGGAGCCTTTTGTCTGATTGCACTTGATAATGACTTTTCTTACAATGTCTGATAGACAAAAGCAGTTACACTTGGTTATCCTCTTATAACTTTTAAATGATGTTGGCGAGTAATGCAATATTGAGCTAATAATCATCCACCTTTACATTGTACGGACTTCAAAATTAGGCATATTGTTCTGTAAGGAATTGCTGATAGTTTGTTAAGATGGTAGAATGAAGGAATCACTCGATTTCGTTGTCCTGAATTGATCATGTTCGGATTCTGAGGTACTCAGAATGTTGGTAATCTGCAGATACTGAGAAAAAAGTTGCAAGAATCTTGGAGCTCATAAAGAATGAAAGCCAAAGCAGAAAACGTGGGGCAAAGAACTCAAAGAGAGATTCAGAACTTGTTGGGCTCGTCGAGGACTTCCTACGACAGTATCAGTCGCTCTATGGACAGTATGATAATCTTATGCGGAAACAAGATAAAAATGATACCAGAAGAAGCAAGAGAGACAATTCTCCATCCACCTCCAGCTCCGACTCTGAATATTTTTCTTCTGAGGATGTTGATAACAACTCAGGAGAATCGAGGCATGATCGACTGGCGGCAAAAACTGTTCCTCGAAAGCTTGAGGATGATAACAAGGAAATGATCATCCTAAGCAATCATTTGGCATCTACCAGGAAAGAGAGAGAAACTTTGAGGACAGAGCATATGGCCGCCCTGAGCAAGATCAAGGAAGCAGAGAATGTTATCAATGATCTGAGGGTAGAAGTGAGCGAGAGGAAGAGAGAACTGTCGACTCTTTCAAAGAAGCATCAAGTTCTAGAAGTTGAAGCATCGCTGAGGACAAAGGAGTTGGAGGGACAGATAGGTGGCTTGAAATCTGAATTACAGTCTCTGCGCTGCCACAAAAGTGATTTCGAAGCGGAGAATGTTATCAAAGATCTAAGGCTAGAAGTGAGCGAGAGGAAGAGAGAACTGTCGACTCTTTCAAAGAAGCATCAAGTCCTAGAAGTTGAAGCATCGCGGAGGACGAAGGAGCTGGAGGGACAGATAGGTGGCTTGAAATCTGAATTACAGTCTCTGCACTGCCACGGTAGTGATTTAGAAGCAGAGATTCAAAGCCAAGCGAGTGAAGCCAAACAGCTGAAACTGGAAAATGAAGAGCTTCAAGCTCGCATTATGGAACTTGAACTCATATCTGAAAGCAAAGAAATTGAGATGTCTGATCTCCTAAAGAAACTTGACAACAACGAGAACAGTGCAAAGTCTAGATTTGCAGAGTTGGAGGAACAAGTCAGGAATCTGCAAATGGAGGCGAGATCTCTACATGTTGAGAAATGCACGATGGAGGAGACTGTGCAACGTCTACAGAACAAACTACTTGCTAACGAAAAGGATTTAGATCAGATTAACACTCTGAATGAAGAAGTCAAGCTCCTGGAAAGCCAGATAGCAAAGTTTCAAGAAAGGGAAGCAGTAATCGAACAAAACTTGATTCAAATACGAACTCTTGAAGAAGAATTAGCAAGTACTTTTGAAGAAAAAGAAAGAGTATCCGAGGAGAACAACTGCCTTGCCGCACAGGTCAAGGACATGAAGCTAAAAATGGACGCTCTGTCTGCGAGGGAAAATGATCTACTAGAGCAGATAAGGAACCACGTCCATGAGACCAATCAGTGTAGAGAGGAAAAGGAGGAATTGGAGGCCAGGTTTGTCGAATTGGAAAGCAAATCGATAGAAAGGGGAAACGAGCTCTCGGCTCTGCAGGAGAAACTTAAGGTCGATGGGGATGCGTACTCTTCACATATCTCGGCCTTGACAGTCCGAGCTAAGAAATTGCAAGACGATGTCAATTCCTTGCTGGCCCTGAAGACGCAGTTGGAGTTGCATAACGAGAAAGACAGACAAGAATCTTCGCCAAGGTTCAATGTTGTTCTGAAAGATAGCAAGTCGAGCGAGCAGGAAGTTATTACTCCTCGCAGGATGGCTAGGAAATATAGACAAGCTAGGAGTTCATTGCAAGAACCGATGGATGCTCAGTTCCTAGAAAGGAGAATGGAAGAACTGGCAGACGAGTTTCGCATGCACTTTGAAGATAACGTGCGCCTGATGAGCCAACGTATCCTGGTCTTGGAGCAGCTACATATGGAGAACAAGGATAGCTACAAGATGATGAAAGAGAGGTTCCAGCGAGAGCACGGAGCACTCAAGGATCGGTCCTACATCTTCAAAGCTGAGATGGGGAAGATAACGGACGCTTCGCGGACGGTGAGCAATGCACTTCACCGGTTGGACTTGATAGTCTCGAAATTCGGCGAGCAAAATGGGAACGTTTTAAGCCGCATGTCAAAAGTCTCGAAGGAGATCCAATGCCTGCGAAACAAGGTTTCAGGGACAAAAAACAAAGTAAGATGTGTGACAAGCGACACTATCCTTCAAATATCCGCAGTGGACACCAAAGCCATGAAGAATGTTGTACTTAATGAGGAGAGCTGGGCTTTAATGGCAAAAGTAGACGATGAGGGCATGGAAAAGATGCTTATGACGAAGGCCGTTGATCGACTCGAGAAGAGGGTGGCGGAACTAGAGAACATTGTGAAGGTAAGGGAAGAAGTGTTGTTCGGGCTGGTGGATGAGAAAAAGGAGGCCATCAGGCAACTATGTCTCTCGATCAACTATTACCGTGATCGCTGTCTTCAATACCGGGAGGTGATCTCGAAGATTGCTGCTAGCAGGAGGCGCTCGACCTGAGTTGTGATCTCATCTCAATAAGACGATTTTGATGTGGCATTGCGTGCAGTGCTTATTATCTGGTTCTTCCTTTTCCAATGCGGCTTGGTGGGCATTGCCTACTTTGATCAACCATTGATTAGTCGGGCAAGCTTGCTAATCAAACGTCAACTACTTGAAAATCCTTTGGAGTGCTCCTTTTATTTTTGGTCAAATGGAGAGGAACCTTACAGGAGATTGTTTCTGTTAGCTCCAAGACACAATTTGAGGTTTCACAGGGAGAAGCTTTGTTCTTCTAACAGGTACTTTATAAGCAGCTTGGTAGTACATATAACTCATTGTAAGGATTCATTGGTTTTATTGAAAATTTCCTGTCGCTGGAAAACGTTTGTACGAAATTCAATTTTAGAGAAAGTGAACCATTTTCCAGTATGCATTCATGCTGAAAACAATGTGAAGTAACTAAGACTTATAGTGAAAAACGAAGAAAAAAATAATTGATGAGATATGGAGAGCCGAGAAGATAGAAAGTGACAAATTAAGGAGAACGATTTCCTTTTTGTCAGAATAGGAAAAATTGTTTGTTGATCGAGTAGTTTTTTGTCGTCCCAATGCTAAAACGTCTTGGCTCGGCTTGCCCGGGCCTGTTCAACCCGATTTAAGCATGGACAAACTTGTGTAAGGACATTTAAGCATGGGCAGCCCTTGGACCCTCGCTCGTTCATCGGAGAACGGCACCCCCATATATTTAATAAAAGCACTTCAAATCGATGATAAACTCTATACAATTATTAAACCCATCGCTTCATCTAATAACACGATACTATATGAATTAATATATGTAGACAAATAAATTATACACATTTAACATGTCTACATAAAATATAGTTAGCATATTTTATAAGCTACCACATTTTCACATGATAACACATATACAAAACAAGCACAGGTGTGTTTTTTTTGGGGGCAGCTTTAGTTCCAACCCTTTGGACTAAATCCATCCAATTTCTACCAAATAAACAAAATTGCCATTTGTCATTCAATTGCAATTGAAATTGGTAATCCCAACTTTATTTATTTTCCTTTTTATTTCTAGGTAGGATTTAGTTATAAAAAATACAAAGTTCCCATGAATATTAAAAGGCATCATCTCTTTTTTTTTTTAATTTACTTCCCCAAACATTAGTTTTGTTGGAAAGAGAAATTTTCCAAAAAACCTACCTCTTCTTAACCTGGCCGACCAAATTCATGGATAAAATGTCAAGTAGAATCTAGAAAAAGTAAGAACAAGACAAATTGTTTTTGGGGGGGACCTTTGCTGCATGCCAATATAACCAAATCCTCAACCCCGTAGCACCCCCCCGCACCAATCCCAAACGGCCACGTCGGACGCCGCGGGCAACAAGAGGTAAAAAAGCGCGGGAACCTGCACATCGCACGTGGCGCCCGCCCCTGCTATCAGTGGCTAATCATTTTTGTCACGAGACGCGAGATAAAACGACGGGCGTGGGCCGAGGGGCCAATATCTCGCGAGACCGACCGCCTCCCGCGCGCGAGGGAGAGTCAAAACAACGGTCGGGGGCCGGCCGGTGCCCGCCAGCGAGCGCCCAGCTCGCTCGGCACGCGCCAGGGTGTGCCGTCCCGCGCGGAGGTCGGTGGCACAACCGCAATTAGCTGCGGAATCGGGGGGTCGAAGTGGCGCCGAGAAAGCTCCCAAAGATTCCGTCCTCCTCCGGCCCACCGCTCCCCCCTAAAAAACATGTAGGCTTTTTTTTTTTTTCTGACGGCCCGTGGGACACGGTAGCGGTCGCCCTCGCGTTCTGTCTCGCTCTCTCTCTCTCTCTCTCTCTCTCTCTCTCTGTGCGAGAAAGCGCTCCCCAGCCCGAGCACCAACAAAAACTGCTCTTTCCCTCGTTCCTTCCTCCTCTTCTGTAAATTCATCGCGGCCTCTTCCACCTCCACTCTCGGCTCTGCGCGGCGCGTGATCGGAGGAGAAGCTCGCCGTCGAAGCGCGTCTCGGAGGATATCGAGCTCCTCGACGTCGGAGATTCGGGTAATCCTTGCTCTGAGCTGATCAGCGCTCGCTCGCTCCCTCTCTGTCTCTCTGTCTCTCTCTCTCTCTCTCTCGTGAGAGTTTTGTCGCCTGGAGCTTCGACTCCGGGGAGCTGAGTCCGTCGTCTGGTCGATGTCCGTTCTGATCGATTTTCCGAATTCCGTCTCCGTCTCGGATTGGTCGGAGCGAGCTCCCGCCTCGAGCGGCCGAGGGATTCTGCCGCCGTCGCGAGGCCCTGGATGTTGCGCAACCGCGATTGAGTTCGGAGTTTTTTTTTTGAGTGAGACCGTTACGGAGTTGTCCTGGTTGTATTTTTTTTTTTCCGTTTTGGCGATCCTCTCGCTCTCTCGGTTTTTTGAGGGGACTAGGATTTGATTGTTCGATGTAGTTAGGTAGACTGACTACTGTCTGAAGCTCTGGTGAATTGGCGGTGTTGATGATTTGTCTTCGGATTCGCTGCTCAAGCCTCTTTGTTGAATCCGCAGGCCTTGCTTTCGACGGGACTAGTTCGGCGTCCGCAATCTGCGCGAATCGAATCGGTCGGGGCTGCACGAGGAAGGCTGACGAGATTGAAGGAGATCGAGTCAGGTTGGTGCTCTTCCTCTGTTCTTAAGCGCCAGATTTCGATTTGCATCTACCGAAGTGCTCGCAAAGAAAAAAAAAAAACTTGGATTTGCGAGTAGTAAATAGTGTCTTCACCTTTGCGTGGACATCAATTAAAAAAGCAGCGGGTCGTTTTTCCGTAAATAAGGTTGGAATTCAAAATCAAGCCTCCTGGTGATGCTGCTGAATTGGCACCAGAATAGGATCGTCCTATATAGCAGTAGCAACTTCCGAGAAATGAATATTGATTGGTTTTGGAGCTGTGGTCCCCCCTCATGGCACCAGAATAGGACGGTGCTGTAGCAGTAGCAACTTTGGAGAAACAAACATTGATTGGTTTTTGAATTTGTGGTCCTCTCGTCCCTTTGAAAGTAGTGAACCTGGAACCAATCAATGTTCTCGATCGGTTCATGTTCTTGTGGACCTCTTTGTTTATGTCTTTCTTTTGGTTTCACTTGTTCGATGTAAATTAGAACACAAACCGGGGACATTGGGTTTAAGTTTCTTCGTGATGTTAATCATTTCCGATTAACCGTTGTATCTTACTAAAGGCCAACTTTTCCTTTTCGAAAATCATGAACTTGGCATTCATTTATCTTTATGTTTGCTCTGTTCGATAAGTATCTTCTTGAAAAATTAAGAAACAAGTGACCGAGTGAAGCAGATTATCATAGACAATTCTGATAATTGTCTCTATTGCTGTTTCAGGAGGATAATATAGCATCCTGTGCTTTCGATTAGGATTTTTTTATGTAATTCCGGTGGTTGATGGCGGAACATACCATTCAAATATAAAAAGGATTTATTCAAATCCAAATTCAGAGAAATAGTTCTTTTGCACATATATTCTGCACATGAAGTGTAATAGAAAGCCAAAAATATCAAATGCATTTTAACCATAGGAAGTACCAAGATTCTGTTAAGACACTAGAGCATCTCAGACTGCCCAACTAAATGTAAACATTACGTAAACATGAAAGTAACTCGTTTAGTTTAGATTAGTTAAGGTTCCAGTGAATGTCTCTAGGATAGTAAAAATAATCTGGACATATATTTTAAAAGTCATCTGAATTATAAGATGATCTTGGACAGTTCTTCCTGATGGAGCGTGTATTCGTTCTTTATTGTTATTGTATACGGAAACTATCAAAAGAAGTTGAAAGCTAATATGACGTCATTTGAAAAGTCCGATTGGTTTTAATTTTGGCATTACAGTCATATCTATCTTTACAAATGGGACACTAATGAATCTGAATAAATTGGGGAAAAGGGCTTTCACCATGGCGTTCTTTATATACCTTTCTCTGCTAAATATATTTAGAATTATCTGAGAGCATCTCATTCATAATTTGGATGAAACTTGATGAATTTCTCTTATGATTTCCAGTCATTGTGGACAAGATGGTATGTGGCAATGCACCCTTGTAATTAAAGGTTAATCCTCCGAAGGAGACATGACTAAACATCGATTCAGAGATTCAATAAAGTCCTTATTCGGGAGTCATATTGATCCAGAGGCAGGGGAACAGCTGAAAGGAACTAAATCAGGTAATTCCTTATCAGCAAGAATGGTTCTTCATCAGTAGCATGAACGCTCATGAAAAAAAAAAAAATTGGCATCATAACCAGGATCTCCATAATATCTTGAAGTTATTGATCGTGTCATGCTAATTCATCCCGTTTTTGGTAAATTGGAATAATTGGATTGAGAAACTGCTGGTTAACTGCAGAAATTGAGGCCAAGGTGAATAGGATCTTGAAGCTTATCAGAGATGAACATCCTGAAGAAGACAACCAGGATCCAGCGGGGGACTCTAAAAGAAGATCGCTTGAAGAGTTAGTGAGCGAATTCCACAGAAAATATCAGTACCTGTATGAACGATATGATTCTCTCACAGCAGAGCTCAGGAAAAAGGTTAGTAGCAAACGAAGTAACGATGGACCTTATTCATCAAGCTCTGATTCAGACTCAGACTCGGATCATTCCTCAAAGAAAGGCAGTAAAAATGGGCAATTAGAAAATGACTGGGAAAAAATCACAGCTGACATAAAGCAAGAACTTGAAACAGCAAATCTAGAAGTTGCTGACTTGAAGAGGAAGTTAACAAGCATGACAGAAGAGAGAGAAACTCTGCAGTCTGAGTGCCAAGTAGCTTTGAGCAAGGTACAAGAAGCAGAAAACAGTATCCAGGAGTTGAACATCAAAGCTGAAAGGTTGGAGGAGGAAAGATCCAAGCATTTTGCTGACAACCAGAAACTGACTGAAAAGCTGGAAATGCTTGGTAAGCTTGAAGTAGAACAAAAACAAAGACTGGAGGACACGACAGTTGAGAAAGAGACCTTGATCACAGAGAGAGAGGCTGCTCTGAAAAAGATTGAAGAGGGAGAAAAAAATACCACTGACTTGAGAAACTCAATTGATCAGATTAAAGATGAACGAGCAGCTCTAGAGCTGGAACTGGAATCTATGAAAGGCCATGTTTCAGGTATGAAAGAGCATCAAGAATCAGCGGAACAGAAAATTGCAGAGTTAAGCCACTCCCTAGAAGTCACCTTGGAAGAAAACAAGTCTCTAGCTTCTAAAGTGTCGGAACTTTCACATGACATTGAGAATGCACAGAAAAAGATTCAAGATGTCATTGGTGAATCAGGAGAAATGAGGAAAACTTTGGATGAAAAAGAAAGGGAACTTTTGGCTCTCACAGAAGTGCATCAAGTCCATCAGAATGATGCATCAGCTCAGATGGAAGGCCTAAAAGCACAGATAGCAAATCTCGAATTGGAACTTGAAACTGTGCAAACTGAGAAAAGGGACATAGAAGAGCTGATAGAAAGAAAAACAGTCGAAGCAAAGCAATTGGCTGAGGAAAACATGCAACTGAGAGCCCAAGCTGCAGAATTTGAAGAAATGTCAAAAGCCAGAGAAGATGAAATGTCGGCTCTCAAGAAGAAGCTTGAGGATAGTGAAAAGGAGTCTCTCTCTAGGACAGAGGATTTGACCACGCAAGTGAAGACCTTGCTTCACGATCTGGAATCTTTACAAGCTCAAAAAGCTGAAATGGAGGAACAGATTGTTTCGAAAACCGATGAAGCATCCACCCAACTCTCCGGGCTGTTGGGTCAGGTCAACACATTGCAGCAAGAACTGGGATCTCTAGGAAACCAAAAAGCTGAACTGGAGCTGCAACTTGAGAAAAAATCTCAAGAGCTTTCAGAAAATATGGTTCAGACAGAAAGATTGAAGGAGGATTTGACAAGAAAAACTATTGACCAAGAAAAGATTATGGAGGAGAAGAAGGGTTTAGCATGTCGGGTGAAGGACCTGGACCTGGAGACAGCTACGATACGCACCCAGAAGGATGAAATGGAAGAACGAATAAGAACTATAGAGAAGGAGAACGACCTGCTTAGAGAGGAAAAGGCAGAGTTGCAGAGAAATGTTCTTGAGTTTCAGGAGACTCTCAATTCTCTTCAAGGCCACAAAAGTGAATTAGAATTGCAGCTTGAAACTAAGACTCGAGATTTTTCGGATTTCTCTACTCAAATGGAGGGCTTGAAACAGCAGCTAGCAAGTGATAGAGATCATCATCAGAAGACAACAGAAGAGAAAGACAGCATGACAGCCCGGATACAGGACCTCGTGCTGGAGGTGGATTCTCTAATCAACCACAGAGTTCAACTGGAAGAGCAGATAAAAAGCAAAAGCATTGAGAGTGATCAATTACAAGAGGAAAAGAGAAGACTACAGGATAGAGCTCTTGAATTGGAGAGGAAGCTATCAGAGAAAGAGGATGAATTTTCTGCCCTACGTGAAAAACTTGAACAAGGAGAAACTGAAGCTTCGGCTAAAATCATGGCTTTGGAGACACAGATTAACAATCTGAGAGAGGATTTGGATCTGTTGCAGAGTCAGAAAACTCAACTGGAACTACAACTTGAAAAGGAGAGACAAGAATCTTCAGAAAGGATGATGCAAATGGAGAATCAGAAAAGCGAAGTAGCCAAGCAGAGTGAAGATCTGCGGAGATTGCTTAAAGAGAAGGAGGATGCGCACAAAACGTCGAGTGCGGACCTCATGCTTGAGGTGGATTCTCTAATCAGCCACAGAAGTCAACTGGAAGAGCAGATAAGAAGCAAAAGTGTCGAGAGTGATCGGTTGCAAGAGGAAAAGAGAAGACTACAGGATAGAGTTCTTGAATTGGAGAGGAAGCTATCAGAGAAAGAGGATGAATTTTCTGCCCTACGTGAAAATCTTGAACAAGGAGAAACTGAAGCTTCGGCTAAAATCATGGCTTTGGAGACACAGATTAACAATCTGAGAGAGGATTTGGATCTGTTGCAGAGTCAGAAAACTCAATTGGAACTACAACTTGAAAAGGAGAGACAAGAATCTTCAGAAAGCATGATGCGACTGGAGAATCAGAAAAGTGAAGTAGCTAATCAGAGTGAAGATCTACGGAGATTGCTTAAAGAGAAGGAGAATGCACACAAAACGTCGAGTGCGGACCTCATGCTTGAGGTGGATTCTCTCATCAACCACAGAAGTCAACTGGAAGAGCAGATAAGAAGCAAAAGTGTCGAGAGTGATCAGTTGCAAGAGGAAAAGAGGAGACTACAGGATAGAGTTCTTGAATTGGAGAGGCAGCTATCAGAGAAAGAGGATGAATTTTCTGCTCTATGTGAAAAACTAGAACAAGGAGAAACTGAAGCTTTGGCTAAAATCATGGCTTTGGAGACACAGATTAACAATCTGAGAGAGGATTTGGATCTCTCGCAGAGTCAGAAAACTCAATTGGAACTACAACTTGAAAAGGAGAGACAAGAATCTTCAGAAAGCATGATGCGAATGGAGAATCAGAAAAGCGAAGTAGCTAATCAGAGTGAAGATCTACGGAGATTGCTTAAAGAGAAGGAGGATGCACACAAAACGTTGAGTGAGGAACATACACTAGTTGGAAGCTTCTTTCAGAAGTGCAAGGAAAGCCTTGAGCGGGCAGAAAGTAGGATGAAAGAAATGGAAGCTGAGTTCCGCTCAAAATTCCATTCGAGGGACCAGACAGTGGCTGATTTGGAAGAAATGGTTGAAGATTTGAGAAGAGATCAAGATTTAAAAGAAGAAGAAATCAGTTCCTTAACTGAGAATGTACGAAATATCGAGGTTAAGCTCCGTCTCTCGAACCAGAAGCTTCGGGTTACAGAGCAATTGCTGACTGAGAAGGAAGAGAGCTTCAGGAAAGCTGAAGCAAAATTCCAACTAGAACAGAGAGCTCTTGAAGAAAGGATCGCGTCCATGTGTGAAACAATTGCCTCAAACAAAGAAGCCTATCAGAAAATGATTACAAAAGTCTCTGAAGAAGTAAACGGCAGCCTCGTTGCATGGGAAGCTGTTGTCCAGAAATTCGACACAGAATTTAACAACTACGGAAACTGCATTTTGGAAGTCTACAATGACTTGAACACTGTGAAGAGCTGGGTAAGAGATGCAAATAACGCGAAACGCCGGCTAGGGGAGAAAGTTTGTGAATTGGCGGAGCAGCTGAAGGTTAAGAAAGAAGAGGAGTCGTTCTTGAAAGATCAGGTTGAGAAGGTCAAGGCGCATGCCAGCGAGGAAGAAGCTGAAAAGGGGAAACTGACTATAGCTCTAAACAGGATTGAGAAGAAGGCTGAGGAACTCGAGACGACATTGAAGGACAAGGACGAGGCAATCTTCGGTCTTGGAGAAGAGAAGAGGGAGGCAATCAGGCAACTCTGCATCTGGATCGATTATCATCGCGGCCTCAATGATGATCTCAAGGAAATGCTTGCCAAGACGAGACCAGCCAGAGGCCAGAGGGCAGGCTCTTAAAACTTTTATTCATTTACATCTGCAGATTCGTTCCGGTGTCTCAAACCATTTTTTTTCTTGATTGTTGATTCCTTTTAGGCAAAGTGTGCTTGTAGATAGATTTTTTGCGTGATGGTTGTTTGGACATTTTATAGTCAGGATGTTGTATAAAACTCTTGGTTGATGCCCTTTTTACCGGTCATCAATTGAGCATTTGTGTAGACATGGAAAACTAATACATGAGACTCTACAACATATTGGTTCACAAATCGAGAAAATGAATTGATTAATAAAACGACAAATTATCTGGGAAAGAGTCTGGCACTTTCAGCGGCCTGATTCGCTCGTCGGGAAATCTGTTGCCTTTCTTGTTAATCGTTCGTTATGATCGTTATGATTTGTCTCCAGACTCTAGTCCTCCGATCAATGAAGTGCGTCGGATCAACCTTATTGGGAATTCGACTTTTTAATGGTCTTTCCCTTCTCTTCTGCAATTCGGTATTAGCCATTCAATTAAAGCGCTCTATACATCAACGGTCATGTCGTTGCTTCATTAACCCAAAACTTTTTAATTAAGTGAATGATTTTGGCTAATGATCGCATGCGTAGAGACGTACTAACATATGCTTGCGCGCACCTCGTAGAAACGTTCGCATTAATCTATAATAGCGTCATTTGAACTGCCCAATTAGTTGTGCTATATTCATGTGGAGGAAGTCTGACAATTACAGCAAAAACAAGACACGGTACGGATTGTCAGCTCTTCCAATCCAATCGGGAGAAAGAGATCGATAACGCTGCAGGCATCACATGGTAAAGATAAAGTGTCCACAGGGCTTGCACTAAGCCTAGTAACGCTAAGAAAAAAGAATAAAAAAACATCTGCAAGATGTAAATGAGGCCTTGCAGAAGAGGAATCAAAAGTACCGAGTTCAAATGCTCCTTGCCGTGTTCGATCACACATTCAATCCCGAAAGAATCGGTCTAATGAGACGCCCGCACTTGCAATCAACAGAGTCCCGACTACATCAGATTCTTCATGCACTCCTGACTACGTGCATGATATGGAATTCACTATTCACGCTCTGGCATACGCGAATCTTCAATCTATGACCCAAAATTATCCACTTGGCTCTGTGCGCATATGCGCATGTTGATCAGCACACACGGAGCAGCCAAAACAAAGTCACAAGCACATAAGATACAAAACAATCCGGTGGCAGACTGAAACAGTACGCAGAAAGCTTGGCTGTGAATTTTTATCACAAACACAAAACCCGGGAATTCAATCCTACAGAACCTGCTAGAAAGTCCCCAGCAAATAATTTATTTCCACGCAAGAAGAGAGAAAAGGAAAAGAGGACTAAAAAAAGCCTAAGATGGAGGGACAAAATATGGACGGCATTTATATATATCGACGAATCTCTAGATTTCTTTCTACCTGATCATTAATAATCTCAGAATGTACTCCCACCAAGTCTCTCAACCTTTTGCCTCCGAAATAATCCATAATTTAAAGAAAAAATTACTTGGATGCTTCTCCCTTCAGTCGGATATCCTCATCTCCACTCCAAGAATGTCCTTAACCACTTCATATGTGACAAAGGCAATAGCTATCGATGGAACAACCTAGACATCATAGCAGGAAATGTTAACAGGATTCTTGTAGAGAAAATTGAACACGATTGGAAACAAAAACTAAACATTTACTACAATCTAGCATTCACGTAAGTTTAATCAGCATGATCTTACCGAAATTCGGAAGGTATTGTCCAAAGAGAATACTCAATAAATATGGAGACAAAAATTTCAACTAAAAGTGTTGCGGGTGTGTTCTTCAAAATGTCAACTCACCTTTACAGAATTGGGGACCAAACCCTTGTATAATGCTCCAAATCCCTCATGACGAACAGTCTTCCTAAAGGCATCGACCATGCCAGTGTATTCGAGCGGCGCCTTGCTCCTTCCTTCACCGATTACAACTGAAGAAGCATCTTTCCAGCCAACCATTTGCATTCTTCGCCTGATGACATCAAGAGGGTAAGCTACCGTCTGACCAACAGTCCCTGCAGCTGCACCGCATGCAAGCCTCGTTGTCACACTCAGCTCGTTGTCCTCAACCAGTCCAAATGCATTGGTTTTAAGTAACCAGTCTTTCAAGGATTCATACACAGCGAAGTTCAGACCTACATAAGGAACCTGAACATACCAAAAAGCAATTTCAATTCATATGGTACAATCTCAGAAGTAAATAGCATAGCAGTATACAAGCATATCATTTCCTGAGTTACTTATAAATGGATAGATGAATTTCATCACAAAGAAGATCATACTTACAACTCCTATTACAGAAGGAAGCCAGCCTCTGTACAATGCCCTAGGGCCTTCTTCCTTCAAGACAGTTGAAAGGGCGTGACAAATTCCTCTATACTGTCGAGGAGACTTCTCTGTCTAAAGATTTTTAAGCAGGAAGGTGAGTCTATAGATATCACAGAAAAGAAGAAATGCATTCTTAAATGAATCCAAGAATGCATTGATGAAATAAATTCGAAACCCTACCTGGACGGTCAACCGACCTCGTACCATGTCCATTGGATATGTCGCAGACATGGCAATAATTCCAGCACATGCACCAGCTCCAAGGCGTAAAAGAGGAGTTAGCTGCGCATCCTCTGCGTAAAAATAAAAGAATAGCAAGTCATCAGCATAAGAAATTCAGCTGAGAATCGTCACAAAAATGAAATAAGCAAATAGTGTTCAAACAAGATTCGGCAGAAAAAGAAAGGGAGTTATAGACAACACTAATACAATAGCACAGTCTTCACATTAAAACTCAAATAATCGGCAAATTGAAAACGAATATGCAGCATAGTCACCATAAAAATGGCAAGTTTACTTTAAGTATGGTAATCAACGGTCAGACCAGAATAGTTGTCCATCTATCTTAGGAGCATTAGTGTTTGTTCAGAATCAACCAGATCCATAAGTAAAGCATAATTGCATACTGCAAAACATATATTACTCATATAAAGAAGGAAGATCGTACCTTTCCCAGGTTGCTGCCGATAAAGCCACAAAATTCCGCTGTTTAAAAAAAAATATAGTGATATTCAAAGTATGAACAACTCTATTGGTCATTATGCAGAAGCATTCATAGTACTAACAACTCTATCGGTCATTATTCAGAAGCATGCACCTAAAGAACCAATGCTTGCACTTTTTCCTGAAGCTCAAATGTCCTACAGTATACTAAAATTGTATAAATATATGCTGCAACAAAATAAATGAATGTAGGACGGAACAATAATTATTTAGCATACTGAGATGCCTGCTCATAGCTGAAGAACTTGACGGCCGAATTGGGAACAATACGAGCACAATTAGTGCCATTGCCTTTGAACAATCCCCTGAAACCCTCAGTTCTCCATATATATTTTAGGCCTTGCATTGTTCCGTTGTATTTTATGCTATGAGGATTCTGAACCTGCATCCAGAGGCATATCCCACTTAAGACAAGCCAAAGCATGCAGAGGAGAGAGTAAGCATTAAAAGAATCCCACTTTTTAAGATGCAGATGAAAGAAACATCATCACTCCATTTCTCCCTCCCTCCCAGCCATCCCTGTTCATATGAATGCCGAGGCATCTGTGCACCTCAGCGAAGGTTTTTGTTGGGAAGTGTCAACTTAGAATCAAAAGGAAGATGCACCTACTATGTGACCTCCATGCACAGAAAACAAAAGTAGATAAAAGTACAAAAATAAGAAGTTGATCACCCAAACGAGTACCTGCAGCAATATTTTTAATCTCTCCAATGGAGCAACAGCAGTACGTGACCTGAACAAGGATTATTAGAAGAATTAACAGGAAAAATTGGAAGATTATTAGAAGAATTAACACGAAAAATTGGAAAAAACTTTTTCATAAATAGCGTATACACGAACAAATGAGTATTAAAAAATGTCTTCATATGATCCCTCTATTTTACGGTGTAGGGTATCCCAACAATATTGCTAGTTAATTTATTCTCTATTTATGTTTATAACGATACTTATCTAACAAGAAACCAGTTTGATCCTATTTTCCTTATCTCTACGAAATCCACCACATGGAAGTAAGCACCATGACGCTCCATCTCAAAATGGAGCTGTCTCAAGGTCTCCTGGTGATTGGCACAAATTTATTAAACTCAGAACAAGGACTCTTTAAGCCAAGCATGTGAAAACCACAAAAATCTCCTTCATGTCTCTAATGAAGTCCATGTGCATTCCCTTTCATATGGAACTTGGAAAGAGTTCTCAAAGGAATGAAGAACGATGCTTCTCACAAACAGGAAAACTAAGTTGAACAGGCAAAGCCAACAACACTGTAAGAAAGCACAAGAAGTAATGGATAATGATGACATATGTCTAAATTCTGAAGTTATGAACCCCCATAACCCACAAAGAGAAAAGCAAATCAAGAGAGGTCAAGTAAAACCCAATAACATTATAGAAATGTAAAAAGAAAAGAAATGAACAGCATCAGTCAATCAATCGAACTTGACAGCACGGACACGGGAATTTTGTCATGTTGCATTTCTCTTGTTTGGAAGATGTGCCAAACTGAAGCCAACTCTACATTTAATCTTTTATAAAGGATTGAGCCGAAAAACAAATTCCATCGTTTGTTGTTGTTATATATGCTTAGTCTCCCTTATCCTTTCCTCACCCAACTATTTGTCAGTTCACATTCTTTCCAGCTGAAGTAAGTTTAAGTTTGAGAAGTTAGTGGTTTTCACGGACGAGAAAAAAAGCTACGTACCTTAAAAGAGATGCAGAGTTCTGAACAATTAGAATTCATTTAAAATTCCTACTGTACCAGAGGGCCAGAAACAATTAAGTGAAGGAACTACGAAACATCCAAGCGTCAAGCGGTGACCATTTACAGCCAAATTACTAGAGCCACAATATCTTATTCACAAGTAGAGGTGTGTGTCTCAATTTGACACCAAATGAAACCCTAAACATACAGCCAAATCGCTACGAAAAAATCAAGAAAAACTGATATTACAGCATCGACGAATCACAACAGACAAAACGAACCAAACGAAACTGATGACATACAAAACAAACAAGTCAAATTCAAGCAGGGGCAAGATAAACCGCGTTGTCTTGACTGGAACAACATTACTAATCCACCGGGGTTACGGCCGAAAAAAATCCATCAGCGACTCTGCCGTGGACCAAACTCATCAACTCAATCAGCCTAATTTGCATGAAAACCTAATTACAGCCAAGCAACTCGTTCCCTAACCAGAAATCAAACGTAAATCACGAAAAATGAATACTGCGGAGATATCAATGAACGCATAGGAATCAACAATAAACCAAATGACACGAAACAACAGACACGACACGGTAGCCTTCAGAGCTAAACGAAATGAGCCCGCAGCAAAAAACTAAAATGCATCTGAACTCAGTCCCGCAGAAGCAACGGAGAGGAACTCACACTCCACCGGCGACTCCGCCGGCGACGAGCGACTTGCAGATGCTGAGGAGAGCGTGGCTGGGCGCCTTCACGCCTTCGCTCGCCTCCTCCGCCAGGTTCACGATCGTCGACACGGCGGACTCGCTCCCCTCGCCGACCACGTCCTCCGACGCCATAAACTAACCGCAACCCCGCGCCCCCGCGCGCGCGCGCGAGAGCAAGAGCGAGGAGGGAGGGGGGGTAGAGAGAGAGAGAAGAGGTAGGAACCGCCGGAACTCTAGGCTCACCGGCCGCCGACGATATCTCCGGCGATCGCGGAGGTCGTTACGCGAGGGGGAGCGCGCGCGCTCGCGAGGGAGGGAGAGATTTGCCCGTCGCGGGGGGGAGGGGTTGGAAATGGAGGCGAATGCCAAAATGGAAGGGGAAAGAGCTCACGACAAAGTGCGAAGCTTCGAGGGGGGTTGTTTATTCTCTACGGCGTCGTTTTAAGAGTCAATACTGATTAGAATGTCAAACCATCAGGGTATATGGTCTAAGAAGTTCGGCTGATCATTAGCATTTGAATTTTTGCCTTCCAATTTTTTTCTCCTTCTTCTGTTTTTTTTTTTATTATTTTTTCATTTTTATTTGAAAGAAATGGATTCGATTCCCGAGTATGTAAATTTTCCTTTTATAAATCGAGCTTCGGAAATCGTACAATGGCAGCGGGACTCACACATTAAAAATGGATGGGGTTTCTCGATATTCAAATTCAATTATTTTTATTTTTAAATTAATTCTAGAAATGATTGTGTGATTTGAGTATCTTCCTTCCTTCCTGTATTATAAAATAAGTTTGATAAAAGAAGCCCGCCTTTGTTATTATGATGAATCGTGACCCCACGCAATGTTAGAAGATGAAGAAAAATTGCCAGTTCTGAATGATTTTTCACTTCTGATCTTTTGCTTCTCGGAAAAATTGCGGCACATTCTTATTTAATTTTAAAATATTTTTTTCCTTATACGTTTTAATGTTTTCCTCCACGGCTCTTTAGCTAGTGCATCCGAAGTAAGGGTTTCGCACATATATTTTTTCATCTTTATTGATATTTAAGTACTATATTAAGGTTATTATTGATATTTAAGTAATATATTGAGGTTATTATCAGACCAAAAAATACATATATTAAGGTTAGGGAAAATGATACAAATAGTCTTTGAACTTTAAATCAATGAGCAATATAGTCTACGAGCTTTTAATTTGTTCAATGTAATTCATGAACTTTTAACTTGTTCAATGTCATATCTGAACTTTTTGTACATGTTCAATTTAGTCCCTGAATTATATGGAAATGCTCAATGCAGTCCTTTCCATTAATTCAAGTTCAAGGACTACATTGAATATTTTCACATAGTTCAGGGACTGAATTGAACATATACCAAAAGTATAGGGGTGACATTGAACAAAATAAAAGTTCAAGGATCAAATAAAATATTAACCTAAAGTTCAGGGATTACATTGAACAAATTAAAAGTTCAGAGATCAAATTGTATATTAGAATAAAGTTCAGGGACTGTTTGTGTCATTATCCGTTAAGATTATTTGCTTTTTGAATTGTATCCACACATATAGCCAAAGAAAAAATAAATAAAAATAAAAATAAAAAGTGGCATCCATAGACAGGACGCCACGGAAGCATCTTCAGCGGGGTCATTTTCAAGAACTTTCTGTTATGCCCCTGTATTTTCGAAATCACTGCGAATTTGGCCCCTCTAACTTTTTTGTTTTTTTGGTCAGTGGTCCCAATAACTTTTGAACACCACAAGTTTATCCGACTCGGACATTTTTTTTTGTCGAATGTCCGACTAGAGTTTTTTCTTGGGCCGAATACCCAACTAGAGCTTGAGAAACCCCAAATTGCAACGAAAAACATAAGCTCGGACATTTTATAGCGATCTCTTTACCGCGTCGTATGTGGACCAGAACCCTTTCACGTGTTCGTAATCACATGGCCACATTTCACCAGGCACGCGGTAGTGATTTAGGCATGTCAAAATGCCGCTTTGCATCTATTTCGATGTGCTTTAATCCGTCCATACGCATTTTCATGTGTTATAAATATATAGGGGAATTCTATTTCTTTCACATGTTAAGCATGCGATAGTGCGCAACCCATCAATGATCGAGTCTTCCTCGGAGTTATATGTGTTGTAAATACTTTTGTGCTCTTAGGGTCTGCATAGCAACGTTTCTGTTCCCAGAAACAATTTTTGATCAGAAATAGTTTTTTCTATTTCTATTTCTTGGAACAGTTTTTGATCAAAAAATAGCGTTTAGTAACTACACAAAATTTCTATTCCTGGAATAGAAAAAGAATAGAAACGCGTTTAGGGTGCGAATGATCCATTTCTATTTCATGGACGAGTTTCTCCCTTCCGAGCTACCGGCGGAGGACGGCGGGTGGCGGTGGGGGGCGGAGGACGGTGGTCGGCGGCGACAGAGGATGGCGGCCGGTGGTGGGAGGCAGTGGAGCACGGCGGTCAGCCGTGGAGCACGGTGGCATCGGGCGGTGGTGACGGCAGCGGGGGGCGGCGACGGGAGGTGGCTTGTGGCGGAGGGTGGCCATCGTCAGTCGATGGAGCACGGCGGTCGGTGGCGAAGGATGGCGGCCGATGGTGGGTGACCACCGATGTCGGGTGGCCAGAGGCGGGAGGTGGCCGGCGGCCGAGGGCAGCCAACGCCGGGTGGTGGCCAGCGTCGGGCGGTGGAGCACAATGGCCGGCGGCGGAGGATGGCGGCCAGTGGTGGGTGGCCGGCGGCCGCCAAGGACGGCGACCGGTGGTGGGTGATTGCCGGCATCGGGTGGTTGGCGGGAGGAGGCGGCCAGCGCCGGGTGGTGGTTGGCGTCGGGCGATGGAGCACGGCGGCCAGCGGTGGAGGAGAGCGGTCGGTGGCGGGTGGCGACAAGCGTCGAGCGGTGGAGAACGATGGTCGACGACAAGAGGCAGCCAGCGGGCGGGAGGCGGCTGGCGAGCGTTGGCCGGCGGCGGAAGGCGGGCGGTAGGTGGCGGCGAAGGACGGTGAGAGGCGGCGGTGGGCGGATTGCGGCCGATGGATTGTTTCTTATTTTTAGAGAATTCTAGAAAAAAAATTGTTTCTTTTTTCTTGTTCCAGAAACAAGAAGCAGATTTTTTTTGCTTCTTGTTTCTGTTCCAAATCTATTTCTGGAACACTTTTTTGGAACAGAAACAAAAAAATAGATTTTTTTTACTAAACGGATTTCAGTTCTTTTTCTGTTCCGGGAAACAAAAGAACAGAAAAACAAAGAAACAGAAACGTTACTAAACAGACCCTTATATTTCCGCCCCCTCCTACTGACAAAATTTTCACGCAAACGTCCCTGCCCAAACTGTCAATTTGCAACCTCCAAAGATTCAATACAATACATTATATTCTTATCTAGGAATATAAGCTATGTTCTTATTCTAATTCCACAACGCAAGCATCCTACGCAGCTTTATTCACATTCTGCATTTTTGAAAACTACATTATTCTTTCCCCATCGTATAAGCTGTCTTTCGTCGGATATTTTACGCAAATGCCCTTAAAGGGTAAAAGGGTTTATTTACTAGTCAATAAATAACATTGTGTGCGTCCCTCCAAGCTATCGCTTATTCATAGATATTTTCAACAATCAAGCTGTGATAGTTTTGTCTTAAATTGAGGATGAAGACGACCCATACTTTCGAATTGAAGAAATACAACATGGTAAGGCAACAAACCACTAATAGCGTTTCGCTATATTGCGAAAAAGAACTCTTCAGGTGAGGTTGCTCATCGACAAAATCATGTGTGGATCCAACAGTAAGCGGATCTAGCTAGTTCGTGTCATTTTAGAAACAGATCGACTAGATATATCGAAGTAAATCTAGATAACTAGATAGGAGCTGGTTAATTTTCTTATCAATGCATGTAATATAATTCTCGTTTTAATTTTCGAATAAGCAATTGGTCCCTCGAATTAGATGTTCCCTTTTGATTATCCTAGTGGAAGATAATGAAACATATCGAGTTTTTTTGGATAAGATTCTAGGGAAAAAAATGGTTCGTTTTGGAGTGTCGTTGTCTTGAATTTGCCCTCAGAACGGCGTCAAGGTCTAATAAAACGGAGACAAAATTCGTTAGGCAAATCTCGATTTTTCAGGTCCACAGAGTCCCCCCCATTGTCGACATCGTGCGTTGCCTCTCTCTTATCCACATGAGCGAAGATCAAAAGTAAGGTGAAAATTCTGATTTTTGACCCTGAACTCGCGCGCTCTTTTCAATTAAGTCCTTGGATTTGTGATCTGTCCACCTTTGTCAGCTCCCGCAAACACCGATTTTGGTTAAATTCGGGGGCTAACTGGCCATCCGACCATGCCGGAGCACGACTTGAAAAGATAACTTTTGTCTATGTGGTGACAAGCCAGCGTGGACAAAATTTGTCTTTGGACTACCGTAAAATATTCATTTCCCCCAAGTTATTTTCCATGGTGGCAAAGCTTTTTTTAGTTGTCATGCTCCGGCATGGTCCGAGGGCTACGAGCTCGGACTGGCCGGAGACGGTGCACGAGAGACTCGATTAGAAAAATACGATCATGTTCAAAAACCTAATGAGAAATATATGCGCGGGGGGTTTGCTATCAGAAAAGTGGGATTTAAACTACAAAATATCGTCATGGTGATGATATCATGCGGTGCCTAAATCATAACCTTTTTTTTTTCTTCCTTTACATGAACTTTGGGTAACATGCCGAGCCAACTTTTGTGCGTCGGGCCGAGTCCGTTTCCAAAACCCCGATAAGAGACCGGCCATCTACGCTGGGGGGACCAAGGCTGGTTTCGAAAGGATGCCTAGAGTATCCGCTGAATGCCTCTAGAACAAGAAAAGGAAAGGATCAACATGTGTGGGGTTTTTGCCCCTTGAAATGCACTGCTCTGGGAGACAACCAGCGTCGCCCACCGGCTCCTGAGGCATCTGAATAGAAGCAAGGCCATCGATGGAGTCCAGGAGGACACACAGAAGTGATTTTCCGCAGCAGCAAAGTCTTTACGTGTCATACTCCGGCAATCGGCGTGGTCCGATGGCCACGAGCTCTGATCGACTGGAATCGTTGTATAAGAGATTCGATTAGAAATTACAATCTAGTTCAAATGCTTCACTAGACAGATAAAAAGTTCAAAAACTTAATGAGAAATATGTGCGCAGGATCACTATCGAAAAAAGTGAGATCCAACATATAAAATATTCGCATGGTAATGATATCAGGCCATGCCTAGATCATAACCTTATTTCTTTTCCTTCATGTAATATCCCGAGCCAGCTTTTGTCCATCAGGCCGAGTCCATTGCCAAAATCCCGATCAGAGACCGATCATCTACGCTGGGACCAAGGGGGGCGCGAACCTGGTTTCGAAAGGTTGTCTGGAGCAGCATCCGTTGAATGCCCTTAAAACAAGAAAAGGAAAACATCAGCACGTAGATTTTTGGCCCCTTGAAATGCACTGCTTTGGGAAACCAACAGGCGCCCATTGACTCCTGAGGAATCTAAGAAAAAGCTAGACTAGGTGAGTGTTGCCCGAAGCAAGAGATGGATGGAGTCCAGGATACATGGAGAATCGTTTAGGCGATCCAAAAGGGAAAATTACCAAAAAAAGTCTCAAAAGGTTTATGAATTGACAAAAATATAATAGATTTGGAATTTTTTTGGTAATTTTTCCTGATCCAAAACGATCCCTTGAATCAATTGAAACACTTCAATTTGAGAAATGCATGTAGTCCAAGATATGGCTGAGATCGGTCGATATACAACATGCCTTTGGGCGGCAGCGGAAAGCCAATCACAAAAAAATCCACCGACCCTCTCTTGCTCTTTTGTTACAAAAATGGAGGCCAACCCTACCCAACTAGTCTTGATTAATTGTTGATATTGATTATGTGTAACTATTATACAGAATTCCAATGCGTTAACACGAACTTAATATTTGACTCGTTTGGCCAAATCATATTATGAATTTTTTTTGTTAGATTTATCGATACCTTAGTCAACTATTGCGGTCCTCGAATATATATATACAAAACCTGCCGATTGTGGGATATATTTATACCTTATCATATTGGGACTGGCCTGCCCATTTAACATACCATATTGTCACTTTTATTATAATTAAGAATCTCTAACAGTAGCTAAATAGGCCATTTAGCTCTAAATGTTGGCAAGTCCATTATGAGTTAATATTTCCTTAAACCAAATAAACAATGCCCAAATATGAGAAAAATTATCCAAAAAGTCATAAACCTATTATATGGAGGTTAATTCAATATTAAACTTTTAAATTTGGCCAATTTAATTCTAACTCTTTTGAAGATTTGTCAATATAGTCCTTTCGGCCAAAATTGGCAGGAAATCTCTGACGTTGACTTTTTTGCAATTATTTTAAAATTTTTTATTTTTCTTTATTTTTGATTTTTTTTCCTTTTTTCCTATTTCTCTCAGCTCGTCAGGAGCCATCGAAAGAAAAGGAGAGAAAAAAATTACAAAAATCATTCATGGCAGATGTTGGCCACGCCAAATTTTGGCTAAAATTGGCCGAAATGACTATATTGGCAAGTTATCAAAAGATTTAGGATTGAATTGGCTAAATTTGAGATTGAAATGGCTTCTGTAGAATATGTTTAGTATTTTTTACACAATTATCCCCAAAGGTGTGCGCATGGCTGTCAAGTTGAAAGTTCAAACTAAAAGCATTATCGCACCGTTGACGATGCACCAAAGCGCGGCAATTCCTGGCTCGTTGACGTCACATGTCAAGCTCCCCACCAGATCTAGCTCAACAAATCGAACGACGTGAAACCGATAATTCCTTCCTCAGGAGCCATGTCTCTGCAAGCTGCTCAAGCGACGGCCCGTGGAGAAGCTCCAGGACTCTCATCAGCACACACGATGAGAAACAAACCGGAGGTGGAAGGAGGACGAGAAGCCGAGAACGTGTGGGACTACGGGAGTCCCTTGTACGATTCCTACGAACTGGCTTCACTCGGTCATCTTCTCGACCGGAACACGATGGCCTTGTTGGCGTCCTCGCCCAGGTTTGAGCTGTCACCTTCGTTGGCGAACAGCGACCTCGGGTCCGCAATGAAAGCGGAAGCTTTCTGCCAGCAGAGATCGTCGGGCAAGAAGAAGAAGATGAGGGACAAGAACGAGGTTGCAAGGATGTTCAGGAGCGGGTTCAGTGCTTTTGTTCGTTCTGTAATGTAAAAGTGATTAATCGGAGAAGCTCTAGGGTTAGTGGATCGAGTATATTTACTCATAGGTCGAGCGTGAAGCTTCTCTGTGTTTACATCTTTTGGTTGTTTAGGATTATCACTCCGCGATCTGCAGGATGTGTCAACGTGATTGTGGAGATTGTAAAGTTCAAAAAGATTAACGTGAGAAGAGAGAGAACCATTGAATTGAATATTTTCAATAAACGCCATTTGTTTGATAGAAAATCAGCAAATTTATAGCTCGAGCCTTGCCGCTAGAGGCCGGTAAGAGCTCGTCGGCCGTCGCCGTGCTCGCGATTGGCCAAGGAAGAAGACAAAGAAAAAGGAAGAAAAGAAAAGAAAAAATCAAAACAATAAAAAATTCAAATTTTCTAAAATAATAAAGGAATTTTGGTTTTTTAAAAATAATTAAAAAGTCGAATTTTTAAAAAATATATATTTATAAGAACAAATGTTTTATTAACCAAGGACTCGTGCCTAAGCGTCGAGACCAGAGCTCAAGCATCGAGGATCCAAGCACATCATTTATGGACTCGAGTTTAGGTGCCGAAGCATTGGGTACTGACACAAGGGGTTCAGGCTCGACCTCGATAGATCAGGCGTGAGCGCCGGGGGCCCGACCCAACCCCTAGAAACCTGGTCCTAAACATGAGGACCTGAAAACCAACGTTGGGGTTTTCGTGCCTAAGGACACGAATGATACAATTTATCTTTCCCAGCTCTATTTTTCGCTAGAAACAGAAAAATCCATTTATATTCTCTGAATGAGTTTCTAAGTAAAAAGTAGTATTTGATAACGACACGAAATTTCTGTTCTCGGAATAAAAATTCATTTGATTTGTTATTCTTAAATTTCTATTCTAGATGAGCGGTGGACGAGGCGGGTGGATGGTGGTCGCTAGGCGAGGGGCGACGGATGGTCAGTAGGTGCATCGAGCGACTGGCGAGCGGTGATGACAAATAGCCGGTGGTAGGTGGTGAGGGCGAGCAATGCAGGAGAGTTATTATTTATGTTTCTGCTTCAGAAATAGAAAAAAAGAAAATTTTAACTTTTCATTCCTATTCCAAACTTATTTCAAGGCTAAAAATTTGTCCCGAAAATAGAAAAATGAAATTATTTTATCAAATGGATTTCTATTCAAAACTTGTTCTTGGGAACAAAAAAAATAGAAAAATAGGAAAACAGAATGGTTATCATTCGCATTCTAAGCATAGAGTTTCGGGTCCAAACACCAACATCTAGTCATATTTCAGAAAACGTTTTCCAATCTTGTTAAAGAGGAAATCATTTTCCTAAATTTAAGCTTAGGTAGGAAAATATTTTTCATTAGCTCATTTTCCTAAACAAACCAAACATCGGAAAGTGAGGTGTGAAATAAATTGACCGTTAATCTCCCCTTCAAGACCAGAATACATATACACACAAATATATATAATACGTATATATATACCATATCGTCACTTTTACTGTAATTAAGCATCTCTAACGGTAGCTAGATATGCCATTTAGCTCCACATGTCGGCAAGTCCATTATGAGTTAATATTTCCTTAAACCAAACAAACAATGCCCAATAGTGAGGAAAATTATTCAAAAAGTTTGAAACCTATTGCACGGTGGCAAATTCAATCTTAAACTTTTCAATTTGATTAATTTAGTTCCAATCTTTTTACAATTTGAAAATAGTTATCTTGGCCAATTTTGGCCAGAAATCACCGACATTGACAATTTTTGCAATTTTTTTCAAATTTTTCTGATTGTTTGTCCTTTTTTTCCTTTTTGGCCACATATGACGGTTGACGTCCACATGAACGATTTATAGCCTTAATTGACCGAAGTGACTATAATGACAAATCGTCAAAATGTTTAAAACTAATTTGACAAAATTAAAAAATTTAGAGCTGGATTAGTTGCTGAACAATAAATTAAAATTTTTTTGGACAATAATGCCAACGCGTGCGAATATCTGTCTAGTTGAAAGTTCAAAATAAAAGCATTATCGCACTAGTGACGATGCACCAAAGCGAGGCAATCCCTGGCTCAGCGACGTCACATGTCAAGCTCTCCACCAAATTTAGCTCAACCAAATCAAACGACGTGAAGCCGATACTTCCTTCCTCAGGAGCCATGTCTCTGCAAGCTGCTCAAGCGACGGCCCCTCCAGAAGCTCCAGGACTTTCATCAGCACACACGATGAGAAACAAACTGGAGGGCGTGTGGGACTGTGGGAGTCCCCTGTACGATTCCTACGAGCTGGCTTCGCTCGGCCATCTTCTCGACCGGAACACGATGGCCTTGTCGGCATCGTCGCCCGGGTCGGAGCTGTCACCTTCGTCGGAGAACGACGACTCCAGGTCCGCCACGAAAGCGGAAGCTTCCTGCAAGCGGAGATCATCGGCCAAGCGGTCGGGCAAGAGCCCGTGGAAGAAGATGAGGGGCAGGAACGAGGTTGCGAGGATGTTCAGAAGCGGGTTCGGTGCTTTCGCTCGTATTGTGATGAAAAAGGATTAATCAGAAGAAGCTTCTCTGTGCTTACATCTTTAAGTTGTTTAGGGTTCAACTCCGCGATTTGCAGGATGTATTGACGCGACTGTGGAGAGTATAAAAGTTCAAAAAGATGAACGTGAGAAAAGAGAGAACACCATTGAATTGAATATCTTCAATAAACTCCGTTTTGTTCGATAGAAAATCAGCAAATTCATAGATTGTTTTCCTAATACGAATTGCTTTTACTGCTTGATATTACGATGTTTTCGTTATTAGCATCAATCCGTACTTAAACATTTTCATCAACAGTGAAACCGTTAACTCATCTTCCGAACCCAGTATAAATAATTATCGTTAGGAAAATCTTTGCCGTTAAGTTTTCGCGAAACAAATTGGATGGATCTGAATTTTTTTTTATCTATTAGGATAGTACGCGACAAAACTCCTATAGTGGTTAGGCTGACAACCAGAAGGAGGCCCTTTGTTACAAGAACAAATCAAAGATACATGCTTGGACAATATGGCCCAAAAATCATGCATTAGGATCACCTAACTTTTGCAAAAAAAGACGGAAATTTTAACATGGATGATGAGTTAATTTGACTTCTGAATGAGACTTACCGTATATGCATGTCGATCTAGACTTCCCTGTTATTTCATGATGTTACTTGTTCAAGACAAAAAAGTTGGGTTGCACTCAGTATTGTTGCCGACGAAATCCGATTTGACAATCCATTATCGAATGCACCCAATTCACCCCGCTCCTTCTGCCGGAGTTGAACATCGGTCGAATTTTTCCGTTCGGATTGTCTTATTACTTGGGGCCATTTAGATTATCAAAAAGCCTAAGAAACCCATGTTTGGCATTTGTCCGACTACTCACGATCGCTCATCACGGTACATGCACCAATATGCTTAAGGACAAAAGCCATAAAAAATCCTAAATTATGCACATTATAGCACATTTACCCTAAACTTTATTTGTGATGCCAAAAATCTCAAACTTGTACATGTGTGACACATTTATCCTCTGTCAAAATTCTGTCAACGAGAATTGTTAAAAGTTTGCCTACATGGATGGACGCTAGAAAGCAAACAGTGTTGACACGCCCCTGTGGTTTAAGTGAAATAAAGAAAAGACGTTATTTTGGCTGAAAAATCATCTAACGGAACTTGACGGAGGCTAAATGCATCACATAGGTACGAGTTTGGGGGGGGAGGGGTTTTTTACATCACAAGAAAAAGTTTGAGGTAAATGTGTCACGGTAGGCATTGTTTGGGGTTTTTGATGTCAATAAAAAAAGTTCAAGATAAATCGATTACCGTGGACATAATTTAAAGTTTTATGAGGCTTTTTTCCTATAGGGATATTGACACAAATAGTCCATGAATTTTGGTCCATTGTGCAATATGGTTCATAAGCTTTTAATTTGTTCAATGTAGTCCCTGAACTTTAGCTTAATGTTCAATGTGGCATCTAAATTTTTAATTTGTTCAATGTGGTTCCTGAAATTTAGGTACATGTTTAATGTAGTCATTGAACTACGTGAAAATGTTAAGTGTAGCTCCTGAACTTAAATTAAAAAAAAAGGACTACATTAACTATTTTCATATAATTCAGGGACTAAATTGAGCATGTACTAAAAGTTCAGGTATGGCATTGAAAAAATGAAAAGCTCATGGCTTATATTGAATAAATTAAAATTAAAAGTTCAGAGATTACGTTACACATCAAGTTAATGTTCATGAACTATTTGTATCATTTCCCCTTTCCTATACTTAAATGCCTAGCCGGGCATTGCTGAAAGGAGTGGACGTCGTCCCGCCCAATCGAATAAATTGCAGTTTATATTAGAGAGACAACGGAGTCCGTCCGCAAGAAAAATTCAAAGGATGCGGTTGAGACGCTCTAATCTAAACCTATATAATACAAGAGACGGCCCTTTAACGTTTTCCTTCTGATCTACTCAAATCACTTTTAAACAGTGTTCTTTCACAGGTTCAGTCGCCAAAGGCTCAGATAATCCGGCTCCAAAGTCCAAACCAAAAGTCGTTTAATATATTATTCTGGTGGAGGGGTCTCTGCTTCTTGATCGTGACATGTCCTCAGCCGTATCGGGTTTCGTCGTGGGATTTGACCTGACCATGTCCATGTTTCATCTGGGCGATCGCGTACTTGCTACAGCCTTTTGTTTTTTGAAAAAACGAGGAGGAGGGGATCGAGTCTTGCTCGTGGCAGGCAATAGGGAGAAGCTGAGCCCTCCATTGTAAGTTCCGGGTCACCTCCTGTTTGTTTTCTTCTTTCTCTCGTTTTTTACCGCTGTGTTTGGGCTGCACTGGACGTTTTTGGAATGACGTCTGTCGGGCATCTGAGCGCTGACTTCAGGCTTTGGCTTTTTGCTTCTCTAAGATGTCCTTTTCATCGAGACAAGCTGATGTCCAGCTTTTACTCAGTCGTGTCTCCAGTCGGATATAATAAGTAAAGAGAATAAAAAAAAAAACAGGGGATGTCAATCCGTATTCAGCTTGTTGTCTAGCAGTTTGTTTGTTTCTCTGGGGATGAGATCGTGCGAGGACGGACGAATTTTTAACATCCGCATGTCTTTGGTTCTTTCTTTTCCTTTTCTTCTATTTTCTTTTTGATTTTCAGATATGAGGGTCTTGGTTCCAAGAGGTCAGGAGGGGAATTCTTGGGGTTCTTGATTTGTGCCTTTAAGTAGCTGTGATGATGGCTCAGAGATCAAATTTGAGGTTGGTCCATTGCCCAAAATGTGCAAATCTGTTGCAAGAGCCCCATGGCTGCTCTGTGTTCGAGTGTGGTGCTTGCGGTGCTGTTCTCAAAGGTGAATCTTGTCTCTTTCATTATCTCTGTCTCTGTTTCTCTTTTCATTTGTTTTTCATTCATTAAACCAACAGATGGGAATTGTTTGGTGAGGATGAAAGTCACATGTTTGAAGAAATGTTTGAGATTTTAGTTTTCGGTCCTTGCCTTTCTGATTGTGTTAATGGTTATGCACACTTAAAATCAGCAATTTAGGCCGTTTTCAAAATGATCGGAGTTTTAATTTGATTTCCTCTGATAGCTAAGAAGAGAGAGCCTACTAGTGATGGCGAGAATTCGGTGAAGGCAAGCGAGAGCTTCAGTGATGCCCGTGAGCACGATAGGGATAGGAATGTGAAATATGAGAGGCTTTTGAGTTCTGGAGCCAGAGCTGATGATTCGATAAGCAATTCTGCAATGGAAAAGAGAGAGGAATCTGCACGCACTCGTCGAGATAATGTGAGGGATGACAGCACCGGTTTACGGCTTGAGAGGAGAAGAGCCAAAGAGGAAACTGCTTATGCCTTCGATTATAAGCAATGCACAGAAGACCGGTCAAACAAACTTGTGGAAACAGGTTTTGGAGAAAACTCTCCTCGGTTTAAGAAGGTTTTGGGCTTGGCGAACTCGCGGGCAGAGAGAGGAAGGCGGAGTTTCACCAGAGACCATTTAGAAGGGTTCTTAAGGGACTCGAGGTTCATCACCGAGCACGAGAGGACTCGCCGGTATTCGTTTCCCAAAGAGGGGCCTTCCGACTACTGCAGATCTCCCTCTCTTGGGTATGGCGAGTTTTTCGGCAGTGGTCATGATGTAACTGACCGTGACAGAGTCAGAGAGTTAGAACGTGAGCGGGTCAAGCTCCTCAGGAAGTTGGATGAGTTGGGGAATCAAATAAATCAATCCAGTGACATGGAGAACGAACCTGAGGCTGGAGAAGCAGTTCCTCGTCATAGAAGAATAGCTTCTGGTGATCCTTACTATGCTTGTGATGGCAATGACATTCTGGATGAACCGCTCGTCCGCGAGGGTTCCATTAGAAAGCCTCCTGATGCAAGACCAGGCCGTGAATCCGTTCGTTCTATGGAGAGCTATGAGATGGAAATGTCGAACCCATATTTTTCTCCTCGGGATGGCCAATTAAATCTTCTCCAGAACCCACAACGCTCGTTTTGGCCTGAAACCATGAGGCCTTTCCGTCAATATGCACACGAGCCACCTCATGGACACCACGCGGAAGGGTTCCTGCGTTTTGACAGAGATCCTCTGGTCATGTATCCGAACCAATCCCCTCATCACCACCTTTCGTGCGCTTGTTCGAGTTGCTATTACAAGTACAAGCGAGTTCCTCCTCCACAATTCTTACCTAATGCCTCTAGCTCATCAAAGACTTTCGAAGGTCCACTTGACTCCAATCTCTACGGTCGAGTCAATTCTGTCAAAATCAGGCCACAACATACTAGACAGTTGGGTGATAGTACGTCTTCATCCGATTCTAAATATCTGCATCCACTTCAAATGTGGCTAGAAGGCGCTGATTTGGACATTGAAAGTTTTGTTCAGTCTCAACCAAAGAGGCCGATGGTCTCTCACCGGAAAAAGAAGCGTTGCCATCCCATTGCGGGCGCTCCACCTTTTATAATGTGCTTAAACTGCTTGGAGTTGCTGAAGTTGCCTGAGGAACTGGTCATCAAGGAGAAAAGTGACAAGCAAAAACTTAGATGCGGCGGGTGTTCGGTTATAATCTTGTTTGAGATAAAAAATAAGAAGCTTGTCACTTCTATTAAGGAGGGATCTTCTGGTGGGGCTGCAAAAAACGGCGGCATCCACATTCAAATTTCTTCCTCTTGCTCCGACTCTGGTGGCCTAAACTCTAACGCTCATCTGAGTACCACGAGAACTTCCTCTGATTCATATGATGGATCTTCTAAGTGGAAAATAACGGGAGACAATTCACTTTTGGAACTGCAGCCACAGAATGCTAGCGACTCGGGGAAGATGCAGGGCCTACATTCTTCGGCTTCTTCTTCGCCATCCGTTTGTTCAGAGGTAGAAGGGAGTCTGGACAGTGTGATTGCTCAGTGCAATGCGCGATCAGAATATAACACATCTCCAAAACCACAAAATTCACATGTTCCAGAACATTTTGACAATCCATCGACTAACAGAAATGAGAATAGCAGGATGAACCAAGAGGGGGTCTCTCCAGAGAAGAATGACACTTGCCAAAGTACTAGAGAGGATGCTTCCGCAACGACAGAAGTTGAAGTTCCTCTCAATGAGTATCCACATACAGGACTATCCCTCTTGAAAGTGCAGCCACAGAATGCTAGCGACTCCGGGGAGATGCAGGGCCTACATTCTCCAGCTTCTTCTTCGCCATCTCTTCGTTCAGAGGAAGAAGAGAGTCCGGACAGTGTGATTGTTCAGTGCAATACACGATCAGAATATAACACATCTCCAAAACCACAAAATTCACATGTTCCAGAACATTTTGACTATCCATCGACTGATGGAAATGAGAATAGCAGGATGAACCAGGAGGGGGATCCTCTAGAGAAGGATGACACTCGCCAAAGTACTAGAGAGGATGCTTCTACAATGACAGAAGTTGAAGTTCCTCTGAATGAGTATCCGCATACAGGACTATCCTTCTTGGAAGTGCAGCCACAGAATGCTAGCGACTCTGGAAAGTTGCAGGGCCTCCATTCTCCAGGTTCTTCTTCGCCATCATTTCGTTCAGAGGAAGAAGAGAATGCAGACAGTGTGACTGCTCATAACAATGTCTTAACTCAATCTGAAAATAACACTTCTCCAAAACTGCAAAATTCACATGTTCCAAAACATTTTGATAATTCATCATCTTACGAAAATGAGAAAAGCAGGATCAACCAAGAGGGCGTTTCTCTAGAGAAGAACGATGCTTGCCAAAGTACTAGCGATGATGCTTCTGCAACGGCAGAAGTTGAAGTTCCTCTTAATGAGTATCCCCATACAGGATTATCCCAAGACTCTAAAGATGCCAGCAAAGAAGCCAAAGAGAAGGTGAAGAAGAGAAGTAAATCTTATCTTGGAGGCCTTATAAAGAGCTATGGAGAGTTCCGAAACCTGGAAAATGAAAAGCCTAAAGTAATAGTGAACGGGCATCCGATACCGGACGATATCGTTAAAAGGGCCGAAAAGCTTGCCGGTCCTGTTCTCCCTGGAGATTACTGGTAAGTTATCTATGGGCTAATAACTGCATTTATCTCCGTCTTCTTATATTTGTTTATCTTCACTAGGTACGATTTCCAAGCTGGGTTTTGGGGCATCATGAACCATCCTTGCCTCGGCATAATTCCAGTAAGTTGTCAAATCCTTACTCTCAACCAACACTTTCTTTGCAGGCAGGTTTTTATGCTACCTGCTTATAAATGACACCGTGATCTTTCGTTGCAGCCATTTATTGAAGAGTTCAAACATCCGATGCCGTCAAATTGTGCGGCTGGGAACACGGGCATCTTCATGAACGGGAGAGAGCTAAATCAGAGAGATCTTGATTTACTTGCTAGCAGAGGACTACCGAGAACAGGAAACAGGTTTTATGCTATTGACATCTCTGGGATAGTCCAGGATGAGAAAACTCGCGAAGTGCTATACAACCTCGGAAAACTTGCCCCAACGTAAGTTGTAACACGTCGATGATTATGTAGCACATGCTTTTGTAAATTTCTTTCATGATGTATCATTATGAAACAAGTTTCATCATGTCATTTTGTTTTCACTCATCCGTCGTGCACCCTTAAGATCAGTTACCACATAACCCCAGTTACACTGTGATCTGTCATATTTCTGCTGAGATATTCATAACATGGTACCTCTTTTCCCAGTCAATGATTGAAGAAATCAAAAGGATTTTCATCTCGAGTTTTTTAAATGAAATGATTGGGCTCAAATTAGTGGTATAGTATTCTATGGGATCCCATAATATGGTGGAAAGATTAATATATTTCTTTGTACCATACTAGCTATTATTCAAATTGTAGATTAATCTATATGAAGCCTGTATTATTTATAATTTTATACGGTGCAACTTAAACAGCTAATATTTCTTAGCTAACTACTTCATTTAGATCGAATGGTTCTAATGTCTAGAATGCATTGCTTGCGCTTTCCATCTTGGTGAAGAAAGAAGCATGATCCTGATAAAGTCACCTTCAAAGTAGCCATATTGATGTTGTCTTCGCATAGAGCAATCTCAATTTCCAGTGCTGTCATCTTTTTTTATTTACTCTTGCTGGCTTGAACAGGGTTGAGAGAGTCCAGCATGGATTCGGCATGCGAGTTCCAGAAGAAGCGTGAACGGTGTCAAAAAATTGTCGGTCGTCCCCCGTGTTTTTGTGCAGCTGCCATGATCGAGGTTATTCTTTTGAACTTGTTTTGCCTCTTGCTTAGTGCAGTTTTTTGGGGCAGAGTCCCGAACCCAATAGCTTGCGTCCCGAGTTGCAACCCCAACCCCCGGTTACCGGGGCCATGTGCCGCGAGAGTTGAGCTTCTTGAGACGACGACGACGACTTTTGACCACAGTACTTCACTTTCATTTTGTGGTCATAACGTCCGAAGCCGCCTTCATTTCCTACGGTTGATGCAAAGCAACATATGTTGATTGTAAAATCTACTTCCACGATATATATCCTTGTTCTTTTTTCCTGGTCATCAAGATTGATTTCCCTGTGTTATGACACAAAAATTTGTGTTTTCCCTCTCCCAAATTCGACACGATTTGAAGCATTTTTATGACCTCTATTTAGATTTTGAAATGTACCGACAGATTGCCATCAAGGGGAATGAAAGGAATCGCTGTCGATGCGACGAGAGATAACAATTCAAGTTACAAATCACTTAGTTACTTAAAATGATGGATACCCAACGTTGAAGGATTAATATGGTAGGTAGGTGATCGATTGTTATAATCCGGTACTATAAATGCGGAACACCAATATAATTTAGTCTTATAATGTCGAGTTTATCTATAGACAAGACAAGTTGTCATCGATTTATATTGATACACAACAGAACACGACAAGCAATTTTTATGATACAATTTTGCCATGATTTGTTCAGCATTTAGAATTTTAGATTCCACGTGCTTGGTTTATGCAAAATATGATAAGAGACAAGAAATAATTTTACCAAAAAAAAAGAACTCATTGATTCCGATTGTCGAAAAAGAGACCGAAGAATTTGACTTATCTGCTACGGATTTCTAACCTTAATAGGCAAGGAAAAATTAATTTCTATCACTATAATCTAGTCATTGTACAGATTTGCAATGTCATTGGTTCCCAAATTGGGTTGCACGTAAGTGGAAATAATAATCCACATTAATGATTTTATTGTGCTGTTATTGGAAATGTAAAACCAATTTCCCCTTTTTTTCGGAAATGAAAAGATCTTCAGTCTTTACCAAAAAAAAAAAAAGATCTTCAGTCTTCCCAACGGTAACATGAGCCCAAATGAATTTCAAATTTGAAAATATTCGACCGTTGCCCTTCCCCTTCGTGGCCCCTTTATAAGATTCCTTCCATCTTCTTCCCCAGATCCAAAATCCTCTTTTTACTCTCTCTCTCTCTCTCTCTCTCTGTGAAAACGCCATGGCCGATACCGCAGTTTCTGAAGCCATCCCCACTAAGAAATCAAGGAACAACACCCGGAAGGCGCTGAAGCAGAAGAACCCGACTTCGAATGAAGCCAACATCTTAGCCCAACAGCAGCAAACCCTCGTCCCTTCGCAGCCCAGTGGCGATGACGAATCCGGCTCGGCTCTCAAGGAGAACAGTGAGAGCCTCTCGCAACCCCGCTCGTCCCCAAAGAAGGGCAAGCCGAGGGCGAACTCGAAGAAGCAAGCCGCGGCCATGCCAACAGGTGGCTTCGAGAAGGAGCTGCAGGAGATGCAGGAGATGATGGAGAAGCTGAGAATTGAGAAGGCGAAGACGGTATGAAGGAGAGGGACGAAATGCTGAAGCAGAAGGAGGAGGAGCTCGAGGTCAAAGGAAGAGAGCACGAGAAGCTCCAGGGCGAGCTCAAGAACTTGCAGAAAATCAGGGAATTCAAGCCCACTATGGTCAGTTTTGCTCAACATTTCATCTCTTATTTTGGATAAAGCTACCACTTTTAGTTCACAATTAATGTTAGGTATGCATGCTAAAATCGTCGAGAGAAATTCATATAGTATGTGGCGTAATACGGTTTATGTTGAAGTGTACAGAAATGGGTTCGAAGATATTCATATACTATGATCAGTTTCGCTCCATTTTTTATAAAGCTGCATTTTTTACTTCATATGTAATGTCGGTTCTCTAAAATAGTTGCATAAAATGGATGTATAGTATGATTTGAGCCAACGTATAGAGAAATGGGTTCGAAGCACAAGATAGTAGAGGATTTCTTGACTGCATTTGCTTTCCACCAAGGTCAGTTCGTAGTGATATCAATTAAGAGTAGGGATTGAAAAGGGCTTTTCTCGTCGAATTTTATTTTCAGACATTCCCGATTGTTCAATCTGGAAGAGACAAGGAACACGAGAAGGAGAAAAAGAAAGGTTGCCCAGAGAGAAAGAGGCCATCTCCACCTTACATCCTGTGGTGCAAGGATCAATGGATTGAGGTAAAGTAAAAAAGAAAAATCAGCAAATTGTTTGTTGTGAGAATTGAATTTCAGTTATCTCAGCATCAACGACAATAAAATTTTGGATTTTCTGAAACAGATTAAGAAGGAGAACCCGGAAGCAGAGTTTAAAGAGACCTCAAACATTTTGGGGACAAAATGGAAGAGTGTCACTGCTGAGGAGAAGAAGCCCTATGAGGAGAAGTACCAAGCTGAAAAGGCAGCTTACTTGCAGATAATCGCAAAAGAAAAGCGCGAGGCCGAGGCGATGAAGCTTTTTGAAGAGGAGCACAAGCAGAGGACCGCCATGGAGTTGCTTGACCAGTATCTCCAGTTCAAACAGGAAGCCGAAAAGAAGGATAACAAGAAGACCAAGTAATTAAATTGAATTCATTAGTCATGCTATTAATAGTTTTTGTATGGTTGAAGCTAAAAACAGAGAATAATTGTTAATCTCGTTTGTAAATTTCTACAGGAAGGAAAAAGATCCATTGAAGCCAAAACAACCCATGTCGGCATATTTCTTGTTCTCCAATGAGAGGAGGGCTGCTTTGCTTGCTGAAAGCAAGAATGTGTTGGAGGTAATACTGACTATAATGCACTGATGTTTTAACAAATTAAGAGTTTTTTCTTTTTTCTTTTATTTTTTTCTATTTAGTCTAAAATTTTCTGTTGTTTGGTTGTGGTAGGTTGCAAAGATCACAGGAGAGGAGTGGAAGAACCTGTCAGAGGAAAAGAGAAGGCCTTATGAAGAGGTTAGTTAATTTTTCTCTGTCCTTTGGGCCTTCCACAGCAAATTTAGTATAATACATGGTCATTGAACTTGAATTGATGTTATTTCGATTACATGGTCATTGAATTGATGTTGCTTCGATTACCCAGATGGCTAAGAAGAACAAGGAGAAATATATGGAAGAAATGGAGGCGTATAAACAGAAGAAGCAAGAAGAGGCTCAGAATGTTAGAATGGAAGAGGAAGAGCAGATGAAGCTTCAGAAGCAAGAAGCCTTGCAACTGCTGAAGAAGAAGGAGAAGACTGAAAGCATAATTAAGGTGCCCAATGATACTTTCTTTCAGATTATGAGAATAGTATTTACCCAAAAGCTAACTAAAGTCGCGAAAATGTGCAGAAAACGAAACAAAATCACCAGAAAAAGAAGAAGGCAGACCCCAACAAGCCTAAAAAGCCAGCATCCTCATTCATCCTCTTCAGGTTGATAAAAGTTCCATCTACCTTCATTTAGTTTATATAAAGAAGTTTAACTTGGAGATTTGAATGGTGACGGTTCATGTAAAAATTTTCTGTGACTATGGCTGATTTTCCAGCAAAGAAGCTAGGAAGAGCCTAAAGGAGGAAAGGCCCGGAATCAGCAACTCCACCTTGAATGCACTGATCTCAGTGAAATGGAAGGTAATTTATTCTGTTGTCACGAATTTCTGATTAAGAAGACCGATAAAATCTCTCCACCATATCAAAATGATTCTATTCATTTGATGGCTGGCTTTGACAGGAAATGAGCGAAGAGGAGAGAGGGATATGGAACGCGAGAGCAGCCGAAGCAATGGAGGCGTACAAGAAGGAATTGGAAGAGTACAACAAGAATGTGGCGGCAGCAGCCACTGTTGACGAGCTAGAGCAGTGAAATTAGACGCGTTGGTAGTTGGCTATTGGTTTGATAGCTTTTGAATATCGGTTAACCTCATTGATTTTCTTTCTCCTTTAGGTTCTTCTAACTTCCAATGAAATCTCTGTTTGAGCTGAGTATATTCGCCCAGTTCAAATATATTTTAACTGCAAATTCTGGCCCTCCTTGCATTCTATTACTTCATTATTGGGCTGAGTTTTGCGTTCCATTGCAAATTGTGGCCTCTCACTCAGTTAAAAATTGTTGCACCTCCATTACAACCGTTCTCTTTTGATCTTTACATCTTTACGGTAACGTCTCTAGAACACACGTTACATTTACCGGATCGCTCTCCCTTCCGAAAGCTCTAGGAGACTTCTTCGATCATACACGACCTGGTGTATGGAAAACCTTGGCACCGTTCTCCCTCGCACCACCCATTCGAGCGACGTCCTCTACGCTCTTGCTCGACTCGGTGGTTTCTTGGGACGTTGCAGATGCCGCTTTGTCTTTGGCTTCTCGACTTGCCTATTTGGTTCGTTCGGTTTGGCCATCCCCATCTCATGCTTGACTCAGTCACGGACTCCTCATCTTTGGTGAAGTCAGCGAGAGACTCGGCTACGGCTAGTGCCCTCGAGATACTTCGGACATCCTTCGCTTGAGCTCAAGTTGTGGCCATGGCTCTAGTCCATCCACGAAGGCTTCAAGAGCCTCTCCCCTAGGTTGGGAATTTGGAGCTTGAGTTCAGTGAATTATTTCCATACACTTGGACCGTGCTTGCTGGGCATGTTGAGCGAATTCGGGAAGGTAATCCCAAAACTCATTGACAAAGTCATTGGGATCAGCAAAGCATTGCATTATTATTTGGGAAGGTGGAAGCAGTTCGTACCTTCGCCAACTCATTTTGGATTCCAGTGGCACCGTACTATTCCATGCTTAGTAAGTTGTCCAACTCCTTGGCAGACCGGTTGCCCTTGAACTCCTTAAGCTTTGGCACGTCCAGCTCATGTGCATGTTGAACAGACCGGTTGTCCTCTCTTAGCTCCAAGACCCGTCTTCAGACTTCCATCTTCAAGACCTCAATCATGCTTCAAGGTTTTCATTTTTCATGTGTAAAGGGGCCGTGACATTGTTCATGACACGATTGTGAATTCGGTAAGGGAGTCTCTTCGACCTCATTGATTCGGCCTTTCACTTCATCGAGCTCTTCAATGAACTTCACCATGGTGGTTCTCATCCTCGTGAGCTTCTTATTGAAGGCTGCATGGCATCCAATGAAACTTCTTTTTTCTTGGATCTCTTGCGAGTCTTCTCCTGTACGACTTCTCTTGGGGAGCTTTGTTATCCACGATAACTGAAGTAATTTCTTAGCCTGACATTTCTTGATCGGTTGACGTGCTCCTCGATGTCTTTGAACTGTTCCTCTCTATTTTGCTCTGACGCCACTTGTTACGGCTGATAGTTTGGGATTGGGATCGTGCGGCAAGGATTCCTTGGATCTCCCGCGGATCTTCTCTTGTACAACCTTCTCCTGAGAGCCCTCTCATCCACACTAACTAAAGCAATTTCTTAGCATGACATTCTCTCGATCAATTGACGTGCTCATCGATCTCTTTGAGCAGTTCCTCTTTACTTCGCTCACTTGTCACCGGTTGATAGTTTGAGATTGGAACCGTGTGGCGACTTAGGCTTTCTTGGATTGTTAGCGTGCCCAAGTCAGTATTCGCTTACTTGCCCAAATCGTAAAGAGAGACTCTGAGAGAGAATGCTTTCTACTGCTCAATTATTTGGATGGATACAAATGAGAGAGATAGCACCCATTTATACTAGAGGCCTTCTCGTTACAACACTTAATGCTCTTTTGATCTTACAGTGGAGGTGGGATCTCCCCATCCACCAATTACCAACACTTAATACAGGAAGCCTCTAGAACATGGTATAATTACTGTATAACCGGTACCCAGGAGTGTTCCAAAAACTCCAGGAGATTTGGCTCAGTCTTCTTTGATCATACAGGATCCTTGGTACATGGGAAGTCTCGAGACCGTGACAATTACCTCTACTAAGTCTTCTTACATAAATGGCCAATGTCCGCTTGCTTCACTCGCGGTCGCTTCCTCGCATACTGCTTTATGCCAATGGCCTTGCGCTCCCCCACAGGAAACACAACTTCTGTGGTGCTCGAAACAAACGCTGACAAACAAAGAATTACAAAAATCTAAAAGAAGAACACATGTAAAAAAAAGCCATAACTGGAGAGATAGGTGCAGTGGAAAAAAGGGATAAACAAAAATCGTAAGAACACATCCGCTAACTCTAATTCTAATTCTAAAATTTTCCTCAAACTTCCATTGCCGAAGCTCTTGTGGCCGTCCCGCCTAATAGATTTCAACTTATCAGAACGCTTGCGAGATTTCTTAGAAATTGTGCTCGGGTCAAAGATTTATGCGAAGTTGCATAATCTTTTAGGTTTAAGATAATTTTTCTTAAGATGGCAAAAAAAGCAACAGTTTCTTGCGCGGTACGAAAATTCCAATTTAGTTCATATAGTTTGCAATGTGAACAAGTGAGAATGGTATGTTCGTCTTCATTAATCATCGTATGAATTCTCTTCCTTTTTGTATACAGCAAGTTGGCTATTTAAGCTTCCTATTTACCTTCTCCAAAGAAACGGCTTATTACTTACCTTCCATGCTTTTAGCCCTTTTATATAAAAGTGAAAGTAAAATAGAACATAAAGAATTTTATTTTATTTTATAAAAATGGGCTTCAATTGTTACGAAATTGGAAGTAATCAAATTTCAATTTTAGAAAATTTGAGAAAGTCGAAGCCCTTGTATTTACTTCAACTTTAAATTACTATTTTGTCCATGCTTCTTAACCAACATGGGTCTCATTGAATTTTACATAAAAGTTTGATATTGAATTCTCCTTCAAAAATGCTCTATTGGGGAGATTCAATCCGCTATCAAGAACTTGGTAAAGTTATTCAATTTTTCCTATTTTTTTAGAGGACTTGGACAGATTAGGGCTAATACCGGACATAAAAAGAAAAGTTCTTATCAAGACTCGTCCATGGTTTAAAATCCTTATATTATATAGAATTTGGACGGACTGGCATAAGAAAACAATTATCTGACCGGGTCAGTCTATTTTACTCATCAAGCCGGCTAAGGGTGCATTTGGTAACCATTTTATTTCCGGAAACAATTTATGCTCCAAAATGATTTTTTAATTCCATCCTTGAAAAAAATTTCTGAACAATTGAAAGGGTTTGGTAACCGCTCAAAATTTCTATTCTTAGAATAGAAAAATAACATAAATGCGTTTAGTAATTGTACAAAATTTCTTTTTGTTAATAATATGTTAATAATATTTTGAATTTTTTAATATTTCTTTCTTTTTTTTCTTCTTCTCCTTCCTTGGGCCATGGCCAGCAAGGGCATCGCAGCCCTTGTCGGCCACTGACGAGGGCCACCCTCGCCAAGCTACGAGCCGCCCTTGCCGAATATGGTGAGGGTCTGGTAAGGCCGACCCTCGACTAGGCCGCGAGGGTCCAGCCCTCGTTAGATCTTGCGAGGGTGGCTTGCGACGTGGATAAGGGTTGTCCTCGTCGACCGCCGGCCACAGGCTAGGAAAGAAAGAAGAAAAAAAACTTCTTTTCTTTTTTTTATTTTTGTTCCCAGAATCAAGAATCAACTTTTTTTTTTTATTCTTGATTCTGTTCCAAAATTAATTTTGGGAACAAATTTGTGCCCGGAAACAAAGAATTTACCAAACGGATTTCTGTTTTTTTATTGTTTCCTGGAATAAAAGAATAGAATCAAGCACTATTTGGTCGATTGGTAAATTTTACAACCAGTCAAACATTAACTATTTCTATTTTTTTGTTCCCGGAATCATAATTCCTTCTCCTCCTCCTCCTTTGGGAACAAAAAATTTACCAAACGGATTTCTATTCTTTTTTTGTTCCCTAGAATAAAAGAATAAAATAAGGGATTGTTTGGCCGATTGGTAAATTTTATAACCAGTCAAACAATAATTATTTCTATTCTTTTGTTTCCGAAATCATAATTATTCCTCCTCCTCCTGCTCCTGTGGCCGGCGAGGTCTGGACCCTCGCCGCCTAAGTGAAGGCCGCCTCACCGGATCTAGCATGGGCGACCCTCACCGCCGCCCTCGTTGGATCTGGCAAGGGTGGCGACGAGGGTCTAGCCCTCGCCAGATCTGGCGAGGGTCGTGACGCCCTTGTCGGCCCTGCCTATGGCTGGTGCCCACTCTAAATCTAGTGAGGGCAGCGGCGAGGGTAGCACTCGCCCAAACCGCAAGCGCTAGCCCTCGCTGAAGTCGGCGAGGGTCTAGCCCTCACCAGATCTAGCAAGGGCTGCGACGCCCTCACCGGCCCTGGCCTGTGGTCGATCGTCAACGCCGACAACCTAGCCATGGCCAAGGAAGGGGAAGAAGAAAAAAGAAAAAGAAAAGAAAGAAATATTAAAATATTAAAAAATATTATTAATAAAAAAAATTTCATGCAGTTACCAAACGCATTTCTATTCTTTTTCTATTCCAAGAATGAAAATTTTGGACAGTTACCAAACGCCTTCAAATACTTAGAAATTATTCTTGGACATAGAATAAAAAAGAATAATTTCTGAACAGAAATTGTTTCCGAGAACAGAATACTTATTAAACACACCCAATAATATTTTTAAATTTTTTAATATTTCTTTTTTTTTTCTTCTTCTCCTTCTTGGTCGTGGCCGGCGATTGGCCACAGGCTAGAGCCAGCGAGGGTGAGGGCTAAACCCTTGTGGCCTGGGTGAGGGCTACTCTCTACAGATCTAGCAAGGATCTGGCAAGGGTTGGACTCTCGCCGCCGCCCTTGCCCAGGCCACAAGCCTTGAGGGCAGCCCTCATCCATGCTGCAAGGGTCCAGTCGTCGCCCTCATTGGCCCTAGCCTATAACCGGTTATCGATCGCCAGTCACCGGCCACTGGCGACAGGCCAAGAAAGAAAAAGAACCGGCCACAATTAGGAAGGAAAGAAGAAAAAGAAAAAAAATTATCTTCTATTTTTTATTCTTGTTCCCAAAATTAAGAAGTAACTTTTTTTTGCTTTTTGATTCTATTCCAAAACTGATTATGAGAACAAATTTGTACTCGGAAACAAAAAATTTACCAAACGAATTTTTATTCTTTTTTTATTTTTGAAAATAAAAGAATATAATCAGACATTATTGGGCAAGTTATCAAATGCACCCTTACCAAACAGGTCCTAAACCTACACAGATTTGAGAGGGCCTATTAGGCAAAAATCCCTTCTAATGAGTTTTAGAACGACTTGTAATAGGGGGAAAAAATCAAAAGCCCTCTATTCTTGCTAATCATACTATAGAAACTTATGTACATTAAATTTGTGTTAAGTCGTGTAACTTTTGAATTTATCAAATGATAGTGTCAAAACGTCTTCATTCCCGTAAGAAAAAATTGCCGGCCTCAACTAAGAAAGAAGAGAGCTGTGTCCTTTTCCGAAATGCCATGGTTGTTTCCGACTTTTCCGACAAGAGATTCAACAAAAAGTTGTGAGAAGCGATTATCAATGTAGCCATAAAAGTTAAAAGTTTTTCTTCTTGTTTTTACATTTCAAAGGTATATTTTGTTACCGACCAAAAAAAAAGGTATATTTTGTTTTATAGTTTGTTTTTCTCCTTGTTCTATTATTTCCAATAAATGCGCGGCTTGCCACAACCCTAACGAAAGCTAGAATTCCGTGGTCAGTATGCGACGGACGTGAGCTCGCGTATCATTCATCACCTACCCAATTACTTCTACAAAAGCCATTCCTCTCCTTCCTTCCTCTCTCTCTCTCTCTCTCTCTCTCTCCCACAAAACACAGTGACAATGGATCAACATGAGCAAACTCAAATGGAACGAGCCAAGTTGTCACAGCTATGGGACTGCGGGAGCACCCTCTACGACTCCTTCGAGCTCCGATCCTTCAAGCGCACCCTTGACTCCGCCATCGTCTCCCGCACTCTCTCCATGCCTCAACTCCCTGGCCGCCGCCTTGAGCCGCCCGGTCCACCGCGGCCCCAGCCACTGTCTGCTCCACTGCTGCCACCGCCCCCTCCCAAGAGAGGCTCCAAGATCTCGCGCTCGCTCCAGAAGCTCCTCCGGTCCGTCTTCAAGCCTAGCAAGCCCATCTTCGGGGTCGAACGACGTGAAGCCCACAAGGGCAACTTCCTCTTCTTCTACGACAAGTCCGGTGCTCTCTCGACGATCCCGGAGGTCCCGGAGAGCGAGTGTTTCGCAGCGTTGTCACCGGAGGTGAGCTCGTTCGTGCAGAGAACAGCGTCAGAGAGATTCGCGGCGGCTCCAGTCGGTATTTCTTGTGCTTAATTAGTTTTCGTGAGGAGATGATCTAGCGAAACAAGTGCCTACTGGTTTGAGAACTTGAGATGTGTACATTCTATAGGTTAAGTCAATCTATCGAATCGTGATCCAAAATTTCGTCCACCGTGATTGATCATGTCCACCATATTGGTTATCGCTAAGGTTGAGGTCTTGACATGGAGATGATGATATGTCCGCTGGAATTTCTTGTTGCTTGATACTAGTCTAATTTGATGGCACGTTTGTTTTGGAGTTTCACCTAACTTCGGCATCCGAGTCGGACTATCTCGCATTGATACTTGCTGAACAAACAAAAGCTAAAAATGAAGAATTTGAATTGATGTGTATCGGTGCTCGGGTTGTGGTATCACCACTTCGTTAACAAAAGTTACTGCTGCAAGCTCCACTATAGCTTTCATTTCATGAAGATTTTAAGCTATGATTTGCCGAATTCGTCTTTTAACATATTCATTTGGATTAGTCATATATTTCTAAACAAATAGCGAGAGATGAGTGTATAGGGCTTTTTCTCATCATCTATACTGTATACAAAGCAAACCCATCGATAATTTTTTACCTCAACCTATGCTTTATAATGAAAAAGTTGCAATAATATCCCTAACTGAATCGAAAAAAACGTTGTTCATATCAATAGTCGGCGCAATTCTTCTACTATTTCAGTAAATATCCAATTATTCAAATTTGAACTTAAATATCTCTTGTTCCAAAGCTAGATCAAATCTTTAAACATTTCCTTCCCGATTAAATTTTGCCTCTTCTTCACATGCACGCGCGTGTACTCTTTTTGCAGAGCAGCCAGAGCTAACATCGATTTTTTATAGGTCTTTATAACGAGATAAATAAATTTCAGTGTGTACATGATCGAGCACTCCATAGTAATCTGTCATGTTTGATGAGACAATTATGGGAACTGGTGGAACAGCTCACCTCGATCCTGTGTTTCTTTCTTGACCTAAAAGCAGCTGCTTGTCTCTGTCTTGGCTGATTATTGCATGGGAGAGAGAGAGAGAGACAGAGAGAGAGAGAGACTCCCTATTTCTCGTGAAAATTACCTAACCAAGACCTAACAACTAGCCAAAATCTCTTCTATGTTGACCCATTAGGATTTTTGGGGTGTATCTACCAAAGTCTTCGTCTGCTTAACCTAAGACTTTTTCTTCGTCTAAAATAATGCTAACCAAGCAATAAAGTGGGCGCATTTCTTCATTTAAGTAACTATGCTTTATATCCCTTCATTGCAGCCACAACTGATCAACATCCATCGCACGGGGAAATGTAACTTAATTACCATGAAATGAAAAGTCTAAAAGAAGCGATGTAAAACGGACCATTCAACGGAATATCATTGATTTCAAATTTGGATGGAACTAGAATTCGGGGGAAGAATGGAGCCGGACGGACACAAACTTGTATCATTGATGCAAACGTACGTATTATTAAGAGCGTGGTCCGGATCTATGGGTCCTATTACTCTCATATTTTGGCCTGCTTATATGCATTTACTTCTTTTCGTTGAGAAAATTATTGCGCTCCTTTACTAAAGTTTAAATGACGGGGGTCCATTTCGTACCTTGTTGCTTCTGCGAGGGAAGCATATGACAATAATTTGCATCAGCTAGGGCATATCCACTTCATGCATGATCTTGACAAGATCATGCATGACCGTTTGAATCGAAACAGATCAACAGATGAACCCCAAACCCATGCGACAGAAGTAAATGCACGTCGAGAGCAGAATAAATGAGTCGTGTCGTGAGGATGGTAACTTGCGCAGATGATGATAGGGGAATTTGATGAAAATTTGCTGTGTAGGAGGCATAGTTATTTTGCCCCAACTAGCAAGCAACTACCTATTTGTCGAGGAGTACAAGAGCAACTCACTTAAGAAGAACAAAGAAAGAAGTATGGTAATTAAAGTAATTAATCTCGCAATTACAGCAAGATGTTTATCCTTTTTTAGAAGCAGAATTCTGTTGGGTCCGTAGCAAAAATAAGAGAAGTTTTTAGAGCCAGATATAAGAAAATTTGGTTACTAACTATAAATGTTTGTAATTAACTTAGATAAGAGGTAAAACAATATTAGTTGATAAGTTAATCAGAGAAAAGTTGGTGTCGCTCTGATTGAAGTTGGTAATGTTGGTATAAAGCTCAATTGGCAGTTGTTAAGCAATTCAAATAAAAGTTGGTAATCTGAAACTAATTGGTAACTTAATCAGAACAAAGTTGGCAAGTCATTCAAATAAATTGTGCAAACTTCACATGATAGTTGGCATATTTAAGGCATTGATAATAAAAAGTAAATGGAAGTTCATAAATGAAAAGAAAATTTTGTTTACTAGAGATAAGGGAAGGTGGTAACCAAAAAAACATTGGTTACTAACTAAAATAAAAATTGGTAAAGCAAAACTAGTTAGTGGTATTCACTCTTAATTAAGGCTAGTACTTTAAAAAAGAGTAGGTAAATTAAGAGAAAAAAGCAAAATAAACTTGGTGAGAACTGAGAAGCTTAAACAAGATTTAGTAAATCAAAACTAGTTGGAGGAAATATTGATAAGTCACGCAAATAAATATTGGTAATCTCATATAGAGTTGACAAATTTAAGGCAATCGTAGGAGAAACATATTAATGTGGGTGAAAGATAACAAAAGTTGACAGATTAAAAAAATAAAATTCACTACGGCAAATAACTTAAAAAATTGATAATTCAAAGCTAATGTGTAATTTAATCGCAAAAGACTTAGCCAATCAAATAGAGATTGATAAATCCGTATAAGAGTTGGTAAATTTGAGGCGTTGCTAAGAAAAACAAATAAGAATCAAAAAATTTGAAGAAAATTTTGGTAGTTTACAAACAATAAAAATGAATTGGTGATTTAATAAAAGTGTTGATACTTTACCAACAAGTTATCAGGAAATCACATAACCAATAAATTTTTTGACTACCAATTTTTTACAACTACCAACTTTTTCAGATGTCTATTGACACGGGAAGAGAAAATCTTTTCTTGAAAACGGAATAGTAAAATCGTCCATCTTAAGAATGGTAGAAGTAAGGGTTTCGGGTAGGTAATCAAAACTTTCAACCCTACTCAAGTTGGATTTGGGTTCTTCATCAAGAGGGGGAGTTCAAAACAATAATGATATAAGTTTATGGAATTTCAAAAATTCGTTCGACTATATTGGCACCATAAAAAAATCTCAAATGTCATGATTTTCCGGAAGATAGGTTGAAAATAAATGTAAAGTGTGTCCAATGCAAGATTTAGATTGAGGGGAAGGTAAGGATAGAAATCTATTTAGGCGTACTATGTAAATGGATTCGAGCTAGGCATAACATGCCCATAAAGTTGTCCAAGCCCGTATAATCATCAGTCCGCTACGCCCGTAATGTGATTTTTAACATGAAATATATATCCTTTTGAAAATTATACAAATATTAGTAAGGATATGTTCACTAGAAGTCCTCAAACTTGTTACCAAAATGCAATTGAATCCTAAAACTTGCAAAAAGTGCAATTAAATCCTAAAATTTATTAAATTGGTTCAAATGAGTCCTAAAGTTAGTACTGTCAAACTTATTAACAGAAAATGCTCAAGTGACGGCGACGTGGCTTATTTTAATATTTTAATATTTTCTCTCCCTTATGTGGCGATGACGTGGCTAAAATAACATCGTTTTGGCCCAAATTTGATTTTTAATACTACTTAATAAGTTAAAAAAAAAAATTTAAAAGAGGGAGGAGGAGGAGGACAGGCGAGAAGGGAGGGCTTGCCCTCGCCACTGCCCCACCATTGCCAAGAGGGACAGGCAAGGTGGGGGGATGGCAAGCAGGCGGGCCCGGCGACCCTCGCCCACAGCAGGCGAGGGCCTGCTGGCCCTCACCCAGACCTGGTCGAGGGTCGCCGATCCCTGGCCGAGGCCCAGAGATCCTCGTATGCCGTCTCCCCACCCTCGCTAACCCCTCCAGGCAATGATGGGGTAGCAGAGGCGGGAGGGAGGGCAAGCCCTCCCGCCCCGCTTGTCCTCCTCCTCCTCTCCTTTTTTAAAATTTTTTTAAAATTTTTAATTTTAATTTAAATAAAATCAATATTAAAATAATGATTAAAAAAAGCTACATCATCGCCATGTAAAATAGAAAAAAATAATAAAAAAATCATGTTAGCATTTTTCATTAGTCAAATTGGACAGTGTTAACTTTAGAACTTAATTGAACCAATTTGACAATCGATTACACATTTTACAAATTTTAGGACTCGATTGCACTTTTATGATAAATTTTAGGACTTCTAGTAAACATATCCCTTATTAGTATCAATTATAGCTTTTTTTTTGTGAATTTTAGAGTATAGCTAATATTTTATGCATTAGAGTCTTGGAGAAATACTCAACTCGATACATAATCTTTTTAGGGATAATGACATAAATAATCTCCAAATTTTGGCCAAATATGCGATGAGATCTCTAAACTTTTAATTTGTTCAACATGATCCATGAACTTTAGTCGAATGTACAATAGTCCAGGAACTTTTAATTTGTTCAATATAATCCATGAACTTTAGCCGAATATGCAATATGATCTATGAACTTTTAATTTGTTAAATGTGATCTCAGACTTTCGGTACATTTTTAATTTAGTCCTTAGATTATATGAAAATACTTAATATTGTCCTTCCATTAATTTAAGTTCGGGGACAATATTGACCAAATGTTCACATTTAGCTAAAGTTCAGATACTATATCGAACAAATAAAAATTTTATACATCACATTGGATACTGGACTAAAGTTCATGGACCATTTGCATCGTTTTCTCATCTTTTTACTCACAAAAAAGTTTGGGATAATGACACAAGTTATTATTGAACTTTGGCCCGGTGTGCAATGTGGTCCATGAACTTTTGTCCATGAAATTTTTATTTGTTTAATATGGTCTGTAACTTTTGGCAAATATTCAAACTAATTCTTAAATAATATGAAAATATCCAATGTTATCTTTTCATTTATTCAAGTTCATGGGCAACATTGAATATTTTCATGCAGTCTAGAGACTAGTTTGAATATGTACAAAAGTTCAGGAATCATATTATAAAAATAAAATTTTGGGGATAATATCATACATTAGGCTAACTTCAAGGGCCATATTGAAAAAATAAAAAATTTGGATCATTTATATCATTTTCCCAACAAGGTTTTTGAAAGAACTAAGGTACACCAATCCAACGGTCAGAACAGCTCGAAATCCCTGACTCCCGATAAGGAAGAAGCCGAAAGGCGGAAGCACTTCCGCTCCATGTCAACTTCCGCTCCTCTGCAACCATCCCCAGACCACCTCCATTGAAGCGAACACCATGACCAGCTTCCCTCCCTCCCGGCTACTCCTCCAACGCTCGCCGCCGGCTATCCTCGTCCCTCCGACGTTCTCGAGCCCGTCTCCTCCCCCGCGAAGCCACGCGAGGCTCCGGCGCGGCGAGGCCGGCGGGTCCGGGCGGGGCGAGCCCGAGCGAGCCGGCGAGGAGGGGTGGAGGGCGCGGCGGGGGGCGAGAGCGGTCGCGCGCGGGTGGTTGCTGCCGGTGGATCCGTGGGCTCCGGCCGTCGATTCGGAGAGCATCGCGTCCCAGCTGTTCGCGCTCTCCCTGTTCCCGTACCTCGGCTTCTTGTACTTCCTCACGAAATCCAAGTCCGCCCCGAGCCTGACGCTGTTCGGGTTCTACTTCCTGCTCGCCTTCGTCGGAGCCACCAGTACGTGTCCGAAAGATTGCTCTGTGCGCGCGGGTCTGCATTATGGTCGTATGTGGAAGTTTCCCTTTTGTTTTGGGTGCATTTGTCTGGGTTTTAGCTGTTGTTCAAGGTAGACGGAAGACTTTTATGTCTGCGGTACAAGGAGCGCAGAGCTTGCGATAGAGTAAATGGAGGCTTTCGATTAGGCTGATGTGAAGTTTCTTTGATGACTCTGGTGTTTAGATGTTCCTTTTACTTGAGAAAAGTGAAGCCTTTTTGGCATCAAGGGAGAAAATTGACACCCGACTGGTTCGAGTCAAAGAAGGCGACGGCGATGATTGATGATGATAATAATAAATCTTAAGTGCTCGGTGTTCATTAGCCCCCTTTAGAAATCTGATTTTGGCCGAATTAGGAATTCTTAGCTCGCGCAACTAGCAGCTTAGCTTCTGCCAAATGATAGGTTTGTCGTGAAGTATCCCCTGTCCATCCGTATATATCTATGTGTGTACCTATCTACATGGAAGCACATTGTGTGCGTTACGCATATGAACGCATATGCATTAGTAAACTTAAGCATCCCCTCTGATGAAGAGATGGTGTACACTAATCTATATCCACCCATGTGCTTTGCATTTTGATTTTGAGCTAAAATGAGATTACTTTTCAAAGGTTGAGCTTCTAGCCTGTTTCACCGTCTAATACATGCATTCAGTACTTAAGTGTTCTCCCCAACCCCAGCTGTTAACCAACGAAGTTCAGTTTTTTCTTACTTTTCTCAAGCAGATTTACTCTTTGGGACAATTTTCATCTTATATTTTTAATGAGCTTTTTTGTCTAACTTTTGTTAGTATTTTGTAGTCAATCAGTAGTTAGCTTTGAATCCTTTTTAGTAGGAGACAAACTAGTCAGGGATTATAGCACCGATGATGTCCATTCCAGAGAATATGACGACTTTGGGTAACTGCTGTTATTGGCTACACCATCAGTATCTGGACTATTGCATGTTTAATGCTTATGAACTTCCTCAGGCTTCTTCCACCGATTGGTTGAGTTCAGCATGATACATTGTTCAATTGATGAAGTTTACTTTAGCTGTGCTTTAGTTGGCTTTCTTTCCACTGTACTGATTTCTTCATCTCATCTTTCATGGCTTCACCTCAACCGAGCAGTCCCAGCTGGGATATATGGTAGTTCCTCCCTTGTTTTCTGTTAATTGGCTTTAGTTTCTTGATGATATATTGATGTCTAATGTTAACTTTTTGCCTTATCTTCATGCAAAATGGGACAGCAAAAGTGCAGTATGGTACTTCTTTATCTAATGTAGATTGGTTACACGGAGGTGCCGAATCACTGCTCACTTTGACCAACTTATTCATAGTTCTCGGCTTGAGAAGAGCCCTTAGGAAAGCAAAAGAGACAAAAGAAAGCACAACAGTGGGGAACTTAGAAGAGAAGTCTTCTGTATAGGTACAACGAAGTTGAGGTTTTGGTTTTAACTGTGCTGTCATCATCTTTAGGTCTCTTCACCTTCTTATCTGCCATATTAACTTCATTGTATTCGTGCTCCTATGCAGATGTGAGGCTTCTATTTCCATCCAATTCCAGGCTGTCCCATGGTGATGCTAAAACGCAACACATCATGTTCTTCTTCTTCTCGGTGCATTTAAGCACAATGATTTAAACCTTCCATTCGCAACAAGGTTTTCAACATCGACTGAATCTCAGATCAGTCCTACTCTTGAACCGGTGGATTGGTCATTGTCCGCTTATGCAAAGTTTTAGTGCCAGTTAAACTTTTGTGTACTTTTGCCCTTTGTCACATTCTCCGACCTCATTTACTGTGAATGTAAATTGTTTACTTACTGAGTTTGTTATAGACTACTTTGGCAACGTATTTAATGAAAAATTTACGATCATAGTTGCTGCTGCAATTTGCTAGTTACTGCTCTGTCAATAATTGCTGCAATTTGCTTTCAAGTCTACTTCTTTTGCTTTAGTTATGGTCGAGTTAAATCTGTATATGTAGTCCAGGAATGTTTAAAACATATAAATTTACTGGTCTGATCTTTTAGCTGATAATGGAGGAGGCTCTTTGGTATCCTTGGAACCTCCACATAAACGGCATAAAACCTTACTCCTTAAAATACAAGCTACAGCAATGGCTACAAAAGCTTATCTGGCTATTTGCATCCTCCCTATCTTTTATTTTGGTTTTTTTTATCATCTGATGAATCAAGGAAAAAACGAGGTGTCAAATGGGAAATTCGGGTCAATCGCAACTTGATCAAGGGGGAAATCCAGGTCCACAATCGGGGAATTTGTCGATGAAGTGTTGGTCGAGATGATCTCGGTAGGATCAGACTCCAAAGGTTGCACATTGTGGGCCTGCCCCAAGTCATTCGCCTGGTGCATGGAAAAATAACTCGATTCCGGTGTTGACGGAGACAAAAATGGCGACGAGAAGCTCCCGAAAAGACTGCTGTTAACGTTTGTCAAAGTGGAAGAGTTGCAGTGTTCAATCTGCAAGAATCCGACTGAAGCCGAGGGGAAAGAGAAAGGATAATATGCTATTTCATTGCTGTCCAAGTCATTAGTATCGACCCTCAGTCCTGCTCGAAACTTTGACAATATCTCCTGTGATTGTTGTTGTTGTTGTTGTAGTTGTTGCTGATTGTTCTGGTGATTAATTTGCGTCTGTTCTTGTTTTTCCGGGGACACCGGTGCTGGGACCGAAGGCCCCAGATTGCCACATGTATGTGTACCTCTGTAAGTGATCTCGAAGACTGTAGGATCTTCATCTGATCTTTGCACTTGCTTTGTGGCCCAGCAATTCTGGGTGTTGCGGTAGGTGCATCTGTAGTAGCTTCTGCAAAAGTGAACGCTTTGTGTGAGATTTTGTATCCCATCACCTTGTTTAAAAATAAGCAGAAAGATCATTAGTTCTTCTCTTTCACTTTATTGGGAAACTGCATATTACCCTCCCAATTTAGAGATTTTTTCACTTACGGCGGTCAGCTTTATAAATTGTTGTTTTAACAAAATAGAATAGTAAATGTTTGTGTTAGGTTTTTACTGGATCTTCATGGGTCTAGGAGCTAAAATGCAAAGCTTGGGTAGCAGAGCTTCAATATGCCTGGAGAGGGGAGGAGGGTCCAGTTTTGATTGATGTCAAACGTATTCATACGGCGGTTGAAAAGTCAATAGGGTTTATTTTTTAAAAATAGGTTTTAAATGCAACTGATCCATGTACTCGTAGACTAGGAGAAAGAATAGTTTTTTCTAGGTTTTATGTGGAATGTTAGGATCATCATTACCTGGGATATGTAGCTCCGAGGATGTCTTTCTGTCCGTACTTTCTCCAGCTATATCCGTCGTCATGAGGTCCTTCAAGCCCGTTCTCAGGGTTAATTCTGACTTGATCTGTCCATTTTGGCATCATCTTTCTGTCCCCACATATACACAAAGCACGATGCAATAAGCTTTGGCAAAAAGACGACCCGAAAAGCTAGAATTTTTGTGTGTATATTATAGCAATATCGCCAATGCAGGATTTTGGAATTCACCTCTTTTTGGATATATCTCTGTTCTGCAGATGATCGCCGATCCCCTTTTCGAAATCGTCGCTCCGAGGGCTCCCGTTGACGGAGAGCGGCGATTCGGGGATGCCAGAGACCGCCACCACGGGCTGAGACCGTGGCATTGGTCCTCTCCACTTGAGAATCAGGAGGGCCTTCTCATAGGACGACAGAATCCCCTGCATCAGCACGTCCCTGGTCTCGGTCGAAGGCGCCGAAGTCAGGTGCACCCGCAATTGCTTTGCAAAGTCCATCCCTTGGATCAGCTCGCTGATCAGCGTCTTCTGCTCGTAACTCCAACCGTTATCCATCCTTCGCGATTATTATGTGAATGCAGACTTGTGACTAGTCCGATGACACCCTCTTTCTTAGCACATTCAAAATGCTACATGAAAAGCCAAGTCGGCGCCAGATAAATCGGAAGCACGAGAACAGCGAGGCGAAGAGCAACAACGAGACAGAAACTATGAAAGCAAAGAAGCTGAAAAGGTGTGGAAGAGTAATTTCTTTTTTCTGGGTGTTTCTGAGATGAACTTCTCTGAGCAATTGCAGAGTGGAGGGGAAGATTGAAGAAGAGGAGGAAGAAGCTATGTTGTGTGAGTTGAAGGAAGGGAGGAAGCTTGCAAGAAGCAGAGGGTGATGGGTTTGGATTTAAAGGGAGGGGGAGTGAGATTATATTGTGGGGGGTGGGGGTCGGGAAGTTTGACATTTTGACTGGAGAGAAACCGAGTTTTTCAGCATTTGGACTGGTCTTTGGTCAGACAAAAGTGGAGTGGAGAGTGAGGAAGGTCCAAATGCTGACCCATTCAACTCCCCAAACTTGTAGAACGGGGGGGGATTTCTTTCGCTTATTGCCTTTTCCCTATTTATTTCTTGATCTTCACGATCTTTTTCTGTAGTGTGATTTGCACAGAAACACAGAGAGAGAGAATGATTGGGAGAGAAGATGGTCAGAGTCTGCAATAGGAGGTTCTGTCACACAGACCAAAAGAATCTTCAATGCTGCTTCCGCGTTCTTTGATTTTTCTAAGTGAAAAAAGGCAAAGCGATATGAAGGGACAAAAAGAGGAGGGGATTGGACAAAAGAGAGGGGAAGAAGGTGGGTGACGTGCGACAAGAGTGTGTCCATTAAGGTTAATAATCACTCCTTAACAACAGTCCACGTGGACTAATAACAGTGGACGGATTCCTTGCTATGGAGGTCAAAGTCGCAATGAAACAGCTCTTCTCCTAGTCTTCTGAGTTTTGGTATGCACAAAGGTGACTGGAGAGATATCATATCATGGGATTGGAAAAAATTAACCTACTTCTGAGAAAGGAGTAGAGTTCTAGAAAAGGGGCCAAAACAACGATATCATGAGATCGAGACCGATTTACAAAGACCGGACCCAATCGATGTTTCTGTTTTCTCAAGGAAGGAACTTGCTAGTGTCGAAGCTGATGCCGTATGCCGACCAAAGGCGGCCTACGCAAGGAAGCGTCATCCTATCGTAAAACTACGGAGATGGGATCAAACCAATTATGGTCAAAAGTGAATGGTATTTGGCCGAGAGCGCGTTCGATACGTCGATTGCACCTGAGCTATATGATCGAGTGGGTTTCACATAGATCTTTTTAACCGGGAAAACTTCTTGCTCGAGGCATAGACCGGTTCTTAATTTGATAGTAATCGCCTCGATGTCAAGATGGTTTCTGCACACGATGGGTAAAAAAAAGACAAGTTGAAAAAAAAAAAGGGTTCCTCTAAATTAATTTCAAATGAGGAAACAAAGATCCTTCGATTTTGCAATTCTAATTCTACTGATCATATCCTCTCATCTTTTGACCCGGTAAACTCAATCGTGAGTCACGTTTGTCTTTCCTCCAGCAATCCCTTCTATCTTGACTTATTAATTTGTGGTGGACCGATTCACCCATCAAACACGCCCTCCCCCCTTCCTCCCTTTTTAAATCCCAATGACCTCCATCTTCCTTTGAACAGTTCCAGAGCGATCGACCGAAATAGCGATACATCGATACCATTGCGTCATTATGAAAGTGTTAGAATATTAATATATTAAATTACGTTTTCACCTAATAACTTAAGTATCCGGGTTAATCTTTCTCACAGCTCGTCTGCAATCCGCCACACGCCACTCAGCATATCAACTTAACATATAAAATCTCAGCACATCTGGCGCGACCCTTTTTATTTATTTTCTCTCTAATGTCGAGAAAGCAACTTTGTACGCACTAGCGCTTGCATTTATAAAACCCGAGTTCTCAATAGTCAAAAGACCTTAAAGTCAATAATTAAAGCTTTTTGTCAGCTCTTTTTGCCAAGGGGACGCAGACTGGGTCGGTCGACTTTCTCCATGGAATTTTCTCCAACAACTTCTCAGAGATTTGTTGTTCGCATCATCCTACATCATGGATTTCACGAATCTTCACACCAGTCTAAACCTAGGGCACCCCATCGGACATTCCAGAGGATCCATCACAAAGACGCGAGGCTTCGAATTCAACGTGGCCTTCCCAGTAAATGTGTCTCTGTTTTGGCCCCCCAAAAAGCAGCTAAGTAGACATTGGTCGCGGAACACGTATCGTGCCTAGCGCTTTGGGCTCGTGAAGCTCCGCGACTGCTGAAGTCTGGGTCGGATTTAGATTTCCCGATATCATCTCGCGCCGCGTGAAAACGGACGAGAACATGCGAAACGTTGATAGTGTTCGGGGGGAACGACAAACATAATCCGAATTCGATCCTCGAGTTATTGCAACCGCGTTTTTGTGGAAAGTGGTGGTGGGAAACTAAGGAAAACGACCCCCGCCATTTTTCGCAATAGCATGCTAAATGAACAGCAAAAGCGGTTTTCAAAGAGCTGCTTTTGGTGGCCACGAGGAGTCCTTATCCTCATCGAATCCAGTGGTACCGTACTTCCAGCAGGTGAGGAAGACATTCTCTCTCTTTGATTTTTAATTTTTGATTTTTGTATTTTTTTCAGAACTAGCTTTTCTAATTTTTCCTTTTCTTTTGCAATATGATTTTCTCTCCTCTTTTTTTGGGTTTTTTCTTGATGCAAATGAATAGGTCAGGGGAATAGTGTCTGATTATAAAACTCAAACGAGGCAGGGCACACAGACCCATTTTCTCAGAGGCTACTTGTACTGTTATATAAAGCAAAAAGGGCATTCTAGAATTATAATCTTTTCCTTTTCTTTTCCGAAATTCTCAATTAATTATTTTACATGCACCCTAATCTTAGACAATTGCGTACATTGATAATTTTATTTCATCCGTCTCACATTTCGGTTTTAAAGATTGAAGTATTTCCATCTAATAAAGAGCATCACAAAAAAAGTTCAAATCTCGAAATATTTTCTCTTTAAACGTCTGTGCGCCCAATTTATTCATATTTCATAAGTAATTTAGATCTATTAATTAGTAATTCAAATGCTTTGTGATAGACAATTTTGCCAGTTCTTTTAAATGTCAATTTGTTGCATACCTGCAACACATGTACATTCTTGCCACTACAAATAAAAAAAAAGAGAAAATATTAAGTGAGTACTTCACATATGATATCTACTACTTACTTTCATCGCTTTTGGTGGTTTTTATAAAATTAAAGAGAAAAAAAGGTTAAGGCTTGTTTCCCTTGCGTTGCTGGTTTTTTTGACTAGTCCGTACACCCTTGCACTAGTTGGGACACCTGTCTTTGTCTCTACAAGTGCGGGGTTTTTGTGTTCGGATCCTTGTTGTACATTGTTTTGTAAAGCTAATATTATCTCTTACCTTACCAAAAAAAAAAAAAAAGGTTAAGGCTTGTATGTGCATGGGTGCATATTTAGGGAAAAAAAAAGTCAATGTCTTGATATTGAGAAAAGATTCCTTAAACGTAGTATATATACTAAACTGAATACGGATCGTCAGATCTGGTGAAATTCACGTGAGTCCCTTATCATTATCAACGGTTCAAATTCGACTCAATGTACATATACTACACTCGGGTAATAAATTTCTCATTTGGGTCGAAAACGCCGTATGCCAGTATGCTTCTTTCTTTCGATAGCTTAGAATATAGTGAAAGCGCAATCTAGGAAAAGCATGGTTTGGAGGTCTAAGTATAGGGCAATCTTTGAATATACTCCGAAAGGTACATCATATTTTAAACAATTCAAATTCAAATTTAGCCAATTGCTAACTTCTCGTTGCGATCGACTGTATTCAAGCTGCCATGTGTTAGATTAGGAAGATATAGACCTCGATCAACGATATATTAAATAAGTTTGACCAAGTCTATATTCTTCTATTTAGATTTTCTTTTGGTCAATCGAGGAATAAATTATTGGCCCAGTATTTTCTTTTATACGGAACAGCCGAAATGTTTAAAAAATAGAAGATAAAAGCATCATTTAAGGGGCCCATACACTATTTTTTTTTTCTATGTATAAATCAAAATATTAATATACGTATGCAGGAGTAGTTTAGATGCAGCTAACATGAAGGCTTCAAGCCCATGCAAAAAGCCCATTTGTTTGGGCTTGATTCTTGATGAGTGGGCTGTCGGTCCCATTTGATAAGATAACGAAAATTCGACCGGACACAATCTGATCCATGATTCGGAACATCGTACGACAAATCTAGACACAAATCCGACCGCGTACGGAACAATGGAATAGCAACCTAGATCACAATCCCGCGATATCCTGCGATGTATGCCGACAGAATGAAATGACTGGTAAATCGAGCTTAGGTGCTCTGCAGAGAGCGACTTTCTGGTCCGTCCACATGCTTCGCTGCATGTGCAATGCCACCGTTTTAGGGGAGAAATGCAAAGATTCGTAATGTTCAGAACGTGGTGATTGGCTTGACTAACATAGGAAGTTGATCTCTGACGGTACTCAAAAGATATCACATGAATCTATCATATCTTACGCGACCTTCATCTATATGAGGTGCGTCATCACTTGAGATATGTATTATTCTTCGCATAATGCGATAATTTTCTGGAGATTGATCGAGAAATCAATTTCTAAACAAAGCTTATACAACCACTCCGCAAAAGTTAATTAACTTATTCCAAACTTCAAAGTCACAATTTTGTGATCACAAACTCGAATTCTTCTTGAAAGAATATATAGAACACAATTTCTATTTACAGTAAGAATCTAAAGAAAGAAAAGCCCAAGAACACAGAGAAACATGAACAAAAATGGGAAATATCACGAGCGCCAGCCATCGCCATGCTCTTACCTTTTATCAGCAAAAGTATCACCGTGTCTCATTATCCAAAACCTCTCGACTTCTTCTGGTTTCCGCCCCGGAATTCGACCTGCTATCAAATCCCACCTGTTGTCGATCGCATCGTCGAAGTAAATACAGCATACACAACCGGTATAAAGATTCTCAGACGGCCGTCCGACTTAACAAATGAAGTCACACATACATAATTCGTAAAGAGAAGGATGTAGAAATGGGTAGTATCTTGTTCTTGCCTGTTTCCAACAAGCTTGTACATCCTGTAGATGAGATCCTCTTCTTGCTCGGTCATCTTTACGACCTCCCACTCAATACTGCTCACTTCTGCATAAGTTACACGAACGAAGCAAACACATTAGCGAGAAGGAAGAGGGTAATCATTAAGGGCTTTTGTAGGGATGATTGCGAGCTTCGTAAAGCAATCTCCCTGATACAGGAGCAATCGAAAGAAAGTTCTTTTGAGGACCAGGCAGCTTCAAAATCAATTGGGTTGTCTACAAGAAATGAGGTTCAGACCTTCTTTGCTGGTACTTGCTCTTTTCTGCTGTTTGCGGCTGCGTCGCCCCTCGTCCATGGCTTTTGGAGAGAGAGCGAGAGAGAGAGAGATTTGCTAAGGAAATTATGGGTACGATCTGATGGTTTGAATACGGGAACGAGACTGTTGATCTGAGAGATTGAGGAAGAGGGACAGAAGATAAGTACAGCAAGATGGGGACTTGAATTTTATATAGCCTTTCAAAAGCAATATATCTAGTAATTGACTGGTGAAGGCGAGAAAACCTCAAACGACGCTGACCAAACAAGAAAGGTGAGGGTGGCTCAGAAGACTAGATAGGGACATGTGCAGGCAGGGCTTGCGTTTCCCATCCAAACTCATCTTTCTTTGATATGTACATAGCAAGAAGAAGAAGAAAAATCAGAAAACACTTAGGAAATTTGGATTTCTTGATTGCTTGCATGCACAATTGCACGCACTGGTCATTCCTATGAAGATGTTCTATGGCGATGTTCAAAACCTGCGGCGTATGCCCGCGAGTTCTGCTCTTGTACATCCCCGTTACAATCACTGCAGACATCTTTATCCCATTATAATCACCCGCGCCCCCCCCCCTCCCCATTTCTGCGTATGAGTTGTCTTGGACGTGACAGGTTTTAAAAAATGCATTTGTCTGAATCGATGAATTAGGCACGGAATGGCTGGTAATAGCCACCAGACGTAAGGGGGAATAGAGCTTTGACTTGTAGATATGTCGCGGCGTTGACTCGGTCTTCAGCAAGTCTATCTCCGCTACTCTTGTCTCTCCGTTTCTTAAAAAAACCGTTCGAGACGAAGACCTGTCATCGTCACGGGTCCGAGGGCATCCAATTCTAGGAAACGAGAATTAGGAAGGAACCAAACGAGGAAACTGCACGATTGCGACTTATCGGTTCGTGTAGCGCCAAATCATGGTGCGCTAAAAACTCTCCTTTCTCGTTCTTTTTCATTGGTCTTGTCTTTCCGTGGGAAGAAGTGTGCTATTTCCAATTGAATCTAGAGAACGAAATCGCGGACTGGGGCTCAATCTCATGGTAGAACTTTGTAGTTCCTATGCGATATTAGACATGATTAGTAGGAAGATTAAGTTGAGCACTTGTACCATGAATCTGAGTAAGTCTTTAAAAGGCTCAAGAAGAGACAGGAGAAGAAATTTCCCGGTATGATGGACAGATCTTCTCATAAGTTCTCTCAATATTTTCTCTCTCCAGGGAAGAGAAAGATATGGAGGGAACAAGGAGGCCTCATGGGTGGAGATGGTAGTTTACGTCAACTTTGACTGGCTACCGCAGGGTTGACAAGTATAGTAGCCTTTCGCTCCTGAGGTGGCACGAGGGGAGCTTCGGCTCCTATAGGCAAGCCTGTGCTTTGCACAATGTCATCAACTGATGTGCTTGCATGTACCCCACCTAATGTTTCCGTGCCAGCCCAACGTATGTTTGAGAATTTTTAAACTTTTCTCATCAAAATGACCAAAATTCAGAGTCCTGGACAGGCCTAAGGTGGGTAAGAAGGTGTTACTCATCTAGGCTAGGCCTGGCCATTTATCCCGACTTATGATTGCATCTACCCGGTATAAACTTTTTGATTAGGACACTATGACTAGAACTAGGGATGTCAAGACCGAACACTATACTCAAATCGAAACACGAACCGACTCGAACAGGCCCAAAATTTTTAGGTATTTTTGGTTCGGGTCTTATTATGTTCGGGTACATAGTAATAAAATGGGTATTGTGATATGTTTCGGTTCAGTTCGGGTCATAACATGAACCAAACCAAAATATGTTACTTTGCCAAAACTGACTTGAAACCCTAAGTATTAATTCGCAATATGCTCTCTCTCTCTCACGGAACGACTCGTCTCCTTCCATATTTAATACTTTTTTTCTTTATGGGTCTTTATCGCTTGCTTTTGCCATGGAAAATTTCTATTCACTGAATCTGGCAAGGGATTTGGTACGCTTGGATTTCACTAGTTTCACTGAATCTAGCAAGTCTCCACCATAGTCAATAGTTCTATAGCCAGATTACAAAGCGCGGTTTGGATTTTGACCCATTTGTCGAGAATGCTTTTGTGGAAACTTATGCTAAATGCGGAAGTTGCAAGATGCATCTTGTTCTAATGTCTTGGTTCACTGGATGCAAATTAATCTTTGTCATTGAAGTTGCAAGATGCGTCCAAACATCTATAAGGAGACTTGAGTCATGAGGAATTGATGTGAGTCTATGACTTCTAATGTTCTGTTTGAAACCCGACCGGACCCGGCCCGGCCCGGCCCGATCATGTGGCTATATCGTGTTTGGGTCTTGTCTCGGGTCGGGCCAAGCACACATGTTCAATATTTCAGTTCGGGTATTATGAAAACCCAACCCAACCCATTAACACCCCTAACTAGAACAAATCATTCATCAGTTGGGCCTGAAGTCCAAATGAACTGATCCTCCCCAAGCCCTAATTAATCCTTCTCATAATGAAGGTCCAATATTTCTTTTAATGATTATGGGCAGGCCAGGAGTGGCTCATGGGTCCTTGAGCCCAATATCTAACTTTTTTTCACCCTTTGATCAGATATGCATGAACAAGAAATTCCTTGAGATGCCCTGCCCCGTGTTTGGATGGAGACAAGTCGAAGGAAGGAAGGGAGAGAAGTACTAATCTAGGGAACGGGAGGAAGTTATTCCTGTTGGGTCACGTTCTATTTCCTCCCAAAAGTGGGAGGAAATGGGAAAAAAAATCAAAATGGGATCTTTTTTTTCCAAAAATACCCTTTGCTTTATATATTAAGAAGAGTACGACAAAACCCTATTTAGTTTATTAGTCACTTCATTTCCCTCGCATCCCTTTCCTTCAATGAACACCCAAATAAGAGGAAGGGGGAGTAACCTAACAGGTTCAATCCAGGGACTGGAACGAACCAGCTTTACGCAAGTGGTTCTAAGTCAATTCCGGAAGAATCGATCTGCTTCTCAATTCTGAACACTAGAGCCGGCCTTTAAGTAGTTTGATTCCCGATTCTTTTGTCAGAATTATTAGTTTGACTCTGCAACTAACCAAGCAAGCCAAGCCGGTTCCTTGTGTCGGAATTTTTGGTTCGACCAACTCGGGACTAACCAAGCAGGCTAGGCCGGTTCTTGGGTTGAATCGGTCTTATAGACCTTGTTTAAAAAAATAGTAAGATGCAATTAGGAAGACTAAGATCCGTACCTTAAAAGAAAATATTTAGTGGTTGGCAAGCAGTTACATTGGTGCATTTATGCACCCTAAGCCAATTACAAATTGACACATATATATTAACATGGAATTAGATAAAAAAAATTAAAAATTTGCCAAACCCCCTAGATTGCTCTCTTCCCCCTCTTCCATTTGGAACCACCTCCAAGCCCAACCTCTGTGCCTCTTCCCGTTGTCATCGCCGGCAAAGTCGTCGGTGCCGCATCCAAGCTGACACTATTGCGCGTCTAAGCTGAGCCACCCCTCTCTCATCCTTGCTCGTCCATGGCCGGTACCTCTAGATTTGGCCCAACCAAAGTTCCAAATCTAGAGCCCTTGTGCCTTGGCCGCGAGCGACGACGATAGCTCGTTCACATGTGACAACTGAGGGCGTGGTGCTGAGGAGTCCCATTGACCACTTGGCTGGTGGAGACGCCAAATTGGATCCCCATGGATGGTCGACTCGAGGGTGGTTGGATAGAGGAGGAAGAGAGAGAAAAATCGTATATTTTAGTTTTTTGATCTGATTCCAAACCAAAGTTTACGTGTCAAGTTATAGTCAGAGATGAGTAAATAAGCGTGCCCCATCAACTGTTGGCTTGGTGGTCGCAAATCATTGTATGTTTTCTCATGACTTAGGGTTTGAAATAGGCACACAAGATCGCTCAACTAACAAGACCTCATAAGTCATAGGCTAAACAAATAATACATAATATCAACTACATGAATTTTACAAAAAAAAAAACCCATTCTTGGGTAGAATCGAGAATTGATCGATTTGGTTCCAAGCCACTTCCGAGTATAACTGGTTTCAATTTTTCGAAACCAGGACATTTAGGGTAGGTTCCAGATTTCGATCTCGATCTTAGTCTTGGAACCGCTTCACCCGAAAACTAATCACCTCTATATAACGTGGCATATTAAAATTTCCATTCATTTGCCTTCCATTTCCTTTTTTGTCCTTTTCATCCATTTTCCTTCTAACTTGAATTACCAAACGAAGTGGAGATGGCGACTAGCATAGATGAGTTCTGGGTTCCATTTAGGAAATCTTATGGTGTTTAGTTCTGGCTTAGATTTCAGTTTGTTCCTAAAACCCAAACCTCTTTATTATATACAGAAAATACTCGGTTTTTAACTAGGTTATTAGCGTACTTACTTCCAACCCCCAGATAAATCTAATTCACCCCATATTCTGATCACTTTGTAATTACTACATCCATTTACTCAAAAATACTTCAACGTGCTTTCTAACCAGACTCTGTTTAAATGACCAGAATTGATAATTATCAGTTGTCAACAAAATGCTAATTTTTACCACGTCTCTTACCTTCTACGAAGAGACGCCGGTACGAACGACAAGAATGTCTGAGGAAGTGGTCGCCACCATACAAGAAAAAAAGGTTTTTCCTTTGGGACACGTGTGAGAACTGTTAAGGCACGTTTATTTATTTATTTTAATCCAACTGGAAGATTCGCCATCGGGCGTCGAGATTTAAAGCAAAACGGATAGGAAAAAAAAAGTTGGATTTGGCGAATAGTGGAATGTCAATTTTGGAATTTTCCCTTCGCGTTGATGTACAAATAATAATAGTAACGTGGATAAGATTCATATGCCTAAGATAAGTTGCATTATTCGCGATTAACCAAAAGAAAAAAGTAGTAATTATTGCCCATCTGTCGAAGGTTTACGTGGGGCCCCAAATTGGGGACAACAGTCGGGCAACCTAAATCTTAAATTTGTTGCTACTTTAGATAGAGACTACATCAATTATTGAAGATACGAAGTAGATCAATCGTGGTCGAAAAGTTGATTCATGATATACAAAGCATTCGAATACGAATTTAAATGTCCTTTTCATTTTTGTCAACTGTTTTGTGTTGCGCATGAATTTTTGGCTCATTTGTCTATAAAATGTATATCAGGGCGCAAAAGGGACAATTGCAATAGAAAATTGAACATAAATCCAATCGGTTATTTCAATTTTATTTCGAAATTTTTTTCAAGTCGGGTAGTGCCAAATAGATAAAATTAATCGATAAATGCTATATGGCATTATTTAGTGCATTTCATATGTGATAGAATATAATTTACGCAACAGAATCTTACTACTACGCATGTGTTCTTACATTGGTAACTTATGTGCTTGTTTGTCGTATATATAGTTTATGGGGAAATTCTTTGGTTGGTGTTTTGTGTAATACTAGAAGTAAATAGTCTGAAGTTAATATTAACCACATTATGTATATGTGGGCATTAATAGTTTAGATGAAATCCCTATATCAAAGTTTGATTTGAATTGAGATTTTTCCGAGTCAAAAATCAAATTAATCAAACTGGGAACGTCCTTTGCTATTCTCTCCATCCTATTTGATAACTTTTGACTTGAAAATCCTCTTAACACGTAGTATTGATTTTGGGGTTTTTCTTACTAATACCGAAATTATTTGGTACACCCGAAATTGTCCATACAATAAATAGATACTCTATAAATGAAAGCTAGCTTTAGATGGGGTTTGGTGACACTTGCCTCATTTTTCTTCTCTTCTCTTTTCTCCTATTTCCTTTTTTTTATTCTTCAACTTTTCTCCATATATCTTGATTAATAATTTGCAAATGAGTTAAAAAAAAAAAAAAGAAGAAGCTAACTTTGCCAATGCTTTTGGTGACAGTGCCTCATTCCTCTTGTTTATCATTTATCACTTTTTATCTACTATCTAAGAATGGGAATTATACTTTTGTGCACTCAGAATTCTCAACATGACATGGTATGAGAACACGATTAATCCCATAATAATGTTAAGAGAATTGGAGTATAAGTTAATTTTATTTATGTAACAATATAAATTGTTGTGCATTTAGAATAAACTTCCAAGGTGTGTGTACGAGACATTCCTAACGCGATGCAACATAACAATTACAAGATAACACGAGTTGATCCCAACAGGAAATTGGCAAATCCAAGTTCATCTTACAAAATCTCATTTGAATGGCATATATACTCTTGCGTATTTGAAGTAAACTTTTATAAGGTGTGTGAGATAATGTACGATACGCCACAACAAGATACGAAAATAGAAACACGACTCCATATCATAATACACTAATTATCGAATTTTAGGGTTTATGTTATTCATGTTCATGTCAAACCATGTAATCCAACTCGAGACAATCAACTTGGATTTGATTGCGAAGTCACCTTGACCTTTTTCCTAGTGCTTCAAATGTCTATGTCTGCACAAGTGTCGAGCACATTTTGATTTCCAATCTTTATCCTTGCACGATGACCTACTTTTATATATCGATTGTAAAAGACCTATTTGGAAGCAAAGAGGATCTGGATTGCCACTTGAGTCAAGAGCCAAGATATGGGGATCCCACCATGATGGCCACCTATTTTTCTCCACATTTTCTTGTGGCCTATTTTTGTCACTATAAAATGAGGTTCTCCGCCAATCTTATTTCCTCAGGATCAAAAGCTTAGAGCAAGATAAAGATGCTCAAAGTGAAGGTCTTTTCCCAAGGCAAATTGGGTTGCTCACTCTCCCTCAAGGGCTTCTGATCCTATGTCTCGCTTTTGGTTTTGATGTGAAATTCAAAGGCTTAGAATTAGAAGCCTTTGGGGGGAGAGCAAACAAGCTTTGTCTTGCTTTTGCAGTATTATCGTTCGAGATCGTAGTTTTGAGGGAGTTGTTGAAACCAAGGCATTTCTCTACTTTGCACTCTCCCTCAAAGGCTTCCGACCATGGCCGGTCTGATTAGTGAAAAAAGATCGCGTGGTCGGAAGTCTTTGGGGTGAGTGCAAAGAATGTGTCCTGATCGAGCCGGCGAAAAAAGATAGTGCAATCGACGTCGAACAATCAAAACATGTATGATATGGTTCGGCATTGCTCACTCTCCCTCAAGGGCTTCTGTATTTCGCCCGCTTCAGCGACGGGGCTGTGCTGAAATCCTTGCATTCCAGTCATTCATTTCTCGCTTTCTCGCGGTGGAAACTGAGGTCCTTGGGGAGAGTAAATAATGTTCTAGCCATGTTCAGGCGGAAGACAAGCCATACCACTCACCCTGCATTTTTTAGCTGCATCGCAGGTAATTACTAGCTTTTCATCTTTCTCTTGTTTTTTGGTTCTAACAACGTTTGAGTTATCAGTTTCAGACACAGGCTGGCATGGGTTCCAAGCTGATGAGAGGATGCAGAAAAGCTGTGTTTATTCCATTGTTAATCTTAGTTTTAGTAGCAAAATGCTTCAATGGGTTTGTCGATGGGTGCTCTTAGCAGCTTATCAGATATATGTAATAGTATTCTTACTACTACATAAACTTTCCTTTAGGGTTGATTAATGCTTTTTGAGTCTGTTCACTTTGTCAACAATGCAAACAGAGAAAACAGGAAAATGACAAAAAAAACCAGCTAAGAACAATAGCAATTGCCTTTCCAGACCACTCGAAGATAGTTTCAAGTTTATATCTGTGACTTCATTTTGGATAATAGTATGCTCAAAATAATAACCGAAGCTTTTTCTTCGATAATAAATTGTAGGCCGATCTAATCCAGATGTATTCATGTGTAATATTCAGTGAATACAATAAAGTATATCGCTACAGTCTCTTTTTCGAGAAGCTGCGAGCTTCACCCTGTGATAAAATGGTGACCGCTCATTACGCCGGTTGGATAGTCTCCTTCTCAATTTTCTGACTTCGATTTATACTTGCATTTGATTGGCAAAAAACTTTGTGCATCATAAGTTTATTTTGAGGTTTGAGTGCTTGTGCACGAATGAAATTTATACGGTCGTCCACTAAGTACCAAAAACTAAACTACTTCTTTCCAGTAATTGCTTTTCACCGAGCAAAACCGCCCTCAACATAGGAAGATATCAGTGAAAAATATGGTGGAGCGTGTTGGAGTTTTAACGAGATTTGGATGGCAAACCGCTGTGACTGTCGTTTTAGCACAGCATGGCTGATATGTGCTGGGTTCCATGTCGCTAATGTCGCTAAATCTTAATATGCAGATTCTTTAAGAGGAGATTATTTTCCAACAATGATGTTCAAGTTAATTGCCGAAAGCAGCCCGCTTGGCATTTCTTTCCTTCGATGAGAGAGAGAGAGAGATGGGGAGAGAGAAGAGCACGAAAGGCTCGTCACCGTCGTGATCATCATCACCGTGAGATGTCCGTGAGAATGTGGATTGATCTGTATTTTCAAGAAGTTGAGGATGTTTTCAAAAGTTTCTGAAATGACGATAATGATTTAATGAAGGATAGAGTTTGGTTTTACATGGATTTCGGCTTATGTTTATATGCTTTCAAGTTTCCCACATGTGTGCATAGTATATTAGCACTTCTTCTAATCAACATCGTAGAATTTGTTGCACTCTCTTGCCATTTAATATGGAGAGACGTTGAATCATTTTCATCTCGATAGAGCATTGATTCATGCATTTTGACAGCAAGACTAGAATAGGACTGTGATATAAATAGTTATTCTGATTCTAAAGGTGTGTTTGGTAGCCCACATATGAGGCCAGATAGGATGAAATTTATCATATCCAGTATTTCGGGGCACACCTTAAACGTGATAAATTAGATTTGTCTGAAAGAAAGCAAGATAATGTGTCTTGGCTCTAGAAGTGGAATAATTTTATACCACCCGGATTGGATGGAGAATTATAGAAAATAAAAAGAAGTAACTAAGCTTATATGAACAGTGCCTTGCTACTCGGCGGTGCCATCATGATGCCATTGTCAACCACTATTCGGCGATCACCTAAGAGTTTGTTCTATGTCGAAGGCGCAGTGACCAAATCCAGGCAAATCGAGGGGCATCAAGATCATTCAGTACTGATTGCACGCCACAACGACGGCGATGATCATAGTTATTGTCGCTTCTCATTTATATTGTTCCAGCCATCAAAGGATAGGGTTTTCTTTTCTTTTTTTTAAGTCCTTTATTCAATTTTTATCATTTATATCATTCGAGCCTAGATTATATACGGTCATTGATCAAATGAGATGTAGGACATGACAAGTCCCCCACATTATATCCCGTCCCGTTCCATTCCATCCCAATCATTATCTTCACGACTAAATGCCGCTAATAGTATGAATATTGGCAAAAGTATTGATTTATTTGGTTGAAAAGCGAATGGTTTTATCTTGTTGGGTGGGGAATCTAGATTGATAATTGATAAATTAAGTTACCATATCAAGTTATGAATGGATTTTGGGTACAAAGTTTTATATACCTAACGTTGCTCGTGGGTACAAACTACATCGAAAATACCACATCAAATCTCTGTCGCCCACATCGTCATTAATGGTGATACTAGCGGCGGTAATTCGGAGTGGGCTGCCAATCCTAGTTGGCGGTGATGATATCTGATGGAGGGGAGGAATGGTGTGTGAATTGGCAAAATATGGATCTCATGAATCGGTTTGTTGCTTTCCTCTCTTTTCGCAGGCATCATCCTGCGTCAAATATGAAAACTCACGTGGCCCGTGATCATTTATATTTGAGCAAATATTGCATAAAACCCCAAGCTATACCTACTATGACACAAATATGCTTAACTTTCTTTTGTTACCAAAAACACTAAATCTAACAACTATGATGTAAATACTCCAAACTTTTTTTTGTGTCACGAAAAAATCCAAACTTATACATATGTGACATATATACCATCTATTACATTTCCATCCGTGGTATATTTGTCACGCTAGTATAAGTTCGGGATTTTTGGTGACAAAAAAAAAAGATTAAGGGTATTTGTGTCACCATGGGCAAGTTTAGAGATTTTTGTAATACAAAAAAAGTTTGAGGTATTCATGTTATAGTGAGCATAGTTTGAAATTTTTTGTGGTATTAACCTTTGTATTTTGTCACAGCAAAGCTGGCAGGAACAGTTTTGCTTATTACTCGAGTTCCGACATCGATAATAAACAGATTCGAAAGAATATAATAATAATTTTATTCTAAGCATGCGCTTGAAATCACAAAGGATTACAATAACACAACATGCTGGAAATTTCAATTTCTCCATTCAAATCAAGCTAGTTACAAGACTTTCAGGAGTAGGTAGGACACGAAGCGCTTTGAGAAACGCTAGTCAGCTTTGAACAAGGGGATGGACTCACCTCGAAAGCGGCCCCACTCCCATCAGAGCACGACCAAGGATCTTCTCTCGGCCCCGGCTTGCCGCGCGGAGGTTGACAATAGAAAGGCAAACGCCGGTGAAAGGGGCGTCCTTTATGCCTCGTATGAGACCTGCCTGTTGTACATTTGCTCCCCACACATCCTTTATCAAGATGCCTTTCACAACCGGAACAGCATTTGGGTCGTACTTGTCGTCGGGATGATCTCCAACATCGCCTGAAATCTGTATTCCCTTTCTTGCAGTCTCCACGTAGACATCGGAGAAGGTTAAGTTTCTTCTGAAACCCCCTCTCCCGGTATTTGTTTTCACGTGGATTCCAACGCCCACTTCGTACAAGTTACTGTTTTCAGCCGGGACATTCTCTACCCCACCAGAAGTTTCACTTCCTACTGCAATACCGGCGAACGGGGATGATCCTGTTAATCTGCGGATGGTGTTATTGGAGCTCGGGCGACCATAGGCAATACCGTACTCATCCCACCCACTTTTCACCGCGACAAGATCATCTCCAACAGATATGTACGAATCCTCTATACAGACATTTGAGCTTGAATCTGTATCAGCGGGTCGCAGAGAAAAGAAAGAATTAATTTAGCAAGTCAATAAGAAAATTTCAACATGAGGGAGCAATTTCATAGCTACTCATATGTAGGCGCAAAGTCAAGTCTCTGCTTAAGTTCAATGTCTAATGAAAGAACATGCGAGGTAAGATATAAGCAATCCTCGCCTGCTAAATTGCTGCTTGATGGTACTTTTTCCAACTCCTGGTTTTCTAAAATTGTCTAATAAGAAAAGAACTGACTTAAGATTTACATGCAAAACTACCAATATACCAACATAGCATAATCAAATGGCCGGTGCCTCTAGATTTGGCCCGGTCGAACTTCCAAATCTTGAGCCCTTGTGCCTCGGCCGCGAGCGACGACAATGGCTCGTTCACACACGACGACTGAGGGCATGGGGCTGAGGAGTCCCATCGACCACTTGGGTGGTGGAGACGCCGAACTGGATCCCATGGATGGCTGACTCAAGGGTGGCTGGATGGACGAGGAAGAGAGAGAAAAATCATATCTTTTAGTTTTTTAATATGATTCCAAACCAATGTCTACGTGTCAAATTATAGTTGGAGTTGAGTAAATAAGTGCGCCTCATAAACTGTTGGCTTGGTGCTCGCAAATCATTGTATATTTTCTCATGACTTGGGGTTTGAAATAGGCACACGAGATCACACAACCAACAAGACTTCATAAGTCATAGGCTAAGCAAATAATGCATAACATCAACCACGTGAATTTTACAAAAAAAAATCATGTTTTTGGGTAGAACTGAGAACCGATCGATTTGGTTCCAAGCCAATTCCAAGTATAACCGGGTTCTGTTCCCGGTTCCATTTTTCGAAACCCGGATATGCAAAGTAGGTTCCAAATTTCGATCTCAATCTTGGTCTCGGAACCGCTCCACCCGAAAACCAATCACCTCTAGATAACATGGGATATTAAAATTTCCATTCAATTGTTTTTCCTTCCATTTCCTTTTTTGTCCTTTGTCATCCATTTCCATCTAACCTGAATTACCAAACAAAGTGGAGATGGCGGCTAGTGCAGATAAATCGAGAACTCTGCTCACCAAAACAGGGCTATAATTTACATTTTAGGGTTCAAGGTTAAGGGGGTGAGCTTTGGGTCCCATTTAGGAAAATCCTATGATGGGGTTTAGTTCGGGCTTAGATTTCAGTTTGTGATTCCCTAAACCCCAAACCCCAATTAGTTATATACAGAAAATACTCATTTTATTTTTAAAGATAGCTAGGTTATCCGCGTTCTTACTTCTCACCCCTAAATAAATCTAAGTAACCCTATCTTTTGATCACTTTGTAATTACTAAATCCATTTACTCAAAAATCCTTTTTTTTTTGGTCTGTCATATTTTAACCATCAACTCAATCTCAAACTTGTGCCCTATTTTTTTGTAGAGCGTGGGAATCAAAACTCATATCTGAAACTAAACGTCTCCATCCCTAATCCCCTTGAGAAGGTGGGAAGTTGAACTCCCCATCTCCTCTAGGAAGGATGGCCACTAGAGCAAACCTCAATCGTTCTCAAAAATACTTCACCGTACTTTCTAACCACACTATTTAAATGGCCAGAATTGATGATAATCAGGTGTCAAAATGCTAACTTTTACCATATGTCTCTTGCCTTCTCCGAACGACAAGAATGTTTGAGGAAGTTGTCGCCACCATACAAGAAAGAAAAGGTTTTTCTTTTGGGACATGTGTGACAACTGTTAAGGCACGTTTCTTTATTTATTTTAAACCAATTGGAAGATTCGCCATTGGGTGTCGAGATTTAAAGCAAAAGGTATAGGAAAAAAAAAGTAGGATTTGGCAAATGTGGAATGTCAATTTTGGAATTTTCCCTTTGCGTTGACTTGCAAATAATAATAGTGATGTGGATAAGATTCATATGCCCAAGATAAGTTGAATTATTCTCGATTAACCAAAAGAAAAGGTAGTAATTATTGCCCATCTGTTGAGGGTTCATGTAGGGCCCCAAATTGGGGACAAGAATCGGGCAACCTAAATCTTAAATTACTTACCTACTTAATTAGATGGAGACTAGATCAATTATTGAAGATATGAAGTTGATCGATCGTGGTTGAAAAGTTGGTTCATGAGATACAAAGCATTCGAATACGAATTTAAATATTCGTTCATTTTGAAGATATAAAGTAGATCAATCGTGATTGAAAAATTGATTCATGATATACAAAGCATTCGAATACGAATTTAAATGTTCTTTCATTCTTGTCAACTGTTTCGTGTTGCGCATGAATTTTCGATAAAATTAATCGATAAACGTTATATGTCATTAGTTAGTGCATTTCATATGTGATAGATATAATTTAAATAGCAGAATCTTACTACTACACATATGTTCTTGCATTTGTAACTTATGTGTTTTGTCATATAGTTTATGGAAAAATTCTTTTGTTGATGTTTTGTCTAATACTGAAGTAAATAGTCTAAAGTTAATATCAAGCACATTATGAATATATGGGCATTAATAGTTTAGACGAAATCCCTATATCAAAGTTTGATTTGAATTGAGATTTTTCCGAGTTGAAAATCCAATCAATCAAACCGCGAACGTCCTTTGCTATTCTCTTTACCCTATTTGATAACTTTTGACTTGAAAATCCTCTAAACACGTAGTGTTGATTTTTGGGTTTTTCTTACTAATACCGAAATTATTTGGTACACCAGAAAATGTCCATATTATAAATAAATACTCTACAAATGAAAGCTAGCTTTAGATGGGGTTTGGTGATACTAGTCTCATTTTTCTTCTCTTTTCTTTTCTCATTTTTCCTTTTTTCATTCTTCAACTTTCTCCATATATCTTGATTAATAATTTTCGAAATGAGCTAAAAAAAAAAACTAACTTTGCCACTGCTTTTGGTGACATTGCCTCATTCTTCTTGTTTATCATTTCTCCCTTTTTTTTATGTACTATCTATAAATGGGAATTGTGCCTTCGCAGACTCAGAGTTCTCGATATGACATTTTATGATACAAGAAAATGATAAAATCCCATAAAAAAGTTAAGAGGATTGGAGTATATGTTAATTTTATTTATTTGACAATATACATTGTTGTGCATTTAGAATGAACCTTCAAGGTGTGTGCATGAGACATTCCTAACGCGACGCAACATAACAATTACAAGATAACACGAGTTGATCCCAACAGGAAATTGGCAAATCCAAGTTCATCTGACAAAACCTCATTTGATTGGCGTATATACTCTTATGTACGATACGCCACCACATGATACGAAAATAGAAACACAACTCCATATCTCAATACACTAATTATCGAATTTTAGGGTTTATGTTATTCATGTTCATGTCAACCCATGTAATCCTACTCGAAACAATCAATTTGGATTTGATTGCGAAGTCACCTTCACCTTTTTCCTAGGGCTTCAAATGTATATGTCTGCACAAGTGCCGAGCACATTTTGATTTCCAATCTTTATCCATGCACGATGACCAACTTTTATATATCGATTATAAAAGACCTATTTGGAAGCAAAGAGGATCTGGTTTGCCACTAAAGTCAAGAGCCAAGGTATGGGGATCCCACCATGATGGCCACCTATTTTTCTCCACATCTTCTTATGGCCTATTTTTGTCACTATAAAATGGGGTTCTCCGCCAATCCTAGTTCCTCAGGATCAAAAGCTTAGAGCAAGATAAAGATGCTTAAAGTGAAGGTTTTTTCCCAAGGCAAATTGGGTTGCTCACTCTCCCTCAAGGGCTTCTGATCCTATGTCTCGCTTTTGGTTTTGATGTGAAATTCAAAGGCTTAGAATTAGAAGCCTTTGGGGGGAGAGCGAACAAGCTTTGTCTTGCTTTTGCAGTATTATCGTTCGAGATCGTAGTTTTGAGGGAGTTGTTGAAACCAAGGCATTTCTCTACTTTGCACTCTCCCTCAAAGGCTTCCGACCATGGCCGGTCTGATTAGTGAAAAAAGATTGCGTGGTCGGAAGTCTTTGGGGTGAGTGCAAAGAATGTGTCTTGATTAAGCCGGTGAAAAAAGATAGTGCAATCGGCGTCGAACAATCAATGCATGTATCATGTGGTTCGGCATTGCTCACTCTCCTTCAAGGGCTTCTGCATTTCGCCCGCTTCCGCGACGGGGCTGTGCTGAAATCCTTGCATTCCAGTCATTCATTTCTCACTTTCTCGCGGTGGAAACTGAGGTCCTTGGGGAGAGTAAATAATGTTCTAGCCATGTTCAGGCGGAAGACAAGCCATACCACTCACCCTGCATTTTTAGCTGCATCGCAGGTAATTACTAGCTTTTCATCTTTCTCTTGTTTTTTGGTTCTCACAACGTTTGAGTTATCAGTTTCAGACAAAGGCTGGCATGGGTTCCAAGCTGAAGAGAGGACGCAGAAAAGCTGTATTTATTCCATTGTTATTATTAGTTTGAGTAGCAAAATGCTTCATTGAGTTTGTCGACGGCTGCTCTTAGCAGCTCATCAGATATATGTAACAGAATTCTTCTACTACTACATAAACTTTCCTTTAGGGTTGATTAATGCTTTTTGAGTCTGTTCACTTAGTCAACAATGCCAACAGAGAAAAGAGGAAAATGACAAAAAAAACCAGCTAAGATCAATATTAATTGCCTTTCCAGACCACTCAAAGATAGCTTCAAGTTTATATCTGTGACTTCATTTTGGATAATGGTATGCTCAAAATAATAACTGAAGCTTTTTCTTCGATAATAAATTGTAGGCCGATCTAATCCAGATGTATTCACGTGTAATATTTAGTGAATGCAATAAAATATATCGCTGCAGTCTCTCTTTCGAGGAGCTGCGAGCTTCACCTTATGATAAAATGGTGACCGCTCGTTACGCCAGTTGGATAGTCTCCTTCTCAATTTTCTGACTCCGATTTATTTTTTTATTTTTTTGATAATCGAGGTGTCCACGCGGCCGGCGAGCTAGGGCTCAAACCAGCGGTGATGCCCGACTAGTCCTCGAGGGGGACTAGCGCAGCATCCCACCACCACGACCCCCCACTTAAATCACCGATGGGCGAGTTTGAACCCAGGACCTCTTGTGAAAGGAACTGAGCGCAAACCAACACGGCCACCGATGGGTGGGTATGACTCCGATTTATACTTGCATTTGATTGGCAAAAAACTTTGCGCGTCATAAGTTTATTTTGAGGTTTGAGTGCTTGTGCACGAATGAAAATTTTAATTACGGTCGTCCACTAAGTACCAAAAACTAAACTACTTCTTTCCAGTAATTGCTTTTCACCGAGCAAAACCGCCCTCAACATAGGAAGATCACAGTGAAAAATATGGTGGAGCGTTTTGGAGTTTTGACGAGATTTGGATGGCAAACCGCTGTGATTGTCGTTTTTGCACAGCATGGATGATATGTGCTGGGTTCAATGTCGCTAATGTCGCGAAATCATAATATGCAGATTCTTTAAGAGGAGATTATTTTCCAACAATAATGTTCATGTTAATTGCCGAAAGCAGCCCGCTTGGCATTTCTTTCCTTCGACGAGAGAGAGAGATGGGGAGAGAGAAGAGCACAAAAGGCTCGTCACCGTGAGGATGTCCGCGAGGATGTGGATTGATCTGTATTTTCATGAAGTTGAGGATGTTTTCAAAAGTTTCTGAAATGACGATAATGATTTAACGAAGGATAGAGTTTGGTTTTACATGGATTGCGGCTTATGTTTATATGCTTTCAAGTTTCCCACATGTGTGTATAGTATATTACCACTTCTCCTAATCAACATCGTAGAATTTGTTGCACTCTCTTGCCATTTAATTGGGAGAGACGTTGAATCATTTTCATCTCGATAGAGCATTGATTCATGCATTTTGACAGCAAGACGAGAATAGGACTGTGATATAAATTGTTATTCTGATTCTAAAGATGTGTTTGGTAGCCCGCATATGAGACCAGATAGGATAAAATTTATCATATCCGGCATTTCGGGATACGCCTTGAACGCGATAAATTAGATTTGTCCAAAAGAAAGCAAGATAATGTGTCTTGGCTCTAGAAGTGGAATAATTTTATACCACCCAGATTTGATGGAGAATTATAGAAAATAAAAAGAAGTAACTAAGCTTATATGAACAATGCCTTGCTACTCTGCGATGCCATCATGGTGCCATTGTCGACCATAGTTCGGTGATCGCCTAAGAGTTTTGTTCTATGTTGAAGGCGCAGTGACCAAATCCAGGCAAATCGAGGGCCATCACAGTCACTTAGTGCTGATTGCACGCCACAACGATGGCAACAATTATAGTTATTGTCGCTTCTCATTTATATCGTTCCAGCCATCAAAGAATAGGGTTTTCCTTTTTTTTTTTTAAAGTCCTTTATTCAATTTTTATCATTTATATCATTCCAGCCTAGATTATATCCACTCATTGATCAAATGAGATGTAGGACATGACAAGTCCCCCACATTATCCCGTCCCACTCCATTCCATCCCAATCATGGGAAAAGTGCCAAAAAAGTCCTAAACTTTTTGCATTAGTGCCAACTTAGTCCTAAACCTTTTTTTTGTGTAAATTCAGTCCTAAACATTTTGCATTTGTGCCAATTTAGTCCTAAACCTTTTAAATTGACGTCAATTTAGTCCTTCCGGTCAATTTTAACCGAAATTTGCCGACGTGGACGCCTGCTGGCTGGCGCCGGTCACTGACACTGATGTGACGCCGGCGTGAACAACTTTAATAATATTTTAATATTTTTTTGAATTTTAATTTTTTTCCTTTTTTTCCACTTTTTTTTGTCCCCCCCTCCTTCCTCTAACCGGTCGTCGATCTAGCGATCGGCCAGAGGCCAAAGGCCGACGAGCTCGACCTCGCCCGGCAAGGGGCGAGGGCGACGGCCTCACCCGGCAAGGGTGAGCCTCACCTTGGTCGGGCGAGGCTCGACCTCGCCAGATCCGTTGAGGTCGGGCGTCGCCGTGACCTCTAGCGAAGGCTCGAGCCTTGCCATGGTCAAGCGACGCCCGACCATGCCAGATCTGGCGAGGTCGCTAGGAGAGGCTAGCCCTCGTCAAGCGAGGCCGCCGACCTCTAGCCTTTGGCCGGTCATTGGATCGGTGACTAGCCAGAGGAAGAAGGGGGGGACCAAAAAAAAGTGAAAAAAAAGAAAAAAAAAAGGAAAAAAATAAAATTTCAAAAAAATATTATTAAAGTTGTCCATGTCGGCGCCGGTGACAGGCCGCCGGTCGGCAGGCGTCCACGTTGGCAAATTCCGATCAAAATTCAAGGGAAGAACTAAATTGACACAAAAACAAAAAGTTTATGACTAAATTGGCACCAATTTAAAAGGTTTAGGACTTAATTGGCACCAAAAAAAGGTTTATGACTAAATTGACAGCAATGCAAAAGGTTTAGGACTGAATTGACTCCAAAAAATGTTTAGGACTAAATTGGCACTAATGCAAAAAGTTTAAGACTTTTTTGACACGTTTCCCTCCCAATCATTATCTTCACGACTAAATGCCGCTAATAGTATGAATATTGGCAAAAGTATTGATTTATTTGGTTGAAAAGCGAATGGTTTTATCTTGTTGGGTGGGGAATCTAGATTGATATTTGATAAATTAAGTTACCATATCAAGTTATGAATGGATTTTGGGTACAAAGTTTTATATACCTAACGTTGCTCGTGGGTACAAACTACATCGAAAATACCACATCAAATCTCTGTCGCCCACATCGTCATTAATGGTGATACTAGCGGCGGTAATTCGGAGTGGGCTGCCAATCCTAGTTGGCGGTGATGATATCTGATGGAGGGGAGGATTGGTGTGTGAATTGGCAATATAGATCTCATGAATCGGTTTGTTGCTTTCCTCTCTTTTCGCAGGCATCATCCTGCGTCAAATATGAAAACTCACGTGGCCCGTGATCATTTATATTTGGGCAAATATTGCATAAAATCCCAAGCTATACCTACCGTGACACAAATATGCTCAACTTTTTTTCGTTACCAAAAACACTAAATCTAGCAACTATGATGTAAATACTCCAAACTTTTTTTTGTGTCATGAAGAAATCCAAACTTATACATATGTGACATATATACCATCTATTACAGTTCCATCCGTGGTATATTTGCCACACTAGTATAAGTTCGGGATTTTTGGTGACAGAAAAAAAAAAAGATTTAGGGTATTTGTGTCACCATGGGCAAGTTTAGAGATTTTAGTAATACAAAAAAAGTTTGAGGTATTCATGTTACAGTGAGCATAGTTTGAGATTTTTTGTGGTATTAACATTTGTAATTTGTCACAGCAAAACTGGCAGGAACAGTTTTGCTTATTACTCGAGTTCCGACATCGATAATAAACAGATTCGAAAGAATATAATCATAACTTTATTCTAAGCATGTGCTTGAAATCACAAAGGATTACAATAACACAATATACTGGAAATTTCAATTTCTCTATTCAAATCAAGCTAGTTACAAGACTTTTAGGAGTAGGTAGCACACGAGGCGCTTTGAGAAACGCTAGTCAGCTTTGAACAAGGGGATGGACTCACCTCGAAAGCAGTCCCACTCCCATCAGAGCACGACCAAGGATCTTCTCTCCGCCCCGGCTTGCCGCGGAGGTTGACATTAGAAAGGCAGACGCCGGTGAAAGGGGCGTCCTTTATGCCTCGTATGAGACCTGCCTGTTGTACATTTGCTCCCCACACATCCTTTATCAAGATGCCTTTCACAACCGGAACAGCATTTGGGTCGTACTTGTCGTCGGGATGATCTCCAACATCGCCTGAAATCTTTATCCCCTTTCTTGCAGTCTCCACGTAGACATCAGAGAAGGTTAAGTTTCTTCTGAAGCCCCCTCTCCCGGTATTTGTTTTCACGTGGATTCCAACACCCACTTCGTACAAGTTACTGTTTTCAGCCGGGACATTCTCTACCCCACCAGAGGTTTCACTTCCTACTGCAATACCGGCGAACGGGGATGATCCTGTTAATCTGCGGATAGTGTTATTGGAGCTTGGGCGACCATAGGCAATACCATACTCATCCCACCCACTTTTCACCGCGACAAGATCATCTCCAACAGATATGTACGAATCCTCTATACAGACATTTGAGCTTGAATCTGTATCAGCGGGTCGCAGAGAAAAGAAGGAATTAATTTAGCAAGTCAATAAGAAAATTTCAACATGAGGGAGCAATTTCATAGCTACTCAAATGTAGGCGCAAAGTCAAGTCTCTACTTAAGTTCAATGTCTAATGAAAGAACATGCGAGGTAAGATATAAGCAATCCTCGCCTGCTAAATTGCTGCTTGATGGTACTTTTTCCAACTCCTGGTTTTATAAAATTGTCTAATAAGAAAAGAACTGACTTAAGATTTACATGCAAAACTACCAATATACCAACATAGCATAATCAAATGGCCGGTGCCTCTAGATTTGGCCCGGCCGAACTTCCAAATCTTGAGCCCTTGTGCCTCAGCCGCGAGCGACGACAATGGCTCGTTCACACGCGACGACCGAGGGCATGGGGCTGAGGAGTCCCATCGACCACTTGGGTGGTGGAGACGCCGAACTGGATCCCATGGATGGCTGACTCAAGGGTGGCTGGATGGACGAGGAAGAGAGAGAAAAATCATATCTTTTAGTTTTTTAATATGATTCCAAACCAATGTCTACGTGTCAAGTTATAGTTGGAGTTGAGTAAATAAGCGCGCCTCATAAACTGTTGGCTTGGTGCTCGCAAATCATTGTATATTTTCTCATGACTTGGGGTTTGAAATAGGCACACAAGATCACACAACCAACAAGACTTCATAAGTCATAGGCTAAGCAAATAATGCATAACATCAACCCCGTGAATTTTACAAAAAAAAATCATGTTTTTGGGTAGAACTGAGAACCGATCGATTTGGTTCCAAGCCAATTCCAAGTATAATCGGGTTCTGTTCCCGGTTCCATTTTTCGAAACCGGAACATGCAAAGTAGGTTCCAGATTTTGGTCTAGATCTTGGTCTCGGAACCGCTCCACCCGAAAACCAATCACCTCTAGATAACATGGGATATTAAAATTTCCATTCAATTGTTTTGCCTTCCATTTCCTTTTTTTTCCTTTGTCATCCATTTTCCATCTAACCTGAATTACCAAACAAAGTGGAGATGGCGGCTAGTGTAGATAAATCGAGAACTCTGCTCGCCAAAACGGGGCTATAATTTACATTTTAGGGTTCAAGGTTAAGGGGGTGAGCTTTGGGTCCCATTTAGGAAAATCCTATGATGGGGTTTAGTTCGGGCTTAGATTTCAGTTTGTGATTCCCTAAACCCCAAACCCCAATTAGTTATATGCAGAAAATACTCATTTTATTTTTAAAGATAGCTAGGTTATCCGTGTTCTTACTTCTCACCCCTAAATAAATCTAAGTAACCCTATCTTTTGATCACTTTGTAATTACTACATCCATTTACTCAAAAATACTTTTTTTTTTGTCTGTCATATTTTAACCATCAACTCAATCTCAGACTTTTGTCCAATTTCTTTGTAGAGCGTGGGAATCAAAACTCATATCTGAAACTAAACGTCCCCATCCCTAGTCCCCTTGAGAAGGTGGGAAGTCGAACTCTCCATCTCCTCGAGGAAGGGTGGCCACTAGAGCAAATCTCAATGGTTCTCAAAAATACTTCACCGTGCTTTCTAACCACACTATTTAAATGGCCAGAATTGATGATAATCAGGTGTCAAAATGCTAACTTTTACCATATGTCTCTTGCCTTCTCCGAACGACAAGAATGTTTGAGGAAGTTGTCGCCACCATACAAGAAAGAAAAGGTTTTTCTTTTGGGACATGTGTGACAACTCTTAAGGCACGTTTCTTTATTTATTTTAAACCAATTGGAAGATTCGCCATTGGGTGTCGAGATTTAAAGCAAAAGGGATAGGAAAAAAAAAGTAGGATTTGGCAAATGTGGAATGTCAATTTTGGAATTTTCCCTTTGCGTTGACGTGCAAATAATAATAGTGATGTGGATAAGATTGATATGCCTAAGATAAGTTGCATTATTCTCGATTAACCAAAAGAAAAGGTAGTAATTATTGCCCATCTGTTGAGGGTTCATGTAGGGCCCCAGATTGGGGACAAGAATCGGGCAACCTAAATCTTAAATTACTTACCTACTTAATTAGATGGAGACTAGATCAATTATTGAAGATATGAAGGAGATCGATCGTGGATGAAAAGTTGGTTCATGAGATACAAAGCATTCGAATATGAATTTAAATATTCTTTCATTTTGAAGATATAAAGTAGATCAATCGTGGTTGAAAAGTTGATTCATGATATACAAAGCATTCGAATACGAATTTAACTGTTCTTTCATTCTTGTCAACTGTTTCGTGTTGCGCATGAATTTTCGATAAAATTAATCGATAAACGTTATATGTCATTAGTTAGTGCATTTCATATGTGATAGATATCATTTAAATAGCAGAATCTTACTACTACACATATGTTCTTGCATTTGTAACTTATGTGTTTGTCATATAGTTTATGGAAAATTTATTTTGCTGATGTTTTGTCTAATACTAGAAGTCAATAGTCTAAAGTTAATATCAAGCACATTATGTATATATGGACATTAATAGTTTAGACGAAATCCCTATATCAAAGTTTGATTTGAATTGAGATTTTTCCGAGTTGAAAATCTAATCAATCAAACCGTGAACGTCCTTTGCTATTCTCTTCACCCTATTTGATAACTTTCGACTTGAAAATCCTCTTAACACGTAGTGTTGATTTTTGGGTTTTTCTTACTAATACCGAAATTATTTGGTACACCAGAAAATGTCCATATTATAAATAAATACTCTATAAATGAAAGCTAGCTTTAGATGGGGTTTGGTGACACTAGTCTCATTTTTCTTCTCTTCTCTTTTCTCATTTTTTTCTTTTTTCATTCGTCAACTTTCTCCATATATGTTGATTAATAATTTTCAAAATGAGTTAAAAAAAAACTAACTTTGCCAATGCTTTTGGTGACATTGCCTCATTCCTCTTGTTTATCATTTCTCACTTTTTTTTATGTAATATCTATAAATGGGAATTGTGCTTTCGCAGACTCAGAGTTCTCGATATGACATTTTATGATACAAGAAAATGATAAAATCCCATAAAAAAGTTAAGAGGATTGGAGTATATGTTAATTTTATTTATTTGACAATATACATTGTTGTGCATTTAGAATAAACCTTCAAGGTGTGTGCATGAGACATTCCTAACGCGATGCAACATAACAATTACAAGATAACACGAGTTGATCCCAACAGGAAATTGGCAAATCCAAGTTCATCTGACAAAACCTCATTTGATTGGCGTATATACTCTTATGTACGATACGCCATGACATGATATGAAAATAGAAACACAACTCCATATCTCAATACACTAATTATCGAATTGTAGGGTTTATATTATTCATGTTCATGTCAACCCATGTAATCCTACTCGAAACAATCAATTTGGATTTGATTGCGAAGTCACCTTCACCTTTTTCCTGGGGCTTGAAATGTCTATGTCTGCACAAGTGTCGAGCACATTTTGATTTCCAATCTTTATCCATTCACGATGACCAACTTTTATATATCGATTATAAAAGACCTACTTGGAAGCAAAGAGGATCTGGTTTGCCACTAAAGTCAAGAGCCAAGATATGGGGATCCCACCATGATGGCCACCTATTTTTCTCCACATCTTCTTGTGGCCTATTTTTGTCACTATAAAATGGGGTTCTCCGCCAATCCTAGTTCCTCAGGATCAAAAGCTTAGAGCAAGATAAAGATGCTCAAAGTGAAGGTTTTTTCCCAAGGCAAATTGGGTTGCTCACTCTCCCTCAAGGGCTTCTCTGATCCTATGTCTCACTTTTGGTTTTGATGTGAAATTCAAAGGCTTAGAAGTAGAAGCCTTTGGGGGAGAGCAAACAATCTTTGCCTTGCTTTTGCTGTATTATTGTTCGAGATCGTAGTTTTGAGGGAGTTGTTGAAACCAAGGCATTTCTCTACTTTGCACTCTCCCTCAAAGGCTTCCGACCATGGCCGGTCTGATTAGTGAAAAAAGATCGCGTGGTCGGAAGTCTTTGGGGTGAGTGCAAAGAATGTGTCTTGATCGAGCCAGTGAAAAAAGCATGTATGCGATGGTTCAGCATTGCTCACTCTCCTTCAAGGGCTTCCGTATTTCGCATGTTCGGCGACAGAGATTTTGTCCGGATGCAATCCGTGGCGTGTGCTCTCGCATACTGGTCATTGATTTCTCGCTTTCTCGCGGTGGAAACTGAGGTCCTTGGGGAGAGTGAATAATGTTCTAGCCATGTTCAGGCGGAAGACAAGCCATGCCACTCACCCTGCATTTTTTAGCTGCATCGCAGGTAATTACTAGCTTTTCATCTTTCTCTTGTTTTTTGGTTCTCACAACGTTTGAGTTATCAGTTTCAGACAAAGGCTGGCATGTGTTCCAAGCTGATGAGAGGACGCAGAAAAGCTGTATTTATCCCATTGTTATTCTTAGTTTGAGTAGCAAAATGCTTCAATGAGTTGTCGATGGCTGCTCTTAGCAGCTCATTAGATATACGTAATAGTATTCTTCTAGTACTACATCAACTTTCCATTAGGGTTGATTAATGCTTTTTGAGTCTGTCCACTTTGTCAACAATGCCAACAGAGAAAAGAGGAAAATGACCAAAAAAAACCAGCTAAGATCAATAGTAATTGCCTTTCCAGACCACTCAAAGATAGTTTTAAGTTTATATCTGTGACTTCATTTTGGATAATGGTATGCTCAAAATAATAACTGAAGCTTTTTCTTCGATAATAAATTGTAGGCCGATCTAATCCAGATGTATCCACGTGTAATATTCGGTGAATGCAATAAAGTAGACCGCTGCAGTCTCTCTTTCAATGAGCTGCGAGCTTCACCCCGTGATAAAATGGTGACCGCCTGTTACGAAGGTTGGATAGTCTCCTTCTCAATTTTCTGACTCAGATTTATACTTGCAGTTGTTTCGCAAAAAACTTTCGCACCATAAGTTTATTTTGAGGTTTGAGTGCTTGTGCACGAATGAAAATTTTATGGTCGTCCACTAAGTACCAAGAACTAAACTACTTCTTTCCAGTTTATTTTGAGGTTTTGCTTTTCAGCAAGCAAAACCGCCCTCAACATATGAAGATCAGATGAAAAATATGGTGGAGTACGTCGGAGTTTTAACAAGATTTGGATGGCAAACCGCTGTGACTGTCTTTTTAGCACAGCATGGATGATATGTGCTGGGTTCAATGTCGCTAATGTCGCTGAATCATAATTTGCTGATTCTTTAAGAGGAGATTATTTTTCAAGAATAATGTTCATGTTAATTGCTGAAAGCAAGAGGAAGTGCCGCTCCCGCTTCGCACTTCTTTCCAGTGATGAACGAGAGAGAGAGAGAAGAGTGCGAAAGGCACGTCATTGTCGTGATCATCGTCACTGTGAGGATGCAGGCGATCTGTATCTTCATGAAGTTGAGGATGTTTTCGAATGTTTCTGAAGAGACGCAGATGATTTAATGAAGGTTAGAGTTTGGTTTTACATGGACCTCGACTTAGGTTATATGCTTTTAAGTTTCCTACATATATTCATAGCATGTTAGCACTCGTCCAAATCAGCATTGTAGAATTTGTTGCACTCTCTTGCCATTTAACATGAAGAGACGTTTGAATCATTTTCATCTTGACAGAGCATTGATTCATGCATTTTGACAGCAAGACTAGAATAGGACTGTGATGGAATAGTTATTCGGACTCTAAGGGTGTGTCTGGTAACCTGGATATGAGGCCAGATAGCATAAGATTTATCATATCCGGCATTTCAAGACACGCTTACCTTCAATGTGATCAACTGGATTTATCCTAAAGAAAGCAAGCTAATTTTATCCCACCTAGTTTTGATTGAAAATTATAGAAAACAAAAAGAAGTAACTAAGCATATACGAAAATTGCCTTGCTACTCCGCGGTGCCATCATGGTGCCATGACGACCGCGGTTCGGTGGTTGCCTGAGAGTTTTGTTCTATGTCAAAGGCACAGTGGCCAAATCTAGGCAAATCGGGCCATCACGACCACTCAATGGTGAGCGCACCGCACAGCGACGGCGACAACCACAGTTATCGTCACTCGTCAACATGATATATCAGATTTGTGGCTCGTGGTTGACCCTCGAGCCAAACCTGTTTTCTGCCGCAGTGGTGCCGATGGTCAGGCAATCCGGCTGTGGAGGTCACCGCGGAAATGGCAATCACCAAAGCGACGGTCGATTTTGACCCCATCAGAGAATAGGGTTTTCTTCTTCTTCTTTTTAAAGTCATTTATATCATTCCAGCCTGGGCTATGATCAAATAAGATGTAGGACATGACAAGTCCCCCACGTTCTATGTCCCGTCTCGTCCCATTCCATCCCAATCATTGTCTTCGCTACTCAACGCTGCTAATAGTACAAATTGGCAAAAGTATTGATATATTTGGTTGAAAAGCGTATGAATTTATCTTGTTGGGTGGGGAATTAATTAAGTTCTCATATCACGTTATGAACGAATTTTGGTTACGAAGTTTTACATAACTAACATTTCTCGCGGGTACAAACAACACCGAAAATACCACCACGTCAAATCCCTGTCAGCCACCTCGTCATTAATGGGGATGCTAGTGGTGGTTATTCTGGGTGAGCTGCCACTGCCGGTCGGCAGTGATGATCATTTATATTTTGTAACGGCAGAGCTGGCAGGAAAAGATTTGCTTGGAACTCAAGTTCCGACATAAGCCGAATCGATAATTAACAGATTTGAAAGAATGTAGTCATAACTTTATCTAAGCATGCGCTTGAAATCCGAAAGGGTTACAATAACACAGCATGCTGGCAACTTCAATTTCTTCGTTCGAATCAAGCTAGTTACAAGATTTTCAGGAGTAGATAGCACACGAAGCGCTCTGAGAGACGCTAGTCAGCTCTGAACAAGGGAATGGACTCACCTTGAAGGCAGCCCCGCTCACATCAGAGCACGACCAAGGATCTTCTCTCGGCCCCGGCTTGCCGCGGAGGTTGACATTAGAAAGGCAAACGCCGGTGAAAGGGACGTCCTTTATGCCTCGTATGAGACCTGCCTGTTGAACATTTGTTCCCCACACATCCTTTATCAAGATGCCTTTCACAACCGGAACAGCATTTGGGTCATACTTGTCGTCGGGATGATCTCCAACATCACCTGAAATCTTTATCCCCTTTCTTGCAGTCTCCACGTAGACATCGGAGAAGGTTAAGTTTCTTATGAAACCCCCTCTCCCGGTATTTGTTTTCACATGGATTCCAACACCCACTTTGTACAAGTTAATGTTTTCAGCCAGGACATTCTCTACCCCACCAGAGGTTTCACTTCCTACTGCAATACCGGCGAATGGGGATGATCCTGTTAATCTGCGGATGGTAATATTGGAGCTTGGGCGACCATAGGCAATACCATACTCATCCCACCCACTTTTCACCGAGACAAGATCATCTCCAACAGATATGTACAAATCCTCTATGCAGACATTTGAGCTTGAATCTGTATCAGCGGGTCGTAGAGAAAAGAAGGAATAAATTTAGCAAGTCAACATGAAATTTTCAACATGAGGGAGCAATTTCATAGCTACTCATATGTAGGCGCAAAGTCAAGTCTCTGCTTAAGTTCAATGTTTAATGAAAGAATGCGCAAGCAAGGTAAGATATAAGCAACAATTGCCTGCGAAGTTGCTGCTTGATGGTACTTTTTCAACTCCTAGTTTTCTAAAGTTGTCTAATAAGAAAAGAACTGACTTAAGATTTACATACAAAACTACCAAAATAACAACACAGCATAATCAAATAAGTATACCAAAATTTTCATCCCAGAGACATGAGCTAAATTTAATGGATCAGACTCCGGAGCACAGTTTGTTCAATATAAACAGTAGAACAGTCCTTCCCAGTCAAACACCCTAGCTCAGTTTTGAATTAACGACTTTTATATACAAAAGATACACGGGATAACAGGTGAAGTCTCGTCATAAAGGTTACCTGGATCAATCCCATCTGTGTTGGGAGAATCCAGTGGAGCTAATATGGTCACATTACGGACAACCACATTACTGCAAGAAGAATTGGGCAAGTACCAAAATTAGTGTCCAAAGTACCCATGTCAGCCAAGTAATTACGGTACCCTCAAGTTTCGGAACCTATGAACTTCAATGTACTACAAAAATAAGCTTCACTCACCTACAATAAACGGGATGAATATTCCAAAATGGAGAGTTCTGGAAAACCACATTGGAAATTATGATGTCTCTGGAATTAACCAATTCAATAAGATTTGGTCTGGTAAAACTGAGAGTTCTCTGCCTCCACATATTCCACCAGACATCTCCTTGGCCATCTATTGTCCCGTTCTCACCTACACAAACAATTGTCAAACTAGTCAAACACATTTAGGTGTCATTCATAAAAAATTCAGAAATAAGCTAGCGGATGTTACTTACATCTCAACAGGTAGACGATTTTATTCCAAGTAGTACGACAGGTTCATGACAATGAACAAGTGATGGCTCTAGGGATGTGGCAGAACTTGTGTCCCTTACCCAATTTTTGGTATGAGATCCCAACTCAACCAATAGTCAAACAAATGACTCAATCTCCAAGTGCATTCAATTGGAAAGTGTAAAAAAACACTAATGTAAAAGTAATTGCTCAGACAATAACATCTAAGCTATGCCGGATAAATCTGCAATAGCTGTAGACTATACCAAAGCTACTCTCCATCGGAGCAACTCCATTCAGCTAAGTAAAACAACTAGTGCTAGAAAAAATAAAGAGAAACAAACTAGTTGAGACAACTCAAAGCACCAAGTTGGGACTTGGTGACATAATGTCCCCTAGTTCGCAATGGAACTTGCAAAACTGCAGTAACTATGACAGCCTCTCTCATTGGAGCTTGAGTTCATATGGATCGTTCATCTAGTACACACTCAAGTTCTGTTGTTAAATCACATTGCTTGGGATACCTACCAGTGATTATCACGTCTTGAAGGCCATCTCCATGAATGAAGCTCATATATCTTCCACCAGGGTGCTCCCTGCCTCTTCCATAAGATGGCAATGGCGCAATTAGTGGCCAATTCGAAGTATCCTGAAGAAGGATAAGAATAGACAAAATCAAGAATGGCCAAGGGACGCAAGTATAGTTGTGTAGAGTATTCAAGCTTGATTCTACATCATGTGCTCTTCATTATTAACTCTGTGCTATGCAGCACGAGGGTTATAAATTCCAAAGAGCTTGCAAAAGATCAGACTGTAACCAGGACAAGTCCATGAGAAGCATTTAAAGAAAAATAGTGGTTGAGGCACGTGGATGTATTAATTCTCATTACATACAAAAACTTCAGGGCCTCAAGCACTGTTCCCCGCATGGAGTGGAATAGTGGTTTAGGAAGTGGCTAGTTACGAAGACAAGACAAGTTCGACTCCTCACCACCATGCTTCAGGCCATCTCACTAGGTATGTTTTGAAATGCAATTCATATACACTAAGGAGCTTACTCAATCTGCAAACCAGCATGTGGTCGAGTTTCCTTCACCATTCACTACAAATTACAAAGACAGAAAAAATAAATTGGTGCAATGCCTCTCTTTCGTATATGCTTGGGTCAATGGAGCCCACACAAGTTTAAATACTGCACATGATGCTTGTCCTTTAGGTCCACAAAAGCCGGTGGAGCATGGAACTTCAAATAGCCAGAGCAGATGACAGGGAGACTATTTTCTCTATCAATGTTGAATCTATGCCATGGGATTTTCCTAGATTACAGAACGAAGTACTTGACATGATCAGCTCCCCAACCGTCGAAATTTTTCCTACCCAAAGTCGAATGCGTGCTATCAATCCTCCCACCAATCTCTTTTATTTAATGTAAGCCCCATCTCAGGACCCACCAAGTTGCACCAGATCTCTATCTCTTAAATGATATATATTGGCACAACCATCTCTGTGAAGTTACAGAAAACGCCGTACCAAGATAAACAATGTCTGCATCGGACACGAGCACAAGCATGGTGGGTCAAATTATCAAATACATGGGAATACTCGCAAAATAATAATTAACACCTGCAGGTGCAAATGCGGGTCTGAACCACGGAATTCGCATCTCCTTTCATCGGATACCCAAATTATTGCCCTTTACGCACAGAGACTCCCCACGTTACGAACCAATCAAACCACACAAGAACTGTTCGTCGAAAATATGAGACATCGCTCTAATTATTTCTTCGGCGAGTTCACTCCCAGTATCATTTTAATTTCACTCACGTAATTTCCAGATAAAACAAAGCATAAGCCTTCTGCTGCTGGTACCAAACCGTGAAAACTGAAGCTACCTGAGTGGCTTTGATGACAGCGCCTCCGGCCAAGTAAAGCGTCATGTGGCTCGTGAGGTTGAAGCTCTCCGTCAAGTACACCCCTGGAGGCACGTACAGCAGCGTGCCCCCGGGCCGGGCCAGGTGCCAAATCCGGTACACTGCCTCCCTGAACGCCTTGGTGTTCAGCGTCCGCCCGTCGCCGACGCCGCCGAAGTCCGCGATGGAGATCCTGTCCGCGCGGTCGCTCATCGGGACTATGCCGGAGCACGTGACGACCTCATCCTCCGCCGCCGCCGCCGAGACGCCGGCCAACAGCGCCGCGGCTGCGGCGAGGAACAGGACGACGCCGGCTGAGGCCCGCGGCCGCGGCATTCCCGGCGGCTCCCGGCGGCTCCTCGGGGGGTAGAGACGGTGCGGCGGGGGTGCGAGAGAGAGAGAGAGAGATTGAGATTCTGTGAGTGGGTGGAGGGAGGGGATCGAGGAGGAGGACAACGGAGAAGAGTCCAAACGAAGCTTTTCAAGCGGAGGCGATCTAAGGAGAGTAACGAGCGGCTCTGAAGAGAGTAAAAGTCGATGAAGAAGAAGACAGCGCAGAGAAAGAGAAAGAGAAAGAGAGAGAGAGAGAGAGAGAGAGAGAAGGGAGGTCAGTGACAGCGGAGCGACGTTTGTCGAGAAGCGGCTGTCCGCGGCGGCGGCGACGATTGGAGAACGTAGACCGAAAGAGCTTGTGCCCAGTAGCTTTTATAGTCGCCGACAGACGGGACACGTTCGACGGTGGCTGTTGCGGAGCTGTTTGGTATTATTACATCTTTCGGGGCTACGAAAAGATTCGGCAATTACTAGGAGCAGCGCTGCCCGGATATACCTTTTGCTAAAAATTCCGCGACTATAGTTCGTGGTCTAAATTGACGACCATACAAAAAAAAAAAGTGATCTAAATTCCAAACTAGCTACGGTACTGCCAACGGTGATCATCTCGGTGTCTCGATAAATTTTATGGAAATTTATATTTTTTATGAGTCAAATCCGTCCGATACCAAAAAAAATATATGGAGTGATCACTGCCATAGGAGATATAAAACCCCGTGTCGCGAATCGTTATTGCTCTGCGGTGGAGTACTTGCATTGCCGATGTGCCGGCATGGTGGAGGGCTTGCTATGAAGCGATTTGCATGCAATCGTGAAAATTGTACTCTCTATCGTAAAAAAGGAAAAGGATGGCTCTTCTTCATAGACATGATGAGATAGAATGGAATAAGGCTAATACCACGAAAAATTCCAAATCGGTATACTTGTAAGAAATTTATCCCATACTAATTTTTTGACCACTAAAATCCTCAAACTGATATACATGTGATAAATTTATCCTCTATTAAAATTTTACTGTCGAATTTGCTGAGTTTAATAATACGTGGCAGTTGATAGGTGTACAGGATTTTACCCCTCTATTTGTCCCGAGTTTACTAATATGTGATTTTTGTTAATCCAATTTAATGGAGGATAAATTGATCACAGATATACCGATTTGGGATTTTTAGTTGTCAAAAAATTTAATTGAGATAAATTTGTCACAAATATATCAATTTGAGATTTTTGATGGTATTAACTCGATAGAATATTCCAACCATGTTTCTTAATTAGCAAATTTCGACCATAATGGTTCGTGCGAGGGCGTGCGCCGTGAGTCCGTGGGGTGAACCCGAGATTCGGGGTGAGCACGGGGACGAACGACGGGCTTTGATAATTTGCTTTAAGATAATGGGGAACCCGATGACTTTCGCCCCTTTATTTAGACCAAACCGGGCCGAGCCGTGATTCCTCCCTCCTTTTCTTTTTACCTTTTTTCTTTGGGTGGCGATATTTTCAATTCTTATATCATTACTTCTATCCAATTTTTACCGAAAAAGATAAAACCGTCCTCAATCGTTTGGCTGCAATTTAAAGCTGTGGTCCCAAATTGATTTACTTTTCCTTTTTTAGTGTTTCTATTTTTTATGTAGGATCAGTTACTTTTCCACTACTTATATGACTAAATTCACCCAATTTATACCAAAAAAAATAAAGCCGTCCTCAATCGTTTAATTGCAATTTACAATGGTGACCCAAAATTTATTTACTTTTCCTTTTTTTTTTAGCTTTTCTGGTTTCTATGTAGGATTTAGTTACCAAATTCCCATGTACATTAAAAGGCACTATATTTTTTGGGTGGCGCTATTTCCACCCTGCTATTACCAAATTCACCTAGTTTTCATCAAAACGACCAAATCGTCCCCAGTCATTTAATTGCAATTTAAAGTGGTGGCCCCAAATTTATTTACTATTTTTTTTTCTAGTGTTTATGTTTTAATGCAGGATCTAGTTATCAAAAGTGGCGCTATTTCCACTCCTTATATGACAAAATCACCCGACTTTTACCATAAAAAACAAAATCGCCCTCAATCATTCAATTGCAATTCAAAGTGGTGATCCCAAATTTATTTACTTTCCTTTTTTTTCAGTTTTTCTATTTCCATGTAAGATTTAGTTATCGAAAGGACAAAATTCCCATGTGTGGGTGGTGCTATTTCCACCCCTATATGACTAAATTCACCAAGTTTTTACAAAAAAGATAAAATTATCCTCAATCATTTAATTGCAATTTAAAGTGGTGATCCCGAATTTTACTGTCCTTATGTTTTAGTTTTTCAATATCTACATAGGATCTACTTACCATTATTAACAATTTTATGTGTCTAGCTTTTGTTTATTATATATTGCCCATGTATATTAAAGGAGCTTTTTTTTTGTTAGATATTACTTTCATAAAGTTCATTTTGTCGAAAAGAGAAATTTTCAAAAAACATAATTCTTTTCTACATCACCGACTAATTCATGGATAAATTGTCAAATAGAGTATAGAACAAATTCAAAATAAATGACTTTTCAACACACTGACTTGTTTATGTATTTTCACTTTTGTCGTGTAAATCACCATCAAACCCCTTTTTATCGATTTTCTGTCATATACAGATGCCTAAAATGGGATGATCACATGAAGCCAAAAAAACCTTTTTAAGTCCGAATTTTTTTTTTTGGTCAGATTTTTAGTCCGAATTTACAAAGCGTTTCCGTTCATGCATTTGATGTATAGCGTAGCTAGATCCCATCTCTGCGCTCTTGCATCGACTTTTGCTGGTCAAGGGCTCCATGGATTCGATTTGGGATGAATTAATTTATTAATCTCCATCCTAATTTTTTTATGCTATCATTAATTTTTTTGTCGGGATTATTATATTATCATTGTTATTCTGTCTTCATTCTCTTTTCTGGTTTTGGCTTCCTTCAAGTTCAAACAAAGAATGTGTGGAATCGGTTCACTGTGCATAAATTATTTTAAAAAGCTACGAGGCAGAGCGCCCACTATCTTAGCAATATCAATTGGGTCGAGGCACTGTGCTTAATTAACATATTTCTTGGTCATCCCCTCGCTCTCTCTCTCTCTCTCCCACGAAGAGAAGCCGGCGAAAAATGCGCAAGTTGCATAGGAAGATAGCACAAATAGTCTCTGAAGTTTAGTATGATATGCAATGCCGTTCTTGAATCTTTAATTTATTTAACGTAATCCTTGAACTTCAGTCCAATGTGCAATATAGTCCGTGAATTTTTTATTTGTTCAATATAGTCACTGAACTTTGGTACGACATGCAACGTCATCCTTGATCTTTTAACCATTTTTATATAGTTGAGGGATTGCATTGAACATTTACTAATTATTCAGGGATCGCATTGAACAAATTAAAGATCTAAGGACGACATCGCATATTGGGCCAAAATTCAAGGACTACGTTGCATATATTAAAGGTTCATGGAGGATATTGCACATTGGACAAAAAATTTATGGATCATTTGTGCCATTATCCTTATTTATACAATATAAAGTTAGGTGCATGTCAAACATCCGTGAGAATTGCGGCACTTGTTTTCATAATGGAAACTATTGTGTCCTTCAATCGGAAATTAAAAGATAGAGGACGGCTATCATTTGGATGGCTCTCTCGAAAGGGTGATAATGGCGCATAATGTTTAGTGAAAAATTCAATATCTTTTTAAAATATTAGTCAACAGAAAATATTTTCATTATCAACAATAATTTATGTTTAACTATTTTCGTGGACGATAAACTTATTTTTCATTCATTTAATTTCACGAATGATACAAACGATCGTTTTTCGAAAAATATTTTAAAAATCTCAAGTTTTCTGTAAAACAAACACATCCGGTTCACTCATTTATCTATGGCTACTTGGCCATGTTCTATACTTTGTACCAATTACTATCGTCATTACATTTTTACAAGATAAAATAACTAAAAGGTCTTTGTCTATTAATTCTTGTGTTCTTATATAATGGACAAGATTAAATGTAATACGGGGTTCTCTAAAATGAAATCAGATATGTCTCTCACATACCAAATTTGTCCAATGAGTACATCTTATCCTTCTATCATTTAAATAATTTTCCTACAAATATTTGATCTCTCATAGATTATAGCCTTCAATTTATAGTTTTCTCCTTGTACAAGAGTTTAATCGCGTTTATTTTTTATTTTTTTGGTCTGTTAATCTCTTTTATTAAAATAACGCAAATTATATATTTTTTATTTTTTTCATTCAATCTATATATTTATTTTGGGAAAATACTACTAAAAACCTCAAACTATGCCACTTGTGATAAATTTACCCAGAATTTTTTTTTGTGACATGAAAACCCCAAACTATATTACTTGTGATAAATTTACTTTGAACTTTTTTTGTGATACGAAAAATCTCAAACTATGTCACTTGTGACACATTTACACCACAAATACTTTGATACAAGTGGCATAGTTTGGGATTTTTCATGTCACAAAAAAAAATTCAGGGTAAATTTGTCACAAATATCATAATTTTAGACTTTTGGTGGTATTTTTTCATTTATTTTTTTATTTTTTTAGGGCAACCCGCTCTCTCCCTTTTCATCGGCGCAATATAGAAAGGCTTTTCCCGCCATTTCGAAGTCCACTGCCCCCAAATCTCCCGCCATCGTCAGATTCCTCGCCCCCCCGCGCCCACGCTCCTCCTTCCTCCGGCTCCAAACGCCGCCGCCCGCCGCCCGCCGCCCGCCGCCCGCCGCCGTTGCCGGCGACGCCGCCCGCCGCCCGCCGCCCGCCGCCGTCGCCGGCGACTTCATCTGCGAAATCTCACACCGTAGGGAAGAGATCGTCGCTGTTTTGCGCGCCGACATCACTCTTTTTTTTCCCCGTAGGTTTTGCTAATTCTCCCTATTGTTCGAGTGCGGGGTTTCGGCGTGCTTTCCTTCGAGTGGATTTCCTCGTACGGTAGCCGCCGGAGCAAGTGTTCTTGCGAAATCTGATATGTTTGTTTAGTGTCCGGGCGATGTGACCTGGGATTGTTGGAGACGTCACTGGAGTTTCGTTGAATTTTCTGTAGACAAACCGTTCGATCGCTGATTGTGGATTCATTCGTGTTCGAATCGGGGTTCGGTGTCTGATTTTGCGCGATTATGCTAGCTGGAGCGCATTCTGCGCAGTATTGTGTGTTGACTGATGTGTACTTCGGTCGTGTTGGACCGACTGGGCGATTCCCGGGCCGATCATTCTGATTTCAGTGATTATGCTGCTTTTGAGCCACGTTCGTTCTTGCGAATGATGCTGATGCTGAGCTTTTTGAGTATAATGCGGTGGATTTGATTGAACGGCAGGTGTATGATTGAGAGATGAATCAAGAGGAAGCTGAGAATTGTAGGGAGGACATGGAAATTGATGGCAACGAACCAGAAATGCCTGCACAGAGGCATGGAGATATCATGCCTGATGGATTTAATCCCAATTACCTCAAAGCTTACTATGGTAATTCCTCAAGCTTAAGTTCACGTGACACATTGATACTGTAAAATTCAGTTGATTACCTTTTTGAATATTGTACGGACTTTTCTTCTTTGATAGCACTCATATGCAAAGATCACCAGCCTGCTTTGATTGGTTAGGTTTTAGCTAATTCATGTTGGATAAATAGGCAAACAGGCAAATAATGTGCAGTGTTTTCCCACAGAGAGCAAAGATTTTCTACCGAGCATTTTATTGAAAAAACAAAACAAGAGAACTTTTTTCATACTACGGTGACATGTTGGCTGAGGGATTTTCATTTAGCCGTTCGTACTTGTCACCATGAATTTTTTGTTTACAAGACATGTATTACTTCAACAAATGAGTGTATAGTGACAAGAAGAAGTTTGTCTCTCTTATCCACTAGCCTATGATTTTGGGTTGATGAATTTGTCTTGTTGATGATGATGATCCCAGATTCTTGGAGCATTTTGTTGAAGGGAATGGAATTAGACCATTTACTTGAAATAACATAGTACTAGGTTTATCTGCTTTGAGTTAAATGAATGAGCACAAGGTTCTGCCTAGTAACCCCCTAACTTTGACATTGGAAGCATTTATATTTGGGATTTTAAGACCGGAGTTCAATTCCAGATTATTTCATGGTTTACAGAAGAATTTATTTGTTGCAGGAAAGATCTTTCCGTATTCTGATATCTTCAAATGGATGTCCTATGGCCATGGTAAGTTGAATGTATTTCTAAACCGACGAGCAACGTGCTGCTCGATCACTTTATTCATGTTATTATGCACATGTGTCAAACCTGTAAGCATACTGTTATTGATTATGCAGATGGAAAGCACCCCGGCTGTGATCCAACATACTTTGGCCGTAGAGAATTTTCTTTCACACTGGACAATGACATCTACCTGCGGTTCCTGTCCTACACAAGCGCATATGAGCTGGAAAGCTCCATCAAAGAAAAATGCCCATTTAAAATAGATATTGGACCAGTTTACAGCGTGAATGTAAGATACCTATTTACCTTTTGTCTTTAGTTTGGAATAAAGACCCTTCAAAGTGTGTGATCAGTTTGAAGCATAAGCAGGACTCCTTAATGAGAGGAGTACTGCAGTTTCCACACATAAAGAAAGAATTAATGTATAATGCTATCATCAATAAATTACTATACTGTTTTATTCTCTATTTCATAAACAATGTGATGAACAACAACTTGTGAAATCATGAAAGGATAGATACATGGTGACGTTGTGCATTTGTCCTACTATATTTTCCTTGTGGCCCTAGATCTCTTGAGGGAAAGAAGATAACGAACTTTACTGCCTTTCAAAAGTATCTTAGTTGATTATGTTGTGTTATGCAGCCTGCAAAGAGACATGCTTACGCGCAAACTGGTGATAATGTTTTTACTCCAGTGGAGAGGGAGCTCGTCTTTGATGTTGTAAGCTTTTATACATCAAGCATGTCAGGCCTGTTCTCCTCTAAACTATGATTTCACTCGGTAGTCAAACTGTTTGAATTGATCTTCTGCCAATAGGATATAACAGATTATGATGACGTTAGATTTTGCTGTTCTGGAGCTGATATCTGCTTGGACTGCTGGCCACTGATGACTGTGGCTATAAAAGTAATTGACACTGCCCTCAGAGGTAAGATCCTTATACAGCAGCATTAGGCATGCCTTCTATTTCAGTTAAGAGGTTGTTGCTTCGGATATTTCGTTTCCTTCACACATTTTGTCTGCCATCCTGACCTTTTTAGGTCCATGCATCAGATTGCTGTCTATATGGCCAGAAAAGGACTTTCTGTAGAAACCACATTTACAGTCATCAGTTATGATCCCAGCAGACATAATCTAGTGCCAATAAATGAATCTAGGATGTGGTCTGTTCATCGTCCCTGAAAAGTGTATTGTCCGAGCTTTCCCATTTCAAATTCCAATTCTTTCCAAGTGCAATCAAAGCTAATCAATTTCTTAAAGGAATTACGTGTTCATCACTTGCTGAACGTCAATTAAGTTTCTTTAATCAGTTTTATGTAATGGAAACAAGCTCTGAAGTTCAGCTGTATCCAAAAAATCTTGAGCAGCTAGCAAGTTACTAGTATCTTAACACACTTTCAAAATGCACGATGCATTCTGTAGAGCTAAAAATGTGTGTACAATATCAAAGTCTGCTCGTCATCTAAGTTAATGTTCCATAGCAATTTGGCATAGATATGCACGAATTAGTATGCAAAACTTCTTACAGATTCATTGATCAATTAGCTGATTTTATCTTTCCTCTCATCTAAATATATCAGTTTATGCCATTTACACATTCAGATCACATCCCAGAGGAGCTGGATAATTATGTGCACGTACTACATTCGGCATCTATGGCTGGTCCATATGTTCTCATGACGTCAACTTGTTGTTTCCTTTGTAGATGACTTTGGCTTCAATCACATTTTATGGGTATATAGCGGCCGACGTGGTGTTCATTGTTGGGTTTGTGATGGGAAAGCGAGAAGGTGATGCTGCATATTGTTGAATACCAAAGTTTTACTTCTTTGCATTTTCTTTGATGAATTGAGGTTTAAAATACACTGCCACTCCTTACCAAAAAAAAAAATACACTGCCACTAATCATGCAGACTGTCTAATGAACAGAGGGCAGCTATTGCTGAGTACTTCCGTGTATATAAAGTACTGTTTCTATCACTGCATTAGTTACTTTTTTGTTTCTAGACTATTCATGAGTCTTGTATAATTCGTTTATTTCCTTTACTGTTTTCAGGGCAATGAAAATAGCAATAAGAAGGTTTCTTTAGTGGGTCCAGTTCTTCATCCATTCCTTGCGTAAGTTCTAAAAGGAGATCCCCTTCCCCTTCTCCTTCTCTTTTCAACACCTGGATCAACTTCTCAACAAATCTTACCTTTGCAGGAGATCATATACAGATGTTCTAAGGGATTTCTTCGAGAGAAAAGTGCTTTTGAGCCAAAATATACTATCAACTGAGGAGAAATACGAGAAGATTCTGGATATGATTTCTGATGAATGTATTGAAATTTGAGGGGTTTTGTTGGGTTATTATGTTTCATTTGGATAACCTATGCACTTGTTATTCACGAAGACCTTTCTTCTTTCTAGCTGTTGCTGCTGAGCTGCGGGGCAAGTGGCAGGAGAAGAGAAAATCCTATGGTTCAAACGATGACATTAATGTTGTCCGATGGGAGCAGCTAAAGAGCTTACTCCGCTCTGGAAAACCTAAGGTAAGATAATAGCCGTATCATATTGATGCCTATTGATTATGCAAAGATAAATTTTGGAAACTTCACTGGGGATACAGCGCATAAAAAGCTTCTGCCATAGGTGTGAATAAAAATTACTTAAATGTGCTGTGCCGTTGAAAAGGGGTTTTGGTCCTCTTCTGAAGCATGCTATGGTATAATTGAACAGTCTGTAGAGTTGAGAATCTGTTGTTTTGATGAGGGCACTGAGTATACACAGACAATCACGCAGTCAATTTTTCGAGCAATTGGTTGGCTGATGGTGCAGGTTCAGTCAGTCTGTTGGTTGCACTATTTCCTTGATGTCCCATGGATTCATTTGATCCTCCACATGCCAGAGTCTGGGAACCCATGATGTGGGCGGGCACATGCATGAGGATAAGCAATTGAATGTCAATTGTTATTCTCTGTGGAGAGATACTCAAGATCTGTATTATGCTGTCACTGTTGCCTCTAGACTCCAGATTTTGATTCCTGGGAGGGAACTAACGAGTCTTTTCAAATTCTTGATAATGTGGCTATGTCAATGCATCTAATAAGATCTCATAATGTTTACTTCCCTGTTTTTCTTTTTTCTGATTGTTCGTTTTGTTTTCTGGACTTACTATAAAGGCAAACTATCCTTTTGGGCTAACAAGTTGCATTTTCATGGTAGAGGTAGATAAGAGCATTGTATGCTTCAGGAAACTTGACCCAAGTATGCAATCTCTGCGCTTTTCTCTCAGACATATATTGCCTCTTCTTTGCAGCACGTACACGGACTGCACAGGTGCATTGAAGAGATAATTTTTTCTTTTACCTATCCCAGGCTCGATATGGAGGTTTGTGAAGTTCCGAGCACTTTCTAATTGCCTTCTTTCGCACCAATCTCAGTGTTCTTGTAGTTCAGAAACTCAGCTCCTTGGAGGAGTGTGTCAATTTTACCCTGAGAGGAAAATAAGCTAGCTGGAGACTTTCAACGGTAACTGTGCATGCTTACTTAACAACTCTATGACCTATTGACCTGTCAGGTATCCAAACACATGAACCATTTGCTAAAGGCACCATTCTGTGTACATCCAAAAACAGGTACAGATGGGTTCTCGTAGATAAGCCTTTGTCATGCATCCATTTACAAGACAAATGGCAATCTTCTTGGAATCTCAGATCATGTTTTTTTCCTTTTCAACATCCACATTGTCTTTCAATATCATTAGCAAACTGGTGTTTAGTAATATCGCTTCACTTAATTTTTCTTTAATTCAGGTCGCGTTTGTGTCCCTATTGACCCGAATAAGTGCGAGGAATTTAATCCTACTGCAGTGCCAACCCTTTCACAGGCAAGTTTAGTACACTCGACCAATACTGATTGCTAGGTACTTAATCTCCCCAGAGTCATCCATTTTTCCCCGATCATGAGGCCTCAATTCAAGCTGGCCATGAATATACTCAGAATTCACTACCTGTAGTGTTTTAAAAGAATCATTTTAGTTGCTGCTAATTCTCATTTTGGAACACTGGCTGGATGCGAGAAGCATATTTCCCATCTCCTGTTTATCTTCTTCACGAACTGTCATGTATGTACCTTTAATCTCAAGTACTTGTTCAAACCGAAACTCATGCTTCATGAGTTTAATAGCGACTGGTGAAGCCTATCATCCAGTCGTTCAGCTTTCTGATGACAATTTAAATCAAGTTTTAAATCATTCATAAGGGCAGAATATCTTCCAGTTTTGCATTACGTTGTCTAGAATATCCTTCAGATGTCACATACGTAAATAGAGTAGTGATGTGCGTGCATAGATTTGCTCTTCTCCGAAATGAAGGGTACTGGTTTGTGGGCTCTTATTTGATATTTTTTGCCTTACAGCTTCTGCAAGAACTCAACATGAGTGGTTCAAGAGCTGATATGGATGATGGTAAGGAAATAAAATATCAACTTTGATCTTAGTGTTTCTACCTCACATTGGTCGGTAGTTACACGCGTTTCATTTTCCATTTCATGCCAGAACTAGACAGAACCTCGCTTGGAAGAGCAGTGAGATACTTCCGATCATCATTTTTGCAGCCCTTACTGAGATCTTGCAAGGTATACTTCATCTGAGCTTGTTGCCACATTGCATTTCATTCTGCGAACCGAACCATTGTCAATCAGTTTGACGATAGGACTACGTTTTGACTCACTATCTGTTATTTCAAATGAGGATTTGCTGGAGTCCTCTTGACTAGCACGTGTAGTTCATTAAGCTCGATCACTTGCATTTCTCGGATGATAAAGAAAAGATACGTTCTGATTAGTTCCTAGTCATTCCTGTTCTAAGCAGGTCACTTGGTCACTGTTCCGTGCACCTTTTCCCTGATTTAATTTCTGCTCAACCATCCATTTGGACCAAGGGAAGCAGTAGATTATCACTTCAATTAAAGAACATTCCATCCCCCACGTGCTTTCTGTTTCTTGCAGGATGAGATAGAGAGTGCATACAATAGTCGACTGCAGCAATCAAAGAATAATTTAAGTTGGTAATATGACACAGAGTGTCCGTCGTATGTTTACCTCTGGGACTCCTTTGCTGGAACACCTATCCGTAAATCTTGGTTGTTCATACATTAAGGAGGAAAATACGAGCGGCAAGAGTTCTCCTATAGCCATCCTATTTCAATTTCCATTGTACGGAACTAAATTATGCTTCATCATGTATGTTCTCTGTCTTCTGAATGTAGCATATGTCGTAATGCTCTCAAAAGTAGTTACTCTATGCTCCTTTCACTAACCAGCAAGCCTTGCGCAAGATTTTGGAGGACGGATTATTGTGTTGAACCAAATCGAATGCGCTAACTCTGAGTTTATCTGTGTATCGCTCAATTGAGATCAATGGCATGATGAACGGCCCATCCTACCCTGCGCCACACACCCCCGCCCCCCCGCCCCACCCCCAAGCCTTTTTACATTCATGTTCCTGTGCCGGTGCATTGTCAAATTGGTCCAGAAAGAAAAGGTTGCACGGAACTACTTTTGCCATATAAATCGATATGGAGACTAGGCTTAATCTGGAGACGTGATTACTCGGTCTTTCCTTTCTCATGATGGAGGATCAGGAAGAGGACCATAGACTCTTCACATGTTGCTTCCTCACCAAAAAGATGCGTGGAGGATAAGTTGTTAACGTGGTGGGTGAGTTCATTTTTCGTGATGCCAGCGGTCGAGATTAGGATTCATAACGCTACAACACCTATATATTCGACCGTCCTGTCCACCCTGTATACCTTTCCATCCTCAGAGAGCCCTCTTCAAGAAAATTCCCAATGGATGGAGAACCGCGTCGAGAGGAGCCATGCATCGGACATCAAATGAGCCGTGACGTGAGCCCGTCGATGGTGCGGATGTGAAGCTTCGGAAAGAGTGAAAAAGACCCGAGTTTTTGCCATAATGATTCGGATTTGATCGATCTGTAACAACGAAGGATATCACCATAGGTTTATGCTCAAAGATAAATCGCTGCAACACTACTAGGGGCGCTTAGTGCATAAAACATCATCGTCCTGGTACACAAGAGAGCCAGACGAGACAGAAAGACTCGTACTCGACATTGAATGCCCAAATTAAACGAGAGAGAGAGAGAGAGAGAGAGAGAGAGAGAGAGAGATACATGAGAGAGCATCCTGACAACCTTAAGAGACTAATGTAACCATGAATGTACACTTGATGCCAACCGAGTTCCGATTAAGTAGATAGACTCCTTCCCGCTAAGCGCAAAAAATTCCACTGCTATTCATGCTGAGAAGAGTTTCCTCGCATCTAATTAGCAAGAACTTCCCAGATCAACTCCGGATCGAACGACGGCATTTTAGCAAGCGAACACCCTTCGCTTCCTGACTCCTCGGCGACCATCGCCGAGCCATCGGCGGAGCAGGAAGGCTGCGAATTCTCGCGCTTCCAAAAGCCGTCCTCCGAAACATCGGATGCCATCAGCTCGCTTGTCCAATCCTCTTCGCCAAAAAACAGGGGCGACGGCGGTGACAGCGACGATGAAGAGCAGTACGAATCGACTTTTGTGACTTTCTCGCTCTCGCTCTTACCACCAACGCCACCATTAGAGCTGCCACTACTGTTCTTTGCACTCTTCTTAGCCCTCTCCTTTTTCACCTTCTGACAGATAGCCTGAATCTTAGCATCCACCGAGCTCTTCAAAGCGTTCAATCTCGAGCAGTCGCCAAACCCCAACTTGCTCGGATCCTTAAGGTTGGGGAAGTTCAACCTCGCATATTCACCTCTTAATTTATAAGCAGCCCTATCATATGCATAGGCAGCTGCTTCAGCAGTGTCATACGTGCCCAACCACACTCTCATCCTGTTCTGTGGGAGTCTGATCTCGGCCACCCATTTGCCCCAATGCCTCTGTCTCACCCCCCTGTAGAGCTTCTTCTTGCATGGACTCGGGTAAGTGGTCGAACACACTGAAGTCCGAAGTGGGCTTGTTGTGTATGAGAAGTTTGGCGACGACCTGTTTCTCTGAGAGAACTTGTAGAGGAGATCTCTCTGGAGGAGATAAACGGAGGAGCCCAACGGCTCAAAAACAGAGGGGCTGGTGATTGTGCTTGTGGGTGTAGTAGGAATTGGTGTTGGTGTTTGTGATGGCGATGGTGATGAACATAAGGAGAAGATAGAGTCTATGGTGCTGCTCCCACCAGCTAAAATCAGTTGAGACAGCGATGATCCGATGTCAATGTTGTTCTGTGAGAATGGGTTCTGGTCTTCTTGAATCTTTTCCATTTCGTTATTGGGAAATTGGTGTTTTTTCCTCTTTCTTCTAGGGGTTAAAAAACAGGGTATATGCAGGGTGTGAGATCTAATATGTGGAGTGGAGGAAACAGGGCAGAAAAAAAAGACTAGCCCTTCTGTTCCTCTAGGATCAAACAAACAAAGAAGCTTTCAAATGACCGTTCAAGAAGCGCAAACTATGCAAAAAAGAACTCGAAGAACGGGATTTGGGCAAAGTGGCGAAGTGAGAGTAAATGGTATTAAGAAAAACAAAAGCAAACACAAAAGTAGTGGGAAGGAACCAGAGAACCGTGAGCAGAAAGGTGGGGAAACAGTCACAGAAACATAGGCCGAGAAATCACAGGTGGAGGATCATCACCTGAGAGAGAGCTTCTGCAGAAACAGAAGCATTTGAGAGCAATAGACATTTGAAGTTCTTGAAGAGAGAACGTGTTTGTGTTGGTGTTTGTGTTTGTGTTTGTGTTTGTGTCTGGTTTACTATGCCGGGTCCGTGCTTGATTCAGCAGGGTCTATTTATAGCTGCAGAGGGAGAACACTTCCCCTTGGATTTTTTTTCTTTTTTTAACTGTCTTCCTTCGCATCTTTATTGCAGTTACATTCTGGAAGACTGTTCGGGCGTGACCCTTTTGCCCTTTCGGCTTTCTCATCACCGCTAGGCCCCTTCTGGTACGTAGGAAATAGGGTAACAAGGATAAGGTAAAAAGAATCGGAATAGGAATCGGAGCACGAATTGATTTGAAAAATTGCTGCATTTGGTAACGCATCGAAATTGGAAGGCATCTCTTTATTGATTGAGTTTTAAGTGTTTCGAATTGCTGCACACGACAGGAAATTAGATGAGTGTACTTGCCATGTTAAATTTTTTCCCATACAGAAGTTACCAAAGGCAAGACTTAGTTAAGGAAATCCTCACATCTACTTGCTTTTATTTTTCAGAGATAAGTGTATCGGAAGTCCTAAAACCCGTCGCGAAGGTGCAATTGAATCCCAGAACTTTTTAAAAAAGTGCAATCGAATTTTAAAACTCGTCGCGAAAGTGCAATCGAGTCTTAAAGCTTTCAAAAAGTGCAATCAACGGAAGTACTTGGTTGGACTAATCTGACAAGTTTTGGGACTTGATTGCACTTTTTGAAAGTTTCAAGACTCGATTGCACTTTTATGACAAGTTATAGGACTTAATTGCGTTATTTGAAAGTTTTAGGACTCGACCATACTTTGGTGACCAGTTTTACGGCTTCAAATGCACTCGTCCCTATTTTTATCGACCCATTCTCATTGATTCTTTTGTTCATTCCCAACTCATTTTACGTTATTGAAAATGCAGTAACGCGTGAATCTCGATTCCCGATTTAAATTTACATTCGGCCACCTTTTTAACCAATTAAACGCGCCGACACATAGAATTGGGCTGTTCATGCTCATTCCGATGGCCTCGTTCTCGATATCCAAGCATTTCACCGTGGATAAATTTAACATGCCAAGTGCGTTTTGGGTATGGAGCTTGCTCTCGAAATTATTGTTTGTCCTCTGCAATTGAAGTGAGCTTGAGAATCCATCCCCTGCCGCCAACATACCACATGCACACCGCATCCGCTCCTGACAAAGCGCTCATGAATCGCATGGTCGCTTTCCTCGATCGAACGACCTGCCCGAGATAACATCACGGCTTAACTAGATATCCTCAACGGCCATGGATTTTTCAATACATGCGCCGGGAATGAGAATAACTACTTCATCGACGAGGCGATACCGTCGGAAGCGATCACGTGACGTGGTACGACTTTTACGGCCCGCATCTCCGCGATCAAACTCGGCGACCCCCAAAAGGGGACGGGGGCGAAATCGGGATTTCACAGGTCTCGAACGGACACATGCCCTCCTCTCCCTAGATTGAATAACGTGTCGAGATGTCGTCACGGCTTAACTAGATCATGGATTTTTCAACATGCGTCAAGAATGAGAATAACTTCATCGGCGAAGCGATACTGTCGGAAGCGATCACGCGACGTGATGCGACTTTTACGGCACGCATCTCCGCGATCAAACTCGGCGACCCCCAAAACGGAATGGGGGCGAAATTGGGATTTCACAAATCTCGGTCGGACACGTGTCCTCCTGATCTCCCTAGATTGAATAACGTGTCGAGATAACATCACGGTTCGACTAGATATCGTCAACGGCCATGGATTTTCAACATGCGTCGAGGACGAGATAATCTCGTCGAAGAAGCAATACCGTCGGAAGCGATCACGTGACGTGATACGACCTCTTACGACACGCATCTCTGCGATCCGGCGTGGCGACCCCTTAAAACGGAACGAGAGTGAAATCGGGATTTCGCAAATCTCGAACGGACACGTGCCCTCCTCTCCCTAGCCAGAATAACGTGTCGAGATAACATCACGGCTTATCTAGATATCCTCAACGGCCATGGATTTTCAGCATGCGTCGAGGACCAGATAATCTCGTCGAGGAAGCGATACCGTCGGAAGCGGTCACGTGATGTGATACGACCCCTCACGACGCGCATCTTCGCGATCCGGCATGACGACCCCCTTAAAAGGGACCGGGGGCGAAATCGGGATTTCGCAAATCTCGAACGGACACGTGGCTAACCCTCCTCTAGATCTTGTTAATAAAAAAAAAAAAAACCAAGAGATTTTGGAAAGGAGGAGGGGGGAGATGGATCTTGGGAGTCCTCCTACTTTTCTTCATCTTTTTTTTTTGGGTGTTTCCAATTGTTTTTTTATGCTTGTTTTTTTTTTTATTTTTTTGGGGGACATTCAGGACCTGAAGCTCCCATATTGATCTCCCGCGTGGTCCCAAGGACTAAAGAGAGTTTTCTGTCCGCACTCCCTGGGCTAAAAAGCTACTTTTTCGATTTATTATGATGGACGTGCGTGTGTGTATAGGTGTAGTAGATGTGAATGTCACGGAATCACCTCAATATCATCGGCCTACTTCCCCTTTCCAAAGATCCAAAAAAAAAAAAAAACAAGAGTCCTCCAAAGCTTCGCGATCTCTGCGCCACGCGTCCACTGCTCACGTGCACGGGACTCGAGCTGCTGCTTCTTCTTCTTCTTTCTTTCTTTTTTTTTCCGGCCCCCGGGCAGCTTGTGTATTAATTGCACACGAATGATTCGATACCGTCGTCGCCTAACTACGGTTATCTCCGCGCCACGTGAGCTATCCCGCGGTACACGGCTCTTCGGCCTTTTGCAAATGGATTTTTGCCTTTACGGTCTTCGGATGATGCCGCGAACGCGGCATCCGTAAGGGCTGGCGTTTGGGAAAATATCATGTCGAATTTTCCAATAGAGGAACGAGAGCTTTGCGTTTGAGCTCTTCGAAAAAAGAGCTCTTCTAACAATCCACCTGCCAACGTCACGCGCTGTCTCTATACCTCGGGACAAAAATGTCTCTTATGATCTCGATACGATGCGTCTTGATCGTCTTTGATTTTTCGACCTAATCCGTGGACAAACTCGATTCGGAGCGGCGAAAAATCCTTGCGGTAGTGGGCTCCGGATCGAGACCGAATGCAAGGTGATTTAGAATGGGGTGGCCGTAGGGTCGAGCGCTCTACCCTTGTACTCTGCCTAGGGTTTTACACGGCCTTTTTATAGACATTTGTTCGATTTGGTTCGATTTGATTCCCGGGTTAATGGAGTTTATACGAAATGAAATATAGCTTTTATCTCCGCATTGGGCGTGCAAATTGTACGCGCAAAACTACACGTCCACGGTGATCCAAAAGATGGAAAGGAGCTCGAGAAGGAATCGAAGGATTGGACTTACATGTCAATCACATGCAACTTCGTTTCTTATAGTAAAATAGACCAGACAACGGAATTGCGCGATGGCCATAGATAGATAGATTGAAAGCGAAAGCGCAATTCACTGGAGAGCCCACCCTAGGGTTTAGTGGGAAGACGAAGTCAAGGCTGGAGATTCACGATTTTACACGCATCGATACTTTTCGCATCCGCTTCCCCATGCTGCTAGCAATTCTTCCTCCACCGCTAATTTGTCATGGAGCTTGTCCCATGCAGAATCGATCCACAATGAATCCCATTTGCGCGCATTTGTGGAGGCAGACCTTCTTTGAATTTATAGGCATAAAAGATAATAAAGGATGGAGGAAGATGATGATGCCGCCTTGTCCCTACACCCTTGCCACATGCTATACGGCGCTCCATACCTGTACCCTGACTTATGAACCGAGTTCCCAACAAACAACTACTCCTCTCCTTTTTTTTTTATATGAATGATTACGATCCGAATCGAACGCCGTGAACGAAAACTGGATCTCCATAACGACGCTCGGAAGGGCAAGCGACGTCGAATTGAATCTGAGTTTTCCTCGGAACACAATCCAGCGCACGGCGAGATCATCGAAAAAACCCTAGATCGACATAATGACGTAATCGGTTGTTCCGTCACGCGATACAGGCACTTCATATCTTCGCCTTTCTCCCCCCCCCTCTCTCTTTCTCTCTTTTAACCCGCTTCGGATTCGGAGGAGGAAATGACGGGGTCTCGTCTCATGGGTGGGGTCTCCCATCATTAAAGACGCAAAGATGTCCACGAGAGGGTGATCCTCTTTTCCGGAAGACAAAGCTCGTGAAAGGACACGCGCTCCCCCATCTTTCAACTTCATCAATTTGGGGGGTGGGGGGGCGGGTGGGTTTGGAGGAGGAGGGAGGAGGTGGAGGAAGAAGGAAAAAAAGGGACTTGTGGGGAATGCATGTGAGCAGACCTAACTCTCCAACATGGTCCCCAAGTCGATCCTCAAAGCCACCACCGGTGCCATCACTCTCTCATGTTATCACATTTCAGATCTCGCCCGTCTTCCCCCCCCACCGATTTCCTCTGCTTCGATGTCACCGTAACGTCATTCCAAGCTTGCCCCCTCCATCCATGGAAGTTGAGACAGCTTTGCATCGGTCTCTCTTCATCTTCGTTCCTCCCTCTAAAGCTTGATCTGTCCTGGTATATATCTTCAAGCATTCTCGATACCTCTAGCGATTATCGTTCGTGAGCGTTGGGGGAGGGCGTCGTATACGTCAGTTTTCCCTTGTGGCATGGATGGTGACGACGCGTGATCGAGTTAGTCGGTGAAGATGCCTAGAGCAGCATTTTTCGGTAGGTGTGGGGTACTATTGAGAAAGAAGAACATGTCGTGTCGAAATTGACGGGACCGTTGTCTCATATTAGTAAAAAAGGTGTTAGTCGCTTAAGATAATGACTCATATACTCGATTAGAAAAGGAATTAAACTCCTGTTTATCTGAAAGAGGCCAATCGAAAATCGGCCGAGTCGATTGTGAGAATTCTAATCCGCAAAACACCCGCCATCGGTGAGTTCGGCTCTCGCTCTTCCATGCTTTCTTTAGCAACTATGCCGAGACACACACTGTTTCCGCCGATTCAGCGATAGGAAGAAAATTACATCGGTATAGCCGAAGGACGAGAAGCATCCGAATTCTCCGATCGGGTCCGTCCAAATCGAGCTCGCTCGCCCGGGGATCACGACACGTGGCATCGATCGCATTCACACGTTGCATTTTGCTCGAAGAAAACACTCTGTCCAAATGAATTTTCTTCCTTTTCTTTCCGGCCTTTTGGATAAGAATGGCGAAAAATTAAGACGGTGGGGAAGAAGATTGGCATCTGCAGTGCGTGTTATTATCAGTCAGCACAGCAGACTTTGTAAGTTAGCGGGAGCTAATGGGCCTTGCTGTGGAATCTTGGAACCTTCCCTCGCCCCACCCTCCATAGAAAAGTCGAGTTTTGGCAGTTACCGGACAGACACCGTCGCCGCCGTTGTCGTCGCCGCCGACTATTATCCCCAACTTGTGCCGCGGTCCCCGCTCCTCCTCCACCTCCTGACCCCGCGACACGTCGGAGTCTCACCGCCCTCGGCGCTTCCCTCACCCACGTGTCGCTTTATCAACCCCCTCCTCCTCCTCCTCCTCCTCTTCCTAGATCGCGATATTTTGGACGTGCCCAAAAACTCGTGACCCCATCAAAAAAGATGGATTGAGGGATACCGATATAAATAATCCTTGAATTTTAATTTGATATGCAATGTGGGCCCCCGAACTTTCAATTTGTTCAATATGATCTTTGAACTTTAGCCCGGTGTGTATTTTTAATTTATTTGATACGATCCTTAAACTTTTGGTACATATTCATTGGTCTTCAATTAATTTAAGTTCATGGATATTATTAAACATTTTCATATAATCTAAGGGACTAGTTCGAACATGTTCTAAAAATTCAAAGGCCACATTGAATATTGAGTTAAAGTTCAGGAATCATATTGAACAAATTGAAAATTCATGAGTCACATTGCACATTGGGCCAAAATTCAGGGACCCTTTATATCATTTTCCCGTCTATTTACAAGTTGGACTCGACTCAACTCGATTACAACCGACTTCTAACGTGAGCTCAATCTCAAAGTCAAACTAACAATTTTTGAGTCAGTTTGTACGCTCGTTAAACACGTCTCGAAAAGGTAATCGGAATTCGATTAGGCTCGCGAGTCTCCGAGGCTCTGTAGAGCTCGAGCCAGACGAAATGCGACAGCAACTCGAGCTCGAGCACGACTCCAAATCGGGCGAGCCAATCTAGAGCCATCGTCGAGCCGAGCCCAAGCTGCTCGCGGGCAATTCGACTCGGTTTCGCCCGTGGTACCAACATCTCTCAATTACCAGATGCAATTGGGGTGCCCCAAACTTTCCCCTTTGTTCTCATCGCTCTGTCCTTTTTCCCCTTCTGTCGATAGAAATAAAGGAAAAAGAAAAAAAAAACTAGCCGGACTTATGACCTAAGGGTGACGCCAGCGTGACGCACGGAGTCCCGCCAAAACGGGCCTCGGGTCAGCCGGGGCGCCAGGTGGACCCGGGTTAACCCGTCCGAGAGGCCAGTTCGTCAGCGGTCACAAGGCTCCGAGTGGCATCCGTTGCTTCGTCGCATGTGAATCGTCCACCCGTCCATCCAACCCTTGTTTGTTTTGGTTTTTTTTTTTTTCCAATCGTGCTTCTTTTTCCTTGGCTAGAAATTGACGTCACGCAGCTCTTCATCGTGACGTAGAGAGCTTTACCCTAAAACTCAATTTTTTTTTTAGGTGAAGGAAAGACCGCACGTGTATATAAAAAAGCACATAAAATTCTTCGTCGAGCGAATAGGATACTTCAACGGTTATTAGCATCGTGGAACTTTGCCAAAGAAAAAAACGAAAAAAAATAAAACGCGAAATACAAAATGGGATCGTGGAATCCGTTTCGATTTGAGCTACGAACTAGCAATATAACGTAGAAGAAAAGAAATAAATGGATTTGATTCTATCGAATTATCAATCGCTTTCTGTAGCTGTGCTTTATACGTATGTAAATTATCGGAGATTTCGACGCGCGTGGCTCCTCAAAGGCGGTACGGTCGGGACATGCCCTGGAGGACATGGTGTCTTCATGCGGCGTGGACCGTACGCGGTCTGAAAACTGGAACCTGAACCTTTTTTGTAGACATTATTTCTTCCGGGGAAAGTCAAAAATGGTAGCGATGATAAAATACGCCATCCCGTTCTGTTTGCCTCGCGAGCGTGATCCGGCACCGACGGGGCTTTTCCTAGTTGACATGGTAAAGACGCAAGCATATATACCTATAGCTTTTCCCCACAGTGGAAAAGGGCAATAAAATTAGTGAACGATGTTTCGTGAGGCTTTATTGATGTGATCATGAGTGGGATCTAGCAACTCATGTCAACTGACAAGTTTGAGGTTATATTGAAAAATGCAATTTAAGACGGGGTAGGAAGCAATTTTATGCTGGTGCGGACGAATCCTAAACCCATGGAAAACCAGATGAGCAATGCACATCGGCATGAATCGAAACCGAAATGATAAGAGCTTGCTAGTTTGGGCTTATCATTCAACCGATCCTCCGTGATCATCAACACTTGGCGGGTGATGGCTAAAAGGAAAGCTTTTAGTCAAAGCACAACACAAAAGTTCGAGCAAAACTGGGAATGTCGTACGTGACAACAGGTCATGTCAAAGTCCCTCCTTTTCTTCCACTCTCATGAACTGTGTCCCTCCACGAGCAAGGATCGGTCCGAAGTCGTCGTTCTTTTACCAGGTCCACTGCATCATCCGCAGGAAGTCGTCCCTTGCTGGACCCGGGTCGGTTTGACGATTCCGCCATCAGACATTCCATCGCTTCCAGAAGCTCCCTGTTCTTATTCTTTTCTTGAAGCCTTCGAACGTACGAGTTTTTCAGCAACAATGGAAAGCGAGGAGATGTTTTGATGATGGGTGAGGTCGACGTCGAGAGGCTTTTCGTGGCGATAATGGTGGTTCAGAGTTGGCTTTCATTATGATTTGGACGTGGAAGGTCGAGCAAGAACACCCTAGATCGAGGGGCACGTTGACTTTCACGCAGCAGCGTGGCCGACGTGCACCGCCGGCTCCATGCGAGACCAAGATGTGTCCTCTATGGATGTGCCCGTTGCTTTCCGGAGAGAGAGGTTTAGGTAGGTGGTGCGTAAATGAAGTCATTTCGAATATAGAAATCGTGACGCTTTAAGCTTTTAGAAGAAGTTAGTCGTGCATTTGCTGTAGTAATAATTCCTCGGAAAAGAATAATAAAGTGTTGTTGGCATCGATAGAAGTCACATGTTCACACATTGTTTTTTTCAATCGCTTGTGAATATATGTGGAATGTGGATGCGCTTGAATTGGGTGTGTGGATGGAAGTGTGCACTTATAGGTCGATCGGGCATGTTTCTATAAGGAAAAGATTGTTCCGAATAACCGCGAAATGTGTACCTTATTTTACGTTTTTATTGTACTTTTGAGCAGTAGAGCAGATCTTGCTTAGGTTTTAAGTTTGAGATTGACTTTTAAGCTTATGAGAAGTTCATGTACATTGGTCGAGCAAGTCGAGCTCGAATACAATGGCGTCGATCAAGTCCAGTGAACCTAAATGAGGCTGAGCTTTGTTGTGGTTTCAGCTAGACCCGTGTCAAAATGAGTTATAGACAAATTTCTTAATCCATATTTGATGAGCTGAATTGTTATATGGGTTAGTTTTATTTAATAAATGAGTTTAGAATGGTGAAGTCCAGAATAATATGGGTGTTAAAAAGAGTTTACAGCTTACTTAGACACAACCACCTCTATGCCTCATTTTGCACTTTTTCTCGTGCTTGTTCACTTCGTGCTTTCACTTCAATTTGAATATGAGTTTTGCTATATTGGGTTAGTATAAAAGTGTTTAAGCAACATATGACGGGTCGGGTAGGAGCTGGATCTAGTATATAGTCAAAACGGGTTAAATAAATTAATTTAGGTTAGACCATTTTCGACTTAACCCAAAACCAATCCGATCCACCCATTTGACAAGTCTACTTCTAGCCAAAGTCCAATCCACGATAAAACCAGTTAAGCACGACTTTACTCGACTCGACTATTTCGCCAAGTTTGGTCGGTAGGCTTCTCCATATCTTTGACGTTCGTTGCTGTTGAGGTAACTCTTCTCCAGCTGTCCTTTTGCTGAATTCAGATTTCACGTGCGGTGCCCGAGCAGATCTGATGCAGAACAGAGAGACTTAAATGAAAAAACTTAGATGGAGGCGAGGCGGGGTGTGTGAATCCAAGATTGTCGGCTGTGGTTAGTCAAACAACACACCGGTTGGTTAGATCATAATTATGGGATGAAATTTTTTTGTCAAGTGAAGAATTCGTAAATAACGAGGTTGGCCTTTTGAAGGGAGCCAATAATAATATTTTCCTCGACATTATTAGTAGGATCTCTCTTTGTGGCATACAGCAAATGCCAATACCAAAACATGCTTAATTTCACTATGCAGTAATCTCTCTATTTCTTATTACCAAGATTTTTCAAGATGACTTCTTACACGGGCCGTAGAGCACATGGACTCAATTGATCTCGACCGTAGAATCGTATAGGTTCACATTCAGGGTCGACGTAGATCGATGGTTGATATGCTCCGGGCTCATATGCAGCCGACGAAATAGGAGCGATCGTGACTCCGGATCGAGCCCGGGAAAAGCGAAAAAGTGAAGAAAACAGAAGAGAAAGAGATTGCATTTCCCTCTTGTGAGCAGCTTTGTTGGGTATGGCACTCCTCTTGCGAACCCTACTTGCTTTGTGAGGCCCGCCAATTTAGGTCCAAGGAAAAAATTCCTTTAGACCAATGGCTTGTCCATGAATGTTTCAATAATGGCCCAACCAAAGATTGACAAGATACAGTGTCCGCATACAAGCGATGATCTTCAAGTCTTTTTCTTTTTGGGCTAAGATGACTTATCAATTGGCAGACATCAAGAAGGTACGAACTCCATTTCCTCGATCGACAGTTGGAATGAACTAAGCACCCATGCTTGGTTGTTTGGTTACCAGCTAATAACACCATTTGATAGTTGCACGTATGCATATGCATTTCTGTTTTTAGGTTTCATCTGTCGCATACGCGAAGCGATGGGTGAAATCGTAGTACAGGGACGAGCAAGCAAGTCGCGGTGGAGACGCGAGAAAGTACGCGGGAGGCCCTTTTGTGTTATGAGTATCGGCGATATAGTGTCATGTTGACGTGGTAAGACCGTGTCAACAATGCCTCCGCGTCTTGTTTGCAAACTAACTAATATTTTCTCACTGTGACCTGCCTTATGTACCCTAGACCCGATTATTTGTCCGGCCGCTCGATGGGCCGTATAGGCCCATCGACCATATGGACGGCCTCGAACTAGGGGTGTCAAGAACCGAACCGGAACCCGAACCGAAACCGAACCGAACCGAAATTTTGTGCGTTTTTGATTCAGTTCGGGTTTCGGTTCGGATAATGATAAATAACCACCCTTTTTTTATCGGTTCGGATTATTTCAGTTGGGTTCGTTTAATAAACCGAACCGAACCAGAAAAAAGTTAAAAACCCATGCTCGACACTCTCACCACACCCAAAACCCAGAACTCTAGAAGTTTCCTCCTCCCCACGTCCAGGCACACCACTGCCAGCGACGGTTCAGGGCCCCCGTCACCACGTCCCCCACCCGGAACAGCAACTGTATGTCGTCTGGGGAACGGCGACGGCGGCGGCGGCGGCGGCGCCGCGTGCCTAGACAGAAACTCCTTCACCCTCACCCTGAAGGGGCCCCCTACCCCGCCGATGCACGAGGAGGGCAACGTAAGGAAGTCGAAGAGGTCGGCTGTGACTCGCCTCTTCATGCGCTTCATCGGCCTCCCGGAGACGACCATGGTCCCGACGACTGCTATGGTGGCGCGTGGGGTCAAATCTCGCTGGGGAAAGAGCGGCGGGGGCTGATGGGGTGGCGGATCTGGAGGGGAGAGCGGAAGGTGCGAGGGGGGAAGAGGGGAGGTTGAAAGATGGAGATGGGGACGGAGAGGAAAGGGGTGTTGAGGTTTGTGAGATTGGATTGTGATCTGGGCGAGTGATGACGACAGATTGTGCTTCTTCTTCGTTGCCGATTCATCGATTTCCATGGCTAAACATAAATAAAAATAATAAAAAGAGAAAGAGAAGAGTTGCGTGGGGCCAAAAAGAGAGAGAGGAAAATCGAAAAACCGAACCGAACCGAATCGAGCCAAACCGGATTTTAGGTTCGGATTATATCGGTTTGGTTCAAATCAAACACACACTTAAATGGTTCGGTTCGGTTTTTCAGAAAAATCAAACCGAATCGAACCATTGACACTCCTAGCTCGAACACTTAGGCCCATTAGTGCCAGATTAAGTGGTCCCTTGAAATCAAAGGCGGGCTTTGACGATGGGTCCTGTGCTAGAGAGTGGGCTCGACCATATAAGCCTGAATGTCGAGCCTTTTTTTTCTGGGGCAGGGTCGGTCCAAGCTCACCCAACCAAACCCTCCTTTTGATTGAGCTCAATATTTATTATGGGTGAGTATCGGGTCCGGTTCTAGAAAGTATTGGTCCGGTTCCCGGTAGCAAGGCCAGAACCTACATGAGAACCAGCGTCCCAACGTTCACCAATTTAAAAATGCACGGCGTGCGGTTATAATGTATGTATAACACGTGGTAAATATGGCCAGAAAACAAATTAATCGTGCGGTAAATGTGTTTCGAACTATGCTAAAAAAATCATTCTTGCGTCAGAAATGTCCCAAATATCATTAAAACATTTTATTTGTGTAAATATGTACAAGATGAATGGAGAATCAAACCGTGCGGTCTTCGACATAAAGAAACAATAATATAACCACTTGACCGACACATGTTTATATCATAAAATGGTGTAACGATGATATTTTATAATAGATAAATTGAATTTTTTATGGACAAAACAAAAATTAGACCGGTTCGCGGACTAGATCGGAACCAACAGGGTTAATTCCTAATTATAGGCCGGGAACCGATCACCCCTAGCATATATATAATCTTGTGTCAAAAGACCAACGCATGATAAAAGAAATGGTTAATACCGCGAAAAATCCAAAACTGGTATACATGTGATAAATTTATCAAAAACTAATTTTTTTACCACTAAAAATTCCAAACTAGTATATTTGCAACAAATTTACCTTCCGTTTGTACAGGTGTACAAGTGTACCGATTTATGATTTTTTAAATTAATACCACAAAAAATCATAAATCGGTACATCTGCAACAAATAGATGGTAAAACATAAAATTAGTATATCAGTCAACTGCCGCATGTCATTCGACAAAGCAATTTGATAGTAAAATTTAACGAAAATAAACTAAGGGTAAATTTATCACGAGTGTATCAGTTAAGGGTTTTTCGTGATCAAAAAATTAATTTGAGGTAAAATTATTACAGCTGTATCAGTTTGGAGTTTTTCGTGCTATTAATCCTAAAAGAAAATGATAACTTCTTATGACACTTTCCATTAAAGTGGTCGAGCAGCATGGCTTCTAACATATCTAGTGGTCAAGCAGCATGGCTTTCAACATATCTTATGTTGTGTCTCACTGAATTAGGAGCAATGCACCAAGAGCATGCCATGATTAATACCTAAGAAGGCAACATAAGATTGTCAGGTTTGTCATGTTTGAGTCTTTAGAGTAAAAATTTCGAAGAAAAAAAGATAATGCGTTCAAAATTATTAATCAAATCAACGAGGGGGTGACAAGTGTCCATCTCCCTACCACAAATCCCGCGGAAGCCTAGATAGACTAGAGGCATGTGAATACACAACAGACATTATTAGACACGAAACAGAATATACGAGGTGCACGTACTTTTTTGACACGAGGATAACATAATTAAACGGACAGCTTTTGCCTCTTTGACTGTCTTTCTTAATCGTACTACTAATCCCAAACCTAATCAAATCTACAACCGTCAGTGCCCATATAATTGTCACTTCTGCCGCTTTGATTATGATCATGACGCGTGGAAGCTCGCTGTGCTTAAATTTAGAAGAATGATTCGCATGCACCACTATGAACATTGCACTTTAATAGGAGTCATCACCTTTTTGTAGATACCACATAGCGCATTCTTAACCACACCACACGCAAAATTTGAACGAGAGAATTAATATGTTTATTGGTAAATAATGAAGATGAAACATGAGTCTAAGATAAAGAAAAAAAAAGTAAGAGCCAAAATTTACTTCCACGGCTTGCCCAATCGTCATTGTAATTAATCTTATGGATAATGACACAAATAATTATTAAACTTAGACATAATGTGTAATGTGATCCCTGAACTTTTAATCTGTTCGGTATAGTCCCTAAACTCTAACCCAATATGCAACGTAATCCCTGAATTTTTTATTTATTTAATGTAGCCCCTAATCTTTTCTCACATGTTCAAGTCAGTCCTTAGATTATAAGAAAATGTTCAATGTCATACTTTCGTTAATTTAAGCTCAATGACGGCATTGAACATTATCACATAATTCAATGACTAAATCGAACATGTATAAAAAAAATTCAAGTAACACATTGAACAAATAGAAAGTTCATAAATGACATTACAAATGGAGCTAAAATTGACAAATTATATTGAATAAATTAAAAGTTTATGGGACATATTGCATATTGAACCAACGTTGACGGACTATTTATGTCATTTCATTTGATTTTATTGCACGAAAAGTTCTCAATTCCCATAAATGCAACATCCGTCATGAGCCATACACTTAATCAACATAAACAAAAGAAAAGAAAAACGAAGGGAAAAAAATAAAAGAGAGCTAGCTCGAGGCCCGGTGCGAAGGAACAGGTGGTTAACCGCGCACGTGACGAGCCGCATCACCGCCCCAGATCGTGTCCGCCCGCCATTGGCCGGGAACGAGCGGGGGCACGTGCGCCCCGCATCGCTTCCCCCCTGCCTTCCCCCGCTCGTCCGCGATTTTGAGCAGGGGCAGGGATCACGTGGGCGGGCCCCGCCCACCCCCGGGGTGGGTCCGGGGACCGGTCTTTGCTTGTCAGGCGGGCGGGGGGCTGGCTCGCACGAGCGCTCACATGGACCGTAGCGGCGTGCGGGACAGTCACCGGCGGACATGGAGGCGTGTCCCCACAAAATCTCCGGATTTCGCGGCCGCAGATCCACCGCCGCCGCGGGGGGCCCCCGCCCCACCGACGCGGCCATCGGCGACTCGCGGAGGGATCGACGGCCGAGATCCGCAGCAGGTGACAATCTTCGATCGCACGTGACTCGTTCCTCCTCAAGATCCTCCTCGTTCAGTCCCATCAGTCACGCAGCCCCCCCTCTCGGTAAAGAGACCGGGAAGTGGGGCCGGAGAGTGCCAGATCCGGCGTTCGATCTTCCCCGAGCATCGCGCGCACGTGTACACCGAAGAAGTTCCCATCGAGTCGCTTTTGAACGGTTCCGTCCGCGCGACAAGTTATATTATTGGCATAGACCTGCACCTATAGAAGCTTGTGTAACACGAATTCATATGCAATAATTCGACCGGAAGAAAATGATTGAGAGCCCCGGTCCGGCTATGGCGCAAAAAGACGGGCCACAAAAAAAAAAACCCCTCGTCGAAGCGATTCACATACTTTGACATCATATCATGCCATGTCGGAATGGAGTTTCCGAAAATGCGCTTTCCCGGCGAATGTATCGTGGCGTTTCTGGAGAGGGAAAAAAAACATTTTACGGGTCCCGGTTTTTCCACCGTTTCTGTATCTGGAGGAGTTCAAATCCAGTCCCGTCGCGAAAATTCATCTCGACGCCGATTTTTTAAATCGATATAACAGTGCTCGTTGTTAATGCACGTCCGCGACTTGAGAATGCTTTTCTCCCGCTCCCCTTATCTTCGCCTCTGAATGCTCAAAATCCACTGGACCCAGCACCAAAAAGTTGACCGAGACCGTAGGTCTCGAATGTCCCTATTAGGCTACTAATGGTTACCCAATTGACCCCACCTGATTTTATGCACTAACCAAAACAACTAACTCCCACCCACATAAAATAAAATAAACACACCCAAAAATCAAAGACCATTCAACTTCCTAGAGCCCCACAAATGCTCTCAATCTCAGAATACTTCCCGCACTTCAACGAAGAGGAAAATTTTTTCGTGCGGCGATCTCTGGTAAAAATATTTTCCAAAAACCGAACGCTCGTATCGCCCACGAAAATCAATAAACGGAAGATATTTAGACGTGTATTACTATCGATAATAAAAAGATTATTCATTCACCGATTATTTCAAGTGATGTGAGCGATCGGTCTTAGAAAAATATTTTTTAGAATACTTCTTTTCGCGAAATGAATGGAGCTTATTGGGAGAAATTTCTTTCGCGAAAAAATTAAAATAAAAAAAAAGGGTGATGGGGCTCGATACGATCTTATGGGAAAGATTACTTGGGGTTAAATTATGTGGAAATGGGACAAGTGAAAAGCATCGAAATGCCGACACCAAAATCTTCCTGCGTAACGTCCGCGCCAACCGTCGATGCGTTCGTTACTGCCCATGCCCTTTTTGGTAATTCCGCCAACTTAACCCCGCAAGAAAAAAAATCAAATAATATCTAATTCTGGTCCTTTCTTCCGACCAAAAAGAAAAGTCACGTGCCTTTTCTTTTCTTTTCTTTTTTTTTTAAGAAAATAATAATAATAAAAGAATTTTCATCTATCAGAGATGTACCCACTTTTAGCCTTGCGAAAAGCCTTTTGGTTAGATTTGGGTGGATTTTTTCGTAGTGGGGCAATTGAGTTCTATGTCACATCTCCAAAAATATTTTCCAAATAAAAACCAAATTCTTTCATTACCCTTTGCAAATGTGGTGAATTTCTATCGATTTAAACGATGACGGGTTATTCACCGAAAATCCAGAAGTTACGGATAATAACAAATATTTGATTAAGGACACATACAACAAGTACATATGGTTAAGATGTTGTAAGCAAAGGTGATCATTGGGCATACCGACGTTCAGGTCTAGTGTGTTGACTAAGCCTGCCTGTAGTATAAAATTCACGGACGAATGTAATTTGGTCTGGCTTTCTCCTATGAGGATGTTGCCTGAGCCTGCACATTTACCCTTTCGAGCCTCTCGTGCCACTGCGACTGGACTCTATTCGCAAATAACCCTTACGGAGGAAAATATCCTAATGCTTCCGAAGCCCGGCAATCAATTCATCTAAGTGAATAATCATTTGCCAAGTGCTATTAATTACATTTTCGTTTCAAAAAGATTGAAAAACGAGTAGAACAGAAACGTGATATGCACCTGAAAATCTATTCTCACGACCGACCAAGAGATCGACTTAGATATCCTCGGCCGCTAGGTTGTCATTGTATTTTCGGTAAATTTTTCGCATAAAAATTTGTAGATCTCGGCTCAAGTTTTGATTTCTGTTCAAGTTTTCAGTCGGCCCCCCTCGAGTCAAAACTCTGCTCCGGCCATTGCTTTGCAAGCAATGGCCAGCGCGTTCGATAATGACATTCGACATCTTATATTTTTTGCCAATGCATATACCATTTCATTGTAATCCCTTTTCCATTTCGACATCTTTTCTTGGCGCGACCAGCAGTGGAAACGGACATCCTCCTCGTTCCAATCAACCTCTCTCCCTCCTGTTTCCTTTCCGTTCTTTGTGCTATTTCGCCAAATCTGCGAGATACAACAACAAGAATAAGGAGACGGGGTCGCCACGCGCCGAGCCCATAGAGCGAGCTCATCAATTAAAAGGGAACGGAAAATTAGAATCATCGGCGCATCTGGTCGTTCATTTGCACGCTCCACGTTCGGATCCGACAACCTTCTTTCTTGTCTCGCTCGATGGCTCTATCATTGAAGCCATCTTTCAACTGTTTTGCTGTGGTTGATTGCGATGTGAATCAAACTCCAAAAAATCAAAAAGGGGCTAATCATAATGGCTTACGTCCCAACTTTTTGTCTATAGCATTTTGGCGCACACGTGCTAATGATCCCTACAATATGGATTAAAGCGAAACCCCATTTTGATTTGATCAAGGCCCTTGATTAGACAGTTTAATTTTTAAATAATCCGACCCCACGATGCCATTAATTTAATAAGAGCAAAAGGGTGCTTTTTTTTTTGTTTTAAATTGTTGGATTCTTATGGAAACCACGCGTGGTTGCCAGAATTGCGATGATCAGAATTTGGAAATCTTGCAATTTGTCCCTTTTCGTCGTCTTTTTACCTTGTCGATGAATGGACGAAACTCTTCCTCTTGGATTGTTGCTAACAGACACCGTGGAAAATTGATGAAGCCTTGTCTGAATTGCCTTAAATAGTGGCGAAAAAAAAAACCATCCCGCTTAATCATATCATATGTTAAGGGTGCCCCCAAAAAAAAAAACTGCCCTAAAATCATTTCGGGTCTTTTTTCGTGACAGTGTCAGTTCAGTTTTGGGTTGGGTCTCATTCTGTTTCCTATAAAATCATTTTTTATAGGCAATTTATGAAATTTTTGGCTCATGTCGATTTAGTTTGGGCGGCTCTTTTTTATGGAAAAAGTACCAAAAAAACCTTAAATCTATTGCATTGGTATTAATTCAGTTATAAATTTTTCAATTGAACCAATTCAGTTATAAATGTCCACGTCAGTGTCAGTCGTGCCATATAGGACGATCGGCGTCCATGTTAGCGTTTTCTGACCTAAATTGGCCGGATTGACTGAATTAGTTCAATGTGAAAAAGTTCGGAACTAAATTAATCAAATTGAAAGAATTGAAATTGAATTGATATCAATGCAATAGGTTTATAACTTGTTTGATGCTTTTCCCTTTTTTGGACACCCCTACGGTGCTCGACTCGACATGGTGAATGTTTTTCAGTAGCTCCGCTTTCGTTTGCATCCTTTGAGAATGAAGACAAATTCATGGAAAAAGTGATTGGAAGACACTCGGCAAACAATGTCTTTAGCGCGAAATGTTGAATTTTGATTCAAGATGTCGCCTTATTTATTAGCTTTCCGGAGATCAATACATAAAAGAGAGAAAAGGCAAAAAGAAAAGAAAAGAATTAAAGGAAGCAAAGAGAAATCTTCCTTGATTTGCGCTTTTCTCTCTTTGTATCCCTGATTTGCGCTCGGCTCGCGCATGGAAAGTGAACGAAATGTCAGAAGACTAAACTTTCTTTCCCCACCATTTTCAACCAATGGCATGAAACTCCGCTGTCAACGTTTGACCCGCATGTCTTTCCTTCTTTTTTTCCTTATTATTTTCCCCTTTTTTTGGAGTGGGGAGGGGGGGTGTGGTGTTTTTTCAAGATAGGTTGGGGGAAGGACTAACAAAGTTCTAGTGAAGGAGTTACAAGGAAATTGCAGGACCGAATCGAATTTTAGGCGTGGATCTGGGCTGACACATGATGTGGTGGGATGAGATCTTCCCAATAACTTACTATTTCGTGCTTTGAAATTTGCATAATTACTCTAATTAAGCAGATCCAACCTAATGTACAAAGTCAACACTTGATTTCTCCACTGAAATCTTCTACCGGGGGAACATCAAGCTCAACGATAGATAGATTCAACGAGGTAATATCTTAATGGTTATTCAAATCTCGAATAAGAGAAACCTCAATTCACTCTTCACTTTTGTACGGAAATCAATGGTATTAGCGTGCAAATAAGATCACACGTTCCTCTTTTCTTGAAACTTTCTTTTTCAAAATAGACTCGAGTCTTGACTCGAGATTACTCCACTGGACGAATTTCGGTATAAACATATACCGTACGCCTAAATTCATAGACAAACTGGCCGATGCCATATGCCTAAATTCGAATATCGATTGATCATGTATTACAATCTTTTTCCCCAGCTCGAGATACGCGATTTCTCGGGTAGCTTCGTGTGGACAGGGAATCGATACTAGGGTTGTCTTTGTCAGTAAATTTAATCACATAACTTGAAGTTTCAGGAGGCCGTTCGAGCTGTCCCTTGTCAGGCCCGTTCTTGCCGGACAAGTATCTGTTAAGATTGCACCGACAAAAACAACCGTGCAATTTGGCAAGTGACCACGAGGAAATCAATTCCAACGAAGCGAAGTAACTTCAGTCGCAAGAAGAACCTAACAAGTTAGACCTCAGCCCATAACATGGCGGAAATAATATACATATTCTTCTTGTGATTTAATTAAGGGGAAGAAATAACAGCGAGGGAATCTGAAGAAACTAGGGTTTGGCTTCGATTTTGAAAATGAAGCTGCGAGTCAACGTTCCTAGATTGACTTTTATTATTGGAAATTCGTGACAACATTGGGTTGTCCCCAAGAATGAGTTGCGTACACTCCAGAGAGTCGTCGTTTCAGAACAGCATATGTCTTGTTTATATTTTGCGGTCAAAGTTCCGTTTGGTACGAGAAAGTCAAGCTGAATATTACTTCATACAATGTGTATGCAGACCCTAGCAAAGAGGGTTTGGCTGATGAACATAACACCGCTAATTTGGCTCGAGGGTTGCTCGTCAAAGATTGAATCGAGTCTGATTTCCATTTTAATCCGCAACACATTGAAGAAAAATCAAAGGTCTTACTGAACACAGGTAGGACTCCACTTCCCCCCAGTTGACAACTCCCGGAGGAGGGTCTCAAAGAATGCATGTCCACTTCCATTTTCATGTTATTAGGCATTAAGCAGGTTGAGGAGGCCTCCATAGCATAACGCTTTTTAGCTCGTGTGTTACTTGGTTCCTACACTTTTCGCGGATGCAGTCGTTCATTACCATTCAGGACCAACTTCGACCGTTCCACGCAGGGACTAATTTTTTCCTAAAAGCACCCGGAGTGGCGACCTTTTGGAGAGGGAGACTTTAACTTACGAATCGAGCGACATGTAAGAGCCTTTATGATGTAGTTGCGTCCCAACGGCAACTCACCGTGTTGTAATTACGCCGTGAAGTATTGTAGTTTGTATGTCTAGTGATACGCGCTATGAAGCTATTGGGATGCCCTCTATCGTAACTGGAGCTGCGGTAGGGAAATTATGCTCGATAGCTCATAAGTCATCTATGATTTGACGTGTCATTCGGCCGTCACATAAAAAAATTCTTATCTTAATCCAACCACGTTACATTTGCCTGGAAACATTATACTTCTACCGGAAATTGCACCATATCAAGAAGATCAATCCAACTACAAAAGCTTAGGTAGAGACACACTAAAAGAACAAGATCTAAATGGATCATCTACATCTAAATCTAAATAAAAACAGGACCCAATCCTGTCGTAACAATGTGGTGTAAGTCCAGGCGCCAAGGGGGTTACTTAGCCATCGTCCTCATTTCGTGAGGGTGCTATGTGTGGGGAGTCTCGCCGGGGACTGCGGCCCTCGTCCGAGTCGCTGCCGTCGCCGTGACAAAACCGGTGCCCACCGGCCATCGCGGAGCCATGCTCCCCTTTGACTTTGTCGCCATGCGCCCGCTCGCGCGCAAGCACGCGCGGCGTGTCTGCCCCCTCCCCATTATTTTTCCCTTGCTTTCTCGCCCTTTTTGCCCCCACTAAATTTTATGTTCTTTCCTCTTCTTTTCTCCGGTCAATATTTTAATTCGCACTTGCTTTCGTAAAAGCAAAAAGAGAAAAAAAAAACTCGAAAAAAAAAAAAAGACAAAATCGAAAAAACGAAAGAGAGAGGAAGTCATAAACTGAGATTTCCGACCTCTTTTCCGGCGGCGACCGTTGATTGCGGTTGGAAACATTAAAAACCGGTCCGAACGTGGGGGGCCCACCGCGCCTGCCTCTCTCTGTTATTTTTTTTTTTGACCGCATCTTCTTTTGTCCCTTCTCTCTCTCTCCGCTGCAGCGCAAGTGCCCACGGTTCAGCGGAATATTTACGGGGAATGCCATCCGATGCGGTTTGGACTGGACCGTCCAGTAAACAGGTAGGTTTTTTACCGGCTGCTGTCGGTGGACTTTGAGGCCCTTTTTTTTTTTTTAATAACAATTTATTTTATAATTAATTAATTTAATTGGTTTTCCCTTTCAAGAAAGGGGAGATATTGATGAGCGATGGTGGGCTGTTTGTCGGGTTGTCGGGTTCCGATCCGCGGCGTGCGTACAGGTCAATCCGGTGGACATTGTTCTAAAGAGAACATGTTAGTGTCGCCTTGGTGGCGCCATTGGAAGAGAAAAGGCAAGCTCCGATTTCTCCACCATTTTTCTTATAAAAAAATCAGGAAAAAATGTCGGAAAAATTGTAAACGTATCACATTTGTGCCGATTTAGTCATAAATCTTTTATTAGTGCAAATTTAGTTATAAACCTTTTAACTTAAGGTCAATTCAGTCATTCCAACTAATTTTGACAAGATATTACTGACGTGAACGTCGGCCGGTCGCTCAGGCGAGGCCAGCCCTGGCCGGCCGCCGGAGGAAAGAGAAGGAATAAAAGAGAGAAAAAAAGAAAGATAAAAATAAAAAAATCGAAAATTATTAAAATATTATTAAAAAAAATTCACATCAACGTCAGTTATGTCACGTAAACCGGTTGGCGTCCACGTCAAAAAATCCGACTAGAATTAGCTAGGACGACTGAATTGGTCCTAACTCAAAAGTTTTAAGATTAAACTGGCACCATTAAAAGGTTTAAGACTAAAAAGGCATGATGGGTTTATGAATTTTCCGACACTTCTCCTGGGAAGATCACATGATCGTATTTTAGACTTTTGAGCACCTTATAGATCCTTTTCTCTCTTTTTAATCTTGTGCCGGCCGGATAACATTTTTCAGGCACCCGAAATGTTGTTTATCCCATTTATATTCCGAAGAAAAAATTACCCAATTGTGAATCCTTACACGGGTGTGCGCCAAGTAATGTGTCAATTTGATCAAGTAACACGAGTTCACTCAATGGTTTCTCGTAGGTCGTAGAGATCTGGTGATATGCCGTCTTTTTGTGGCTAAGTGGGATGGCCAGTGTTCTGACCTTCGGCTTTCAATGGTAGTAGGTTGAAGCAAGAGATCATGCGCTAGTTATTAGCTAACACAGCAACTTTGATAACTTTACCATCGTGCTCTGCCAAGAGATTCCCAGAATGGTTGGATTGGATGGTCTTTTGAACGAGATCCCCAGACAATTGTATCTAACTGGGACCTGATTTCTTTAATTTGAGGGGGGCACTTTCGGGCGCGTTAGTAAATTGCACATTACACTTGCGCAGCTAGGGAGCATCAGATCGAGATGGGACCATAAATGCATGTTGCGTCCGAACCGAATGCACTCTTGCGAATTGAATCGCTCGTACCACGTGATATGCTGATACGGGGCATCGCACTCGACCAATCATAATGTCCATTAAGGTATCCGGGGTATCGAATATGCTTGGAAGTCTCGACAAATGATGACATCCGTCGAGATGAATAGCATCGTGTTAATCTATCGCATGACGTAAGTGACTAACGTGATACAAAGTTTCCTCATTTTCGTGAGGGTGTGGCCTCGGGATACCGGTAAACTTAAATTGAAAAATAAGAATAACAATTCAAAGACACTTTGAAAATGGAAGAATACCCATTTTAACAAAATCATTTACTTTAGATAGTGAATTTTAAACCTACAAAGTACATTCGATGAGACACGACAAGTATCCAAACATCATTTTCTTAGGGAAAATGACACAAATAGTCATTGAACTTTGGTTTAATGTGCAATGCGGTCCCTTAACTTTTAATTTCTTCATAGTTCATAAATTTTAAACCAATGTGCAAAGCGATTCCTAAACTTTTAATTTTTTTAATGTTTTTAATAAATTATTTAATTCCCGAACTATATGAAAATGTTCAATATAGTTCTTCTATTAATTCAAGTTCAGGAATTACATTGAATATTTTAATATAGTTCAAAAACTACATTAAATATGTACTAAAGATCTAGGGACCATATTAAACAAATTAAAAATTTAGGAATCACATTGGACATTAGGCTAAAACTCAGGAACTACGTTGAACATATTAAAAGTTTAGGAATCAAATTGTACATTGGGTTAAAGTTCGAGGGCTACATTAAACAAATTAAAAGTTCATGGATCAAATTACACATCGAGTCAAAATTCAGTGGCCGTTTGTGTCATTAGCCCCTCTTTTTTTTTTAACATTCTTCTTGGGTTAATAATAATTCACCCTTGGCCCCTCCGCGAGCAGCGACGGAGACTGCTCGACCGCATCTCAAGCTCTTGAATTAACCTCATATGCCCCCACCATCTAAACATGCAGATAGAGAGATAGAGTTTTGCATGGAAAATATGAGCAGCATTCAACGCCATATAATAGAGAGCTCAAAATTTCGTGCGTATTTTACACGTGCTTGATGGAATGTTATACCACAAGTTACAACGATTAGTCACCGTTCAATAAGGTTCGGGCGATATAACTTTAAGGTATGGGTCGACCAGTCCGGTGGAGTCGCAATGAAGCTTGTCGAACAAAATTGGTTTGAATTTCGAAAAACACCGCTTGAATGCATCACAAGAAAACGAGTGCTTTTGGGATACTCATTGTTCTGCGGTTCATTTGGCTCCATCATTTCCGTATACGAAAATACGAGTCCATGGTGAGGATAAGGGCATGAGATTTTACTTTTCTAAGCTAAATTTGGGCTAAGTCGTTGCTCTTTTATCTCTCAAACTATCAAGATTACGTAAATTGGTAAGACGATCGAGACAGCCTTCACCCCAAAAATATACAGAAGCCCCAGATGTGGCTCCACATCGGCACGTATCTTGTCAGGGTAAAGTTTGCAAAGAACTTTCGCGTGTGACTAACCCCTCTTGGCCCCGACATGCATGACTTTGATTTTTCCGAAGATAAAATTAGTCAATAATCCCAAAAACTTAGGAGTGTGCAAAAGGAATCGCACGGAACAGTTCCCGGGGCACTAGTCTAGTTCTAGTTTTCAAAAAATTGAAACCGGTGATTTTTGGTCAAATATCCGGTTCCATATGTGGAACCACCCACATGGACAAATTGAACCGAATTGATTTTTTTTATATCTCTTATAAATCCTTGAAAAGTTTTAAGCACGGATGACTCTTGCCCTATGCTGGTCTCTTATCGTGAGCTTCGTTTTGATCGCTCTATCACAAACCCTAATCATATTCTTCATGTTCATGCCTCTTGTGCTCACTCGATTCTTAGACGCTACCATCTCGCCTGAATCGCTTGCGTCCCTCTCACTTGACTGTCAATCACTCTCTCACTTGACTCTTAGATGCTCCCGATTTAATCAGGAACCGGCCCCTCTAATCTGGTTCCTAGATGGTTTGGTTGGTTTCCGATTTCTGAATAGGAATCGGACCACTCGAGAACTGATCACTCATAAAAAAAAAAAAAACTTTCCCATTTTGTTACGCGAAGAACGTAGTTCATTCACGACAAGACGGGGTGCCGATATCGCACGGAAGATTTGCGAAGAGGCCCCATGGCCGCACCAAGCCCTTCTTTTTAGGCGATCGCATTGATGATTCGGGCAGCCTCGCAACTTCCCCATGCAGCGCCAACGAACCGACGTCGCGATCTGCGCTTCCCCCAAACAGGTCAAGACCTTTATATTCAAACTTAGGTACGAACAGGGATCGCGCTCGACTCTCGACCAATCTTTAAACGAATCAAAATACCCGATTCGAGCAGCAGTAAATGAATCCCACCCTTGCCTTTCTGCGCATGAACGAACAGGCCAGCGCGTAAAACTTTTCCTTTTTCTGATGCGCACATTTAAATCTCCACCGACCCTTGCTGTAAAAAGCCATCTCCAAGGGTGGGGGGCCACTTTCACATGGTTTCTCTTCCTCTTCCTCTTCTTCTCTCCCAACTGCTGTCAAGCAATCCGAAAGAGAAGTAAATGGACAAAATTTGGTCATTCGGCAATACTAAATAATAATGAATTTGTGTTTTTTTTCCTTTTGTTTGCCTTTGTTGAGGGTCTTCTTCTGCTTCTCTTCGATTATAAAGACGCTCCAGCTCCCCCTCCTTTCTTCCCTACCCCTCCTCGCTCTTTCTCTCTCCCCTCTGTCTGTCTATTTCTCGCTCTCACACTCTTTCTTGAGTTGTAGTAGAGCGTCTTGCCTTTTTCTGTTTTCTTTAGCGGGTCGGTTCGTCAGAAATTTTTAGCCGGTGAACCAGAGCCGCATTACCGATTTATCTTCGGGAGGGGGGGCAAAGTGAGATTGATTCTCTGTTGACACGCACAAAAGTGCTTCGGTTTGTCGCAGCACATTCGCATTTGCCTCTGTTTTCCGTTTGTTCTCTGATACGGAGAAGATGACGCTTCCTCTGTGTCCTCTGTTTCTCGTGCTCCTCTGGAGTCCTCTGGCTCTTGGCGGGCATGACTATGGCCAAGCTCTGTCCAAGAGCATCCTCTTCTTTGAAGCTCAGAGATCTGGTTACCTACCCAGCACGCAGAGAGTCTCGTGGAGAGCCAATTCCGGCTTGAGCGATGGAAAAGCGAGCGGGGTAAGTCGGTCACTCTCGCACCGCACAACACTGTAACAATTTTTACTCTGTTCTTTTAATTGCCCTTGCTCATGCCAATTTGGGTAGGTCAGAAAAATCAATTCTTTCTACAAGCCTACCGGTCTTTTCGAACAAATCTCAGATACCCATTACACCAAACATTATAAATTTCAACATCTAATAGGCTTTCAAAAAATTTGGTCTCGCCCCATCGTTTGGGATTTCAATGGTTTCCTCAGGTGGATCTGGTGGGAGGGTACTACGATGCAGGGGACAATGTGAAGTTCGGGCTCCCCATGGCATTCACGGTGACAATGATGTCTTGGGGCATACTGGAGTATGGCAAGCAAATGGCCGCGAGCGGTGAGCTGAGCCACGCCATGGATGCTGTCAAGTGGGGCACTGACTACTTCATCAAGGCTCACCCTGAACCATACGTCCTCTATGGAGAGGTATATATTACCCTCGATAATACGTCCATCTGTTTATCCATTTTACTTATCAGAGACAGAAAGATGTTGATCAGAGAGTCAGTGGGGTTCAACTTATTGTGGAGAATCACGAAATATCCTCGCAAAGTTGTGATTTTTAATTCAGTTTCATGCGGCATCATCCCCTCTCTTGCTGTCGCTATCAATGGGATTATCTTGCCCTTTTTGCTGCTATAGACATAAGCTTAACTGTGGTTTTTTTTTTGTGTTCATGGTGTTTTTTTAATCGGTTTTATTTAACGGTCCGAACGATACGTGTTTAGGTGGGAGATGGGAACACCGACCACTACTGCTGGCAGAGGCCGGAGGACATGACCACCGACAGGAGGGCGTACCGGATCGACCCGAGCAACCCCGGGTCCGACCTCGCCGGGGAGACCGCCGCCGCCATGGCCGCCGCATCCATGGTCTTCCGCTCCTCCAACGCCGCATACTCCGGCGAGCTCCTCCACCACGCCGAGCAGGTTTGACTTTCTCGCTCCGCTCAGATCTCATAGCCCACCAACTATTTCTATAGAATGTTTTGGCCATTATAGTCCTCCACTTATTCACCGCAGCGATTCAGCTCCGTTTCTTCGTTAGAACACTAAAAATGGAAACAAATTACATTATTTACTTATGAATAATCTGGTTAATGAAAATTTGAATTGATGGAGGGAGACCTTGAGAACTACAGAGAACGAAAGTGGCCGAAAGGAGGATCGAGGCCTTAGCGCCAAAAATTCTAAAGGGAGACCGAAAGTGACTCGTCTACGAGTGCGTAGGTCGTGTTTAGCGCCCGTTAGCAGCTAAAACTTTTAAGGTGGTCCCGTCCCAGCATCGTCCCTTTTACCTTTTGACACTTTTTACTTTTCCTGGCCATTATTCACCTGATCCGCCGCCGTCATAGGGCGGCTGAGCGGCGCACGTTAGCAAGAGCGGTGGAGGATAGTAGGCAGGATGTTGGAAAAATGGTTTACCATTTCTTGTCAGGTGGTCGGTGCACGCTTCGTTCTCTTTCACGCGTGTCGCATTACCGAGGCCAGAAACTCGTCTACTAAACAGTAAATCAATTACATTGCCATGAATCATGAAATGGGTCTAAGCAATGGTCAATAACACGCTAAGTATCTCGTGGAAAAACACCCATCGTGGACATAGATTACGGTAACTTCTGATGCTTGCTTAGCTTGCAGCAGTAAGTGGCGTGCGTGATTATGTTTAGCGTAAATCGAGAGCAGAGTACAGTACACTTAACGCTGCAGATTAGCAGCAGCTTGATCCAAGCGCTGACCCCGGCGCATAAGTTGGATCGCGGGAGGCGATTCTTGCGCCCATCACGGGTCTCTGTCCTTTGTACCGTACGCTGGCTTTCGCGTTCAGTTCTGATTAATCTTGACTATAATATGATACTGCCTTAGTTTGGTTTAGTTTAGTCGCGGTGATAACCTGAGCACGTGACCTTCGTCACGTGATAGCTCGCCCGTCGGGGTGGTGCGCGGCAGCTTCTTCGATATGTGATGAAAGTCAATTCGATGACGAGTTAATTGTTGTGAAAGCAGCAGAAAAATGAATACTTATGTTGGAAATTTTGTAATTTTTGCTTATTGGTCCTCTGAAGTTCTTGTTTTTTTCCCAATCTGATAGATCTTTCCTTGATGATGAATGCTGCAGAGATTAGTATGATCGATCTAAGTTTTGTTCACCGTCTTTGGTTTTTCAGCTGTTTGAGTTTGCGGACAAGTACAGGGGCAAATACGACAGCAGCATTACCGTGGCCCAGAAGTATTATCGATCAGTCAGTGGGTACAATGTACGTATGTCTTATAAAAATACCCAATTAAGAGCTTTTTTTTTGTAATTATTTGCTAGAAATGTGTAATTTGTTTTTTGAGGTTTTACTGAATTTCATTATCTTCTTTTGTTTTTGGGCGTGTGAAGGATGAGTTGCTGTGGGCTGCTGCATGGCTGTACCAAGCCACCAACAACCAGTACTACCTCAGTTACTTGGGCAACAATGGCGACTCGCTGGGCGGAACCACTTGGGGCATGACCGAGTTTGGCTGGGACGTCAAGTATGCCGGCGTTCAGACACTCGTCGCCAAGGTACTCTCTTGATACCGTGGTTTACTTCCTAGTAATTCGTTTTGCTTCTGTTGAAAATGTAAGGTCTTATTTACAAGACAATATTAGCGAACGCTGATGATTTATTACTTATTCGAATTCGGGTTGGAAAAAAAATGTCCTAAGTATTGCATAGTTCGGCACATAATCGCGTACATTTTCACTTTAGCTTGACATTGCTTGATAATGTTGTTCCTTTTTGCTTCAGTTCCTGATGCAGGGGCAGGCTGGGCACTACTCGTCGGTCTTCGAGAAATACCAGCAAGAGGCGGAGTACTTCATGTGCTCGTGCCTCGGGAAGGGGTCGAGGAACGTCCAGATGACCCCCGGCGGCCTCATCTTCCGCCAGAGCTGGAACAATATGCAGTTCGTCACGAGCGCCGCATTCCTTATGACCGTCTATTCCGACTACCTTTCTTCCTCAGGCAAGAGCTTGCAGTGCTCGTCCAGCAGCGTTCAACCATCGGAACTCCTCTCCTTCGCGAAATCTCAGGTAATACAATCCATCTGATTGTCATAGTGACTTTCTGATCTTCATCTTTTGCCAGTGCTGTGATTTATAATCGCTGATATAACCAGTTAATTGAGGAAAATGTGAGAATTTGATGTTTATAATTGAATCTTGTTATAAATCAAGATCCAATGAAAAAATATTTACTCCGTGAATGTTGAATATTTGCAGGTGGACTATATTCTGGGAGACAACCCCAGAGCCACAAGCTACATGGTCGGCTACGGGAACAACTACCCGAGGCAAGTCCATCACCGGGCGGCTTCCATCGTGTCCATAAAGGCCGATTCTTCCTTCGTGAGCTGCCGAGGTGGATATGCCACATGGTTTAGCCGGAAAGCGAGTGACCCCAATATCCTCACCGGTGCTATCGTCGGTGGCCCTGATGCATATGACAACTTTGCTGATCAAAGAGACAATTACGAGCAAACGGAGCCTGCCACTTACAACAACGCACCGCTCCTAGGCATATTAGCCCGGTTGAGTGGCGGTCACGGGGGTTACAATCAGCTCCTTCCTGGTACGTGATATATCCCATTCTAACAATAGAATTTGATCATTGAAAGTTGGGAGTTGTTCAGACAAAAGCAATGCTTTCGCATATTTCTGCTTCTGATGAAATCTGTTTTCATTCCATGCAGTGGTTGTTCCTGCGCCGAAAGCAGTCGCGACCAAGCCAACTCCCGCTCCGGGTACAATTTCCTCCGCCTCCCCTTACTAACTGTGAAATTAAAGATTTTTACAACATCCTGAAGCAAAGATGAAAATTTTCCTTGATTAATGCTGTGATTCCATTAGCTTACTCTGCACTGTCGCTTTCTTGATTCCAGTAACAACTTCCAACCAGTTGTCCGTCGAGCAGAAGCTAACGGCTTCATGGACTGCCAACGGAAAAACATACTACAGATACTCGACGTTGGTGACCAACAAGTCAGAAAAGACCCTTAAATATGTCAACCTTTCGATCTCCAAGCTCTATGGTCCTCTGTGGGGACTAGCCAAATCTGGCGACTCATACGTGTTCCCTTCCTGGATCCAATCCTTACCTTCTGGGAAGAGCCTCGAGTTCGTGTACATCCACGCTTCGCCTCAGGCGGATGTCTCCATCTCAAGGTACACTCTGGCATAGGAAGATAGTTCAAGCTTCAGAAGACATTGCACAATTTTTCTGGGTTCAGGGATGTAAAGAATTGTGCAGCCATACTTGTTGCATACTGTCTCGGAAGTTCTCGGTTTCTTTCTTTTCGAAAATGTTTGTCTTCGCTTCATGGCGTCGGAACCCGTTTCCACTTAGTTGTCAGGTGGAAACCAAGCTGAATAAGGGCGAGGCTCGAAGGACGAAAGGAGTGAAGAGACATCATAAACGAGAGTGCTCATCCTCTTTCCCCTCTTACTTCGCCGGTTAAAAGAGAAGAGTCTGCGATGTGCACAGCAAAGAATGGTTTGCTGAGGAGAAAAAAAGGGCTTCCTTATAGTTCGCGAAGTCCTTTTCTTTCTTAAACTTGTCACTTGTTAGATGTTTTTCCTTATGATTCTGTTGTGTTGCGAAACTTTGCAACAGCTCCTCTGTTTGTTAGGATATTAATAGTGTTCTGCAAAACAGTTGTATCTATTCGGTTTTTGAAGAATTTAAGGTATGAAAGTTTACTTTTTAGCTAATTTGAAGAGAGGTGTTCCCATGTCGACTTTTGTTCATGAATTTCCAGAACTCTGTCACAAGAGATCAGCAAGTAGTCTCCAACACAATGCTGCTGTCGTAATTGTCAATCTTGGGATAAAAGCTTATCATATGAGGTATAAACAGTAAACATCATGATGCAATGATACCAAGGATGTGGCATTTTAATATCAACTTGAAGTCAGTACAAGAGATTACACAAGATGAACATTGATAGCCCAACTTGGGGATATAAAGAAACGTTCTCATTCTACCAGTTTTTTTTTTTTTTGGTCGGAACATTCTACCAGTTTACATGGTGCCAGGGGGTCACTACAACCACCCAAATGAAGAGGAACTTCTTCTTAAGGACTCTTTGAGTTCGGTTTGTTCAGCTCGACCACAATCACGCTGATATTGTCGTGGCTACCTCGAGCCATGGCCAATTCAGCTAGCACTGCCGCCGCCTCGGTGGCGCTACTTCCTCTCAGCTCCTCAGGGGAGCTCGTCTTTATTGGTCCATCGAGGCATCTCCTCACAACCTGGCAGGCGACCTCATTTGAGATCGCATCCCATAAACCATCACTTGCTATCACGAGGAAGTTGTCCAACTCTGTTCTCTTGCTTACCGTGACCTCCGGCTCCGCTATCACGTATGGCTTCAAATAATAGTCTCCTGCAACAAGTAAATGCCACTATCAGACACAGGATACAGCCACCACACAAGAGGTGTTGGTTATTGTTCCCTGTTGGTGATTCAGTCCTCGGCGTTGTTTCAAGTACATATCATATGGCTGCAGTTACCAATTCCAAGGTGCACTCAAACAAATTGTTGCCAAACTAGAATCTCTGCGTAATCGGATACGTTCCCTTCAAGTGCAGAGGTTCGGCAGCACAATTGTACTAATGCTAACCACAAATTCGACTTACTCGGCACTTGCTGAAGCAATCAATGCAATTGGATGGAAACCAACATAACTTGCACAAATTAAGTACATATTCCTATAAAAACATCGAATAAAGTCCATCATTAGAGCCATTTGATTGATGAAGTTCTGCGTACCTATTGACCTCGATGTAGCAAGCACGCCGAGGACACGGGATCCATTCCAATCTATGACCATTCCTCCAGCTGATTCCACTCTCTCCTTCTCATCTGGCCTGTCAGGCTATTCAGCGGAGTTGTAAGCCATTTTAATCGAAATGCAAGAGGTTTAACCCAAGGTATTACATGCATGACGTGATGTAACTATTTTTGCTTTAGCACCAAGTAATTTATCCTGCTACCGATCTACCATTGGCCACTAATCGAGTATGTATTGTGACAAATGCTCTAAAGATGTTGCTCAAGAAAATTTTCCCACAAGTCAAACTGTACCATTTCAATATGAAGATGACTCTACTCGCGTTCACTGGCTGAAGACCTTGTTACTGTTTCAATATCAGAAAATAGACATGTCACTGAAGAAGAGACGGCATCAATATACTGGCAAGAGCTTTAAAAGGTTTGCGTTCATTTTTTAACCCGGTAACATGCCATATTGCTATGGGCCGCGTCTAGCTCTCACCATTTGTGGGCGACTTGAAGTGATTTCAGCAGTGATCTATTGAGAACTGCAGAATGAACAATGCGTGGCTGACCACAAAACATCACAGGGACAAATTCTAGTTCACTGATTACACCAACAGAGTAAAGATGGGCCTCAGCCTGTACATAACCATTAACAAAAACAGAGAATGCCAGAGCGTAGCAAGACCCTGTGAAGCAAGACCCCAAAGTCAAACTAACCTGAATTAGACATTCTAGGAATTTCTTGCACATGCTTTCAAATGAAATAAACACCACAATAAAAAGTAAGCACCTTTGAAAGAACACCGAGTGATCTTTTGGAAGCATTACGCAGAAATGGCACGAAGTAGATAAAAGGGTTGTTCGACCAAAAAAAAAAAAAGACAAAAGGGTTGACTCATATAGATCAGATTAGTCTAGTCACTTCAAGATTTCTGGCAAAATGTATGAATAAATGAAGTGTCTTTTGGGGTGGGAAGAACAAGAACAGATCCCCTGAGCTACTACAGCTTCACTGGAAACGAACAAAACCAAGTTGAGAGCTCACCTTGTGATCTCGAGACAAGGGCACGGCCACTTCGCCGCGAGACAACACCGCTCGCGAATCCCCGCAGTTCGCCACCACAACCTCCTCCACCCCCACCACCGCCACGACGGCCGTCGACCCTTCCGTCCTCATCGACGAGTCCACTCCCTTCTCTCCAACCTCCTCGTCCATCTTCCCGAAAGATGCCTCCATCACCTTCCTCCACTCGCTCTCTCCAAACCCGTCACAGCAGATGTCATCCCTCCCCTCCATCTCCTTCGCCAGCAGCTTGTGCAGCCGGTCGCGGCAAGCGTTCGCCACGTTCGCGCCGCCGTGCCCGTCGTATACCCCGAAGAAGTCGTACGAGCCCAACTTCCCGGCCGCCGCGGCCGGCGCCACCGTCACCGCGTCCTCCATCGACCTCCGCCTCCCGATCACCGATATCGACCCGTGAGACACGCTCGTCAGGCTCCGCGCATCTCCCTCCCCTTCTCCGCCGCCGAGCGCCGGCCTCACCGGCCCGTCCTCCTCCGCCGAAACGTCCGACGCCTTCTTGTTCGAACCATCGGCAGTGGACTCGCAAGAGGTCGGCTCCCGGGCTCCTCTCTTCCTCTTGAGCGTGCATCCGTCCAACGCGAGGAGGCTATCGCGCTCCGGCGGCTCGACGAAGCTCTCCATCCAGCGGAACCCCGACGGCCGTCGAACTCGACCGCAGCGGTCCCAGCTCCTCCGGCGAGCTAGCCGGCGCTTCTTCCGTTTGCTCCGGCAACGACCACCGTCCGTCTCATTTGGTCTCCTTGCTCAAACTTCGCTTTCGGTGCAATGCCGGGAGAAGTAAGACAATGACCGGACACACTGCTAAGGCTCTTAAGAAGAGGAGACAGAGAGAAGGGGGGGCGGGGGGGTGGGGGGACGAACGCGGGCCGTCGGATCCTGCGGGTCCGGTGGGGGAGCTACAGGTGGTGGGCGGCGGGGTGTCCCGTGGCTCGCCGAGGCGACGACGTGGACGGCGGAGATGGGGGCGGGGCAGCACGTGGCGCGAGGATTCGAAGGGCAGGTGATGATGGGTTCTGTGGCGGCAGCATGGGGGGAGTCAGGTGGGCTCGCGGGGCTCAGCGACGTGTGAGGCGGAGAGCCCGGCGGCGGCGGCGGCGGCGGCGACGTGGCGACCGCGAGAGCCAGCGTTCGGGGCGGCGTCCGCCCATCTCTCTCTCTCTCTCAATAATAAATATTTTTTTTTGAACCACCAATAATAAATAATTTCACTGTACCTTGTCCAACTCGTATCCCATCCTATCTAATTTCAATTTTGAGTTTGAAATTTTTGTCAATTGCACTGAAAATCCATCCGAACTCGGTTGATTGCTCGGACTTATATTGAATGTTGTATTCGATCATATATAAACAGAATATATATATCTCGACAGAACCCCTATTTATATCGAATTTCTTTAATAATTTTTATAATTATAAAATTATATTTATAGACATCCTTGGGAATTAGTTTCACTGTTCTTTTCCGAGTCATTTATTAAAATAGTGATCTCATTACTACCATTTCTAGGAAATTCATGAGCCATTATGAACCATTGGTTATTGAGGCGTAGTCCATACACCTATAATTATCGGTTACAGTTATAACGATAGGCATGCGATTTGATAATGTTATTGTTATTGTTATTGTAATCGGATTAAATAAAATGATATATGCTTTTCTCTGGAAATCTAAGTTTTTATCTGAATTTCAAAAAACTACTTAGATCCAAATCTTGATTACATTCTACTATGTGAGATTATACGTTTGAGTCACGTCGCTGTCATGACAAAATTGTATAGTTATGGGTAGAATGAGTATCTACGATTAAAACAGAACTTTTCATAGTGGTAAAGAAAATTACCCAATCGATCCTAAATTTATTGTATGTATGCCAATTCAATTTTAAGTTATTTAATTTTGCTCAATTTAGTCTTAAACCTTTGTGCGAAATTCCAATGTAGTCATTCCGGTTAATTTTCGTTGGAAATCGCGGATGTGGCAGTCCAATTATCGTCGGCCATCTTAGGTGGCACATCGTTATATCAGCAATTTCATACGAAAATTGATTAAAAGGACTATATTGGGACTTCATACAAAAGTTTAGGGTCCCCATAGTGATGGGTGGAACTCTTATGGTAACGATAAGTGGGGTAGTTCTGTTGATCGCCCCTCGCCAGTCACCATTATATTACTTGTTAAAAAAGAGTTTGAGAGAAATAAGTGAAATTTTATAATTTTTCATGAGAATGACATGGGGAAATTTTAAAATTCGGCTAATTTTTGTTCCCCGTTAATATATTTTCTCCCCTTCCCTAGTTCCGAGCGCAACATTAATTTCGAACTCACTTCGACAAACGTTAATTTCGAACTCACTTCGACTAACGTACATTACATGTACTAAGACATTTATAAAATCATACTCAAGTAGTTAGTTTTGCTTCTTCTACTATTGTCCAACCTGGTTTTGAAAATGTACATTACATGTACTAAAACACGACATTGTTAGGTTTGCCTATGATCGAAAAAGGAAATTACAAAATCATAAACACTCGATGTTGAAGTATGTGTGTGAGTGGTGTTAGAAAAGTTTCACATCGGATAAGCGGCGTGATGTGGAGCAGTTAATATATTCAAGTTGAATTATAACTCATTGGTTTAAGCTTTTGAGTTAAGTTGTGTCCAATTTGATATGTTGACGGGTTCGGATTTGAGCTTCTTCTTGGTGATCTTCCCAGGTAAAGGTATCGGGCTTATGTTGTGTATTTCCAACAAATGGTATTAGAATTGATGGTGGATTGATGGGCCTCCTATATGTTCAGGTGTTTGGCGAATATATCAAGAAAGAAATTCAATGATCGATGCATGTTTCAAGTGAAAATTGCCATCACAATTGGTCTAGCGAGAAAAAATCATGGATAGTTGGTTAAGTAATGCACGAGTTTGGCGAGAAGAGACCATGGACTCTGGTGACGCGAGATAAGAGACCACGGGAGATACAATTCCAAGTTAGCAGTTGATGATGGTTGTTGTGCATATTTGCGAGTGCATTGCAATGACTTGGAGATTCAAGTTGAGATATATCAGTACAGATGGATATCTATATTAAGGAGGAGCAGACTTGATACTAAGCTAATATACGAGGGGGAGATTGTCGAAGTACACGTGCGAGTCGTGTTAGAAAAGTTTCATATTGGATAAGTGGTGTGGTGTTGAGTAATTAATATATCCAAAGTGAGTCCAATTGGATATGTTGACGGGCTCGGACTTAATCTTCACGTGTGAAAGTATCGGATTTTCTGCCGCGTGCTTCCAATACTCAACGCGTCATGTCTGTCGCGGGATCGGGACTCTTATGCATGTCATCTCATCCAACGGTAACCGTGTAGTTTCGATGGAAACCACGTCATGGTTCTCTCGAGCTAGAAGGCCGCGCGCATTCAAACGCGGGGACTCGTCTCTGTCTTCGTCTGTCGATCAACTCTATGCTTTGACGCAAGTCATGAATCTTTCAGTTGAACGAGTGGGATTTTGGTCGGAGATTTGGCACTACTACTACATGCCTGTCGGAGTTGTAGGGAACGTCTCCGACTCTATACTATATACACGTGTGATCTGTCTTCGCCCTAATACGACCACCTAGGCATTTTTCTTTGTTCGAAAAGAATACGTCCCTACTTAGGTCTAACTTCCTTTTGTTCCAAGAAAGTTTAAGCGGATCTTCTGAAGAAGCGGTGCTCGTTCTTAAAAAGGGGCAGCCGACGATCGAGAAAGGAACACGCTTGAGCTCAATGCCCAGCACGTTTCAGGCACTCGATATCCAACTCTCAAAGTCGGCAATTGGCGTAGTTGCGTGCTTCCATTTCGAAGTACCCCTTTGTCACGGAGCTTGCCGATGCCCGTAAATCTTTCTACAGCCCGTTACAAGTGCAGGAGATGCGCACGAACGGTTAAACCTTCCTGTTCCCGTAGAAGATGTCTTATCCGGTCGTTAACTCTCTCGCGTAACGTCTGCTGAATTCCATGCTCTGTTGTCCTCTTTTTCATGGGCCATTCGTCATCCGTGAATGGCTCAGGGGGGCCGTCTTCTCAATCAAGCATACGGAACGCTTTGACCTTTCGAGGGAAGCGGGAGGCTCCTCGGGGTGACTCCACGGAGGCCTCAAGGAGGAAACCGACGAGCCATTTGTCCCCAAGAACAGGACGACGCGTGTCTTGGCTTTCCACGTGATCTAGGAATTTTGTTTGGCTGTCCGCTCTTTTGCATCATCAGGGGTGATCGGTTCCCAAACGATCGGATTACTACCTAGAAATTAGGAACCGAATCGGAGCATATTCAGTTTTTCTTTTCATTCGTCGTTAATGTTCAAGATGAAGTCGAAAATGTTTTTTATAAGCAACAATCAATGAGTTACGTATAACATTATAGATTTCGCATAAATTTTTACAATTTGTGGCAAATTGGGTTGGAATGAGTAACTATTATTGTGTTTTGATTTGTTTTTGTCATCTTACTCACATGCATAAGTAAACGTAGTCATTAAGGGCTTTCCATTGTGAAATGGGAGATAGATTAGGGTTTTCTATTTTTTTTTATAGAATTTTAAGAAATAAAAAATTGATAAAACTTGGTCCAGTTTGAGTGGTTCGGGTGGGGGGTTCCAACTGGAATTGAGAACCGGACGGAAATTCACCGATTCCAATTCTATGGAGTTGGGAACCACTTAGAATCGGCCAGTCACCCCTAATTTACATGTACTTTCGCTTGCTAAATTTAGACGCACAAGTGACCTCAGCCCTTAAAAAATAGATAAATAAATGAATATCCAAGAAGATCACATGTATACAAAGAGAATATATGAGCGTGATGTTTTAACGCCACGTGAAATTTAACGAACGGAGGATCGCAGACGCGAAACTTACCTATGATAACACATTACAATGCTTGGCCTAAAATGTGAATGGAGACCGCATTCACATTATGTAAATCCCGTAAACGAGTGATGTGAGATATTGCTCGATGAGAAATTATTCGGCGAATCTGAGACATCAGATATAGTGGGTTGGGTTCCATTTGAGATGGTGGGATCCGAGTAAGATCCATCTTGGCCATCGCTCTTTGTCGTCGTCAGCTGCATCTTGGCCATCGAAAATATTATATGCTAATTATCATCTATTGATATGCAAATTAGAAATGAGCAAAAGGAACCACTCGAACTGACAAGTTGTGAGACCAGTTTTGTGTCACCAATTATGTTCACATAATGGCCTAGAGGCCTAACCCTGAGATAACTGCTGGGCTAACGGCCTTAACTACCTTGCTTCAAGCCCAAAAGCAATCAAACTTTACTGCTTTACGTTCCATTTTTTACCGCTTGAATTGTACTAAGGGGTACTTGGTTGGCAAGACGGTTACAAGTCATCATGAGAAGCATAGACCAACCAAGCAGGAGTCGAGGCTCCCCTGTGTTGCTTGGCAGTAGTCGGTTAAAGCCGACGTGGAGTCTACCTTCCCCGCCCACATGCTCCTAAGTTCCCTCCCATTTTTTTCTCTTTCCAAGAGAGAAGAAATACGAAGGGAATTTATGGGGAGATCCCTTTACCGTAACGGAGAGTTTCTTTCTCTATCTCTCATTGAGCCTTTTAAGGACCTGGTCAGGTCCAAAATCTCAATTCTTGTTTAGATCTAAAGTGGACGAGTTTTAAAAGATCCATGTTTTCTTACTATTTAATCGGGAATAAATAGTTAAATCTTCCAAAAACATATAAATATCGATAATCCATGTCTCTCAATTGTTTTATAAAGTCGAATCCACCCTCGGTAAAAGCTCAACCCCAGTACTCAGGATGACCACACTCGATTCGATTATCAATTTACGATGATCACGAAAGATAACTCGTACCGGGGGCTCTAATTCGATACGAAATTCAAAAAGAAACTATGGAAATGTGCGTCATTGACGAGTGTATCTGCGATACTCGTTAAACATCCATTGCTCGGAATAATTCAGCCTCTAAGGTATCGACCGTGCAGAAAGCACGCGAAACCGATTCTCGTACGTCGAAAACTGTAAAATTTCCTTAATTTTGATGGCTTAACAAATGCGCTTGGGACGCTCCAACGAAATTTCATTGAAGAAAAAAAGCGAAGAATTCTCGTACGTAATTTTGTTTCTGACCGAGGAGAATGACGTCCGCCTACCTTCGTGTCTCTGTCGTTCGCTATGCTATGACTATACGTAATGTAGCCTTTACGCTTTCAGCAGCTTTCTGTCACTTTCGCCCTTTCATAGATATCGAATCGAACCGATCGAGAGAGTCCGATCCTCCCGAGGGGTCGACATGGAGGAGATCGAGAGCCGGCTCCTGCGCCTCTGCATCGAATCCGCCTGCCGGAGCGGCGACGCCGTCGAGAAGTGGCGGATGCAGCGGCGGACCCTCGAGCGGCTGCCCTCCCCGCTCGCCGACGCCCTCCTCCGCCGCCTCCTGCAGCGCCGCCTCCTCTCGCCGTCGTTGCTCGAGTAAGGCCTCCCCGTTGCTCGCCGCGAGGTAGCTGTCGTTAAGAGGAGAGGTGTCGGTTTGTTTCGAAATGGTCGATCGAATCTGCGATCTCGCGCGCGAATCGCGTTTCGTGTGTTGCGGTCTACGTTCGTTGGCGGCGGCGGCTCTAGTTGGTGCGGAGCTGGAAAACTTACCCATTCTCGTCTAGTTGATGTTGGAGCTGAAAGTAAAGAGAGCAATGCGTGGTGGCAGTACTGTGCTTGTGCTCGTTGACTGGAGATATTTTGCTTCGAGAAAGTCTTCGGTCTGTTTCGATTTAGCTTTGAGGAAGAGAAATCGAAGAATGATGTCGTAGAGATATAAGCTGTCTCTGCTGATTGAATAATCTGCAAATTGCGATCATGCGCTTTGTTCCTTAAATTTGGCTGTTTTAAAAGATGAATGATGTCTTGATTTCGTGTGGTTTATTTGTTTCATATTTGGAGATACAGGAAGAGATACCTTTAGTGATGGTGTAGTATAAAGATTGTTCATATGGACTTGAAATCCAGTGCTCAATATTTTTCCACTTGTCTTATAGGGCACATCTTGTATAAGTAAATTAGTTAGATGTAAAACAAAGGCGAGAGTCGTTATTGGTCCTTTCACTCGATTCTTCTGAGGAAGCATCGAGCATGTGCTGCACTTCAGTTGGTGAATTTGGGAGGGACGTCGATGATGCTGCACAACTTGCTTCATTGTGATGGAAATGCAAAGAGGTCATTGTATTTGCTGAATTCGTTTCACCTTGCAAGGGGCCAGCTCTTTCCAGAACTTGCCAAATGGGTTTTAGAATTAAGTAGTGCTGTTCAATTGCTTGTATTCATATGTGCCTGCTTTAGTAAGCCTTTTCAAATTTTTAGTGTGAGCTCTTGCAACAGGTTCATTTCTGTATCCTTTATTATTTTAATTTCTTGAATGACAAAGGAAGAGAGAGTAAAAGGAATAAATGGTAATTAAATACCGTATAACAATGTGGTTCACCTGAGTATGAAAAGTATGTGGAAGAGTCCAAGCATATTATCGGGGAAGTGTAGTAACATTAGGTGTTATTCACTTGGTTTGAGCACATGAATGGCTTTTCCGCAATCTGATATGTGGCCTTCATGTTCTAATGTAATTTCTTCCATGCTAGTCTAGGCCATCTGCCAAACTGAACTTGCTTCAACAGGGTATTCAAAAGCTGTGTCGAGGAGGTTGATTTAAGAGGGGAGATCTCTGTGGATGCAGAATGGATGGCATACTTGGGAGGATTCCGTTACTTGCGCTGTTTGAATGTTGCAGATTGCCATAGAATTACCAGTTCTGCTCTTTGGGCCATTTCAGGTTTGCTCAAGATCGTTTCTATGTTATCCTTGTGGGCCATCCTCAGGATCATTTCTATTTAATAGGTCTTATTACATCACAAAATGCTTAGAATGATGGCACCGAAGCTTTGCATATAAGGAAGTGGAGGCATCGGACCTTTAGTTTGAGTAGTCATGTCAATTCACATGTTCTGATTTTCCTGAGCATCTTTCTGCCTTTTACTTAATCATTGATACCCTGTTTCTCTCTGTTAGAGTAATTAAATATTAAATCATGTTTTCATCTAATAGTTTAAGCTTTTATAACAGTTGGCAGTGGTCTCATAGAATCTTACATGATATCAGTGCTGAAGGTCCTGAGTTCAAATCTTTCCAGGCTTCATTTACCTCCCCAATTAAATATGTCCACACTTAGTACTAGGCAAAAGACCAAGCTAAGCGTGAGGGGAAATGTTAGAATAATTAAATATTAAATCGCGCTTTCATTTAATAGCTTAAGCTTTTAAGAAAAGTTGGCAGTGGTCTAACAGAATCTTGCATTCTCTAGAAATTTAGCAATTGCAATCAAGCTTATTGTCCACTTCTTTTGGTTCAAGGAATGGCTAATTTGAAGGAGGTGGACCTCTCCAGATGTGTGAAGGTCACCGATGCTGGCATTCGGCATCTTCTGTCTATATCCACTCTGGAAAAGCTGAGGGTCTCAGAAACTGGTGTCACGGCAGATGGTATCGCACTTTTGGCTTCCCTTTCAAACTTGTCAATGTTGGACTTGGGTGGCTTGCCCGTCACTGACAAGGCTTTGAATTCGCTTCAGGTACTTTATTTTTTCTTGAATTGGTTGTCCTCGGAATTTTTGCTCACTCTCTGTTTCTTCTGTCAGTTATCCTTGTTTTCTAGGTTATTGGGAGGAAATAGCATAATAAATCTGATTGGATTGAAATCATCCAATTTATCCATCTGGCCTTTTGTCGATCATCAAGGATTGACTCTGTGAAATTCTCCATCGCATGAAGTCTTTAGAATTTGCTGTTACTTGAGTTGATTTTAAATATTGTTGGCAAGTCCTTTTCAGCTGGTATTACTGCTTTGGTAGTACTTTGTTACTATTCTGCGATTTTATATTGTCGTACATCCTGTTTTTTAGGTACTGACCAAACTCCAGCATCTTGACCTCTGGGGAAGCGACTTATCAGACAATGGTGTCATTCTTCTTGAAAAATTCCCTAAATTGAGTTTCCTGAGTTTGGCGTGGACCAAGGTGACGACATTGCCAAACCTGTCCTCTCTTGAATGCCTTAACATGAGTAACTGCACAATTAAATCCATCCTTGGAGGAACTGGTGATAAAGCCCCTCTAGTAAAGCTCCAAATTGCAGGAGCTACATTGCTAAATGAGGCCGAAGCCTTCATGCATATTGAACCAAGCTTCTTGACCTTTCTAGATGCTTCTCATACTCGGATTCCCAGATTTTACTTTTTATCTTCCATGAAATCGCTGGAGTGGTTGGACCTCAGTTCTAGTGGAATTGGCGATGATTCAGTTGAACTAATTGCTCAGATAGGAGGCAACCTGAGGAATTTGAATCTCAACAACACAGGAGTGACTTCTTCTGGTGTGGGCATCCTGGCAGGATTAGTTCCAAATCTTGAGATTTTCTCACTTTCTCATACATCAGTTGATGATATTGCCATTGCCTATATCAGCGTGATACCTAAATTGAGGGCTATTGACTTAAGCTACACAAGGGTTAAAGGTACTTTTCTTGGACCCCAATCATGTAAGGTTGTTCTATTTGATGTATCTGATTATGCTATTATGCAGACATTCCATAAGACACAGCAAGCAAATAGTCTCAATTCTCTTACTTTAGTCTGCGTCACATATTACTATGTCACATCTTAAACAAATGTATTAGGGACAAGGGGAAAGAACCTTTGGATCAGATTCTTTAATATGAGTAACCTGATAAATGAAATGAAGGAGATTGTCCAATGTTTCTGCTATTACCTATTTTCAGTTTAAGTTCTGAATGAAAATGGATACCAGGGAAAAATTCAGACTCGACCTTTCTGATATTTTCAAGGAATTGTAAATGAGTTGAGCAGTGTAGTGTTTGACTACAAGCGAGCCAGAGAGGACTTTGGTTGTCCGAAGGTCCAAAACGGCACATTCCGTGCTGAATGCTTCTGTTTTTTTCCTCCAGACTAGCAAAGCAATGCCCTGCAAATTAGTTTTTATCTCTTGTTGCGAAGTTCACATCAAAGCCAATGCTGCTGATGAATGGCGTCTAGTATTTAGGACTCTTGCTTTCTCTTCAGGGATGCAAAAACCCATCAACCAAAAATCTCGTTTCCAAATTCTCTTGATGGAAAAAATGTCTCATTTGACTCCTATTCTCCGCTCGCATTAATTTCCAAATTTTGTTTAGAGCCAAATGAAGCTGTGAATTGATAATGTGCTGGCTAACTGTTGTATGTTTTTTGAAATATCAGGTTTCATCAACTACGGAAATGCTGAACCAGATAAGGTTTATTCTTTGACGGCTCTGCAAAGTCTTAGTTTAGAAAGGTTAAATTTGGAGCAGATCCATGTCCAGGATGATGCTCTGTGCTCTTTACTGGACTTTCCAGAGTTGAGGCACTTGTTCCTTCAAAGTGGCTACCTTACCGACTTGTCCCTTCACCACTGGTCATCCTTCCGTTGCCTAAAAACCCTCGGCTTTCGTGATGCCGTGCTGACAAATCACGGGCTTGATTCATTCAAACCTCCGGCATCACTGGAACTGTTGGATCTGAGGGGTTGCTGGCTTTTAACCGAGGATGCCATATTGCTATTTCATAGAAAACATCCGCAGCTCGAGTTGAAGCATGAACTTATTCATATCTCAGCTTCAGACCATCCCCCCTCTAAGTTTCCATCTAAATCACAGTTTAATAGAAGAGCTCCTCCAGTGAATATTAATTCGGAAAAGCTGTGCTTGTCCCCAACTTTTGTAGGTGAGCCTTTCCTCTCGGACTGAATAAAGCTTTTTCTTGAATCTTTGTGGTTTTAGTATCTATATCTGATTTATTTTATTTTATTTTTTGATCTGTTTCTCAACAGATCAAAGGTTGAAATATAACAGAGAAGAGTTACTAGCATTGCGGAACTCATCTCTATCTCTTCCGCTGAATCGTAGAGACGGGGCAATTTTCAAGCTGCCGATGGATTGAAGCCTAGATCGTCGCCCTTGACTGCTGTCATCCCATCGTGAAATCGTAGAAACATCTTCAGTAACAGAGATGAAATCGACAAAATTCCAGGGTCCCCATTTGCTCGAAGTGTCGATGCGTGTAATTTTGGCCTTTGTGATTTGATACCGAGTAAAAAACAAGAGAGGAGAAAGATCAATGGTTCCCCCAGCGTTTCGGCAATGAACAGTTAAGAATGCCGAATGGCATGGTCATTCTAATTGTGCTCGTTCGTTTATTTATTTATTTGTTTGCTTTCACTATAGCTTATTTGGATTATTGATGCCGCTTCCTCTTCTAGGGAAGCACCAACTTTCAGACAGATTTACCGGTCATTTTTTGGCTTAAAGACAGATTTACTTAATTAGCTGTTGTTACTGGATTAACCATGAAAGAGAGCTATGCAAGATTATAACACGGGCTCTGTTAACCATATACGGTAATTTTTTATGCATTGAGTACATATAACACGAGAATGGCTGCATTAAAAAGAACAATCTTTCCTTATTCAATTGCTCAACAGATTTCTCTTAACACTTTTAACCTAGTCCTTACAATATATAAGAGGCATATTGTCAAAAAATGCCATCATGGCTCCTGTTAAGAAGTCATTTAAAGATGCATCTAACCCATACTTCAAATATCGAAACATTCTTATCAAGTGTGCTTAATAATATTCGTTAACGAGACATGTAAGAAAATCGGGTCACCCATTAGACACCATCTTTCGGACGAAAATTTGGAAAGCAAAAGCCTTATTATTTGCTGGATCAATGAAGCATTTGTCCACCAAATATCAAAAGATCTGTTAAGCCGTCGCCACCGAAATGATAAAAGTATACAGTACCAGAGGCGGACTCAAAATCGCTCTGTTCCCTTGCTCTCTGCTTTAACCAATGATTAAACAACCTTCATCAGGAAGAATACAGACTTCATACATCGATGCGTGCATCAGATTATTCAGCGGAACCGCCAAAATTTTCTATTGGCACTCACAACAAAGGCCAAGGCGGTTATTCTAACAAAGAATCAAATACATAGGGGACCCAGATCTTCTCAACTCTCTTTCTTAATGCCATCAGGTGGCGGACCGGCGGCGCCACTGTATTCCGCAATCTATGTTAAAAAGTAGGTAAAGTCCGAAGAATTTAACACCGCTCAGCACCTCCTAATAATAAATAAGAAGGGTCTACTACGAGTAAACTGAAAATCTCTTCACCTTTTCTTGCTTTTCTTTCGTCCCTTCACCTCTTTCTCCAGACTCCTGAGCCTATGACTAAGTACAGAAGAAGAAGAAATCCTTCTGTCATTGAACTTGGATGGTTGAGCAGGTGCAGAGTTAGGCTCCTGCACTGCTGAAGTTGGTTGTTTGAGTGCCGAGAATACAGATAAGGCAGGTTGTTCTGGGGCGGGTTGTTTCGAAGCCACGGGCAACTCCGGGACACCGACAATCTTCTTCAGGTTTGTATGTTTGAGCACTGAAATGATTGTTGACATGGTCAGACGCTTAGGAACAAATTAAAAGCAAAAAGGAACCAGTGTCAGAAGTAGCTTAATTATTTGCTTAATGTTTTAGATGCAGAGGGGACTTACCAAGTCCATACAGGAGAGAGAAAAAGTTGGTGGTTATCCAGTAACAAAAGATGGCCTGCAAATTAAAAGTATCGTCCATCGGGATAAATGTTTGTTTCCATCTGAAGTCACTAGAAACTTATCTGTCGGAGTGTTCAAAGTATCTTGAGACAACAGGAAACAAGAAAACCAGAAAAAAGCAGATGTTGTGCCCGTTCTGCCCATATACAACCATCAATTTCCAAGGAAGATGCATGCATAAATGCATTCCTGAATCACATTAAGATTTTTTTCAAAATTTTGATTCTAAGATGAGGTGACATAAGGCCCACATGCTACATTAGTTAACATAATCTTGTCACTATCCATGCGATTAAGAGGGAGCACAAACTTAGAATGACTTTGGCTCCGTATGCTTTAAAAAACTCGTGTGGTCTCCACTATCTATATTTGCAGGTTTGTCCAACTAAGACAGTCCGCAGAAATAACTGAAAACACCATAAAGGTCACAACCTCGTCACTAATGTTTTTAAAGCCCATACTCTCTTTTAGGGGAAAAGGAAATAATTTCAACTTTCAGACGCTCCTACATCATAGTGCAGGCAACTCAGTATGATGAAATGCAGATGAATCAGTTCAGCAATGAAAAAGCAAACTCAACAAAATGACAACACATTATGCAATCAGTATCTCTCTTTCCACATATGGAAATATTTAACAACAAATAGAGCCAAACATGGTCACACTGTTCTCGTGGTGTTGCTATCAGGATCTTAACACCAGAAGCAGGAGTTTTACCTTTGGGAAAGAAGCTGTAAATGGAACAGTGAGAACAGCAAAGGCCCTAAAAACATTCTTCATTGTACCAGCCATGGGGTTTCCTTCCATGCCTTCCTGCGTGTTGGACTGAAGAAAGGCTGGGTTAGTAGGCCAAGAGCCAAAGTGAGAAGGAAAGAATATAAAACAATGATAAGACCATGTAAACTTCGCATTCAGTATGAGAAAAAGGCGGATTTCATGTTTGAGTTAGACCAGCTACTTGCACAATGGAATGTGCATAAGATATAGCTTAATACAGGCACAATGCAATAGCATAATTAACTCATGTGAGGTGTGCGTGCGTGTATGAATGTTTGTGCCATGAGAGAGAGAGAGAGAGAGAGAGAGAGAGAGAGAGAGAGAGAGAGAGAGTGTACTCATTGAAGGAAATGAAGGGAATTTCATGTCAAAAGGTGATAGAAGGCAACATTTTGCTAATGGCCAAAGAGATAATTCAGCTATATGCTAAATCATTCATAAGAAGTAGTTCAAGTATTGGTCAATGGAAAACCTAAATCCATGCTAAACCAATATACCTCCACGGTAATCAAGAATGTTAACCCTGTCAAAACTGGAAAGATATATAAAGTATCTGGGGTAGTGAGGTCTGTGAACCAGTATGCTCCACCACTTTTAAACGATGGAACTTTTTCTGCCATGTTTGATACCTACAAAAAGGAGGAATGTGTATTCTAAACATTGACGCAAAGGGAAAGGTGAGAGATAACTGAAAAGCAACTAAACTATAATTCAAGAAAAAGCAGTTGTTGTCTTACAGCAAGGAAGAAACTGATGAAAATAGGGCCTTGGATAAACAGTCCCTTTAGTGGTGTAAATGGACTAACGCCACTTCTGCAAAGTTGTAAGTAAGAAGTTATGGTTATAGACTTCAGTTCACTAAAAGGATGATCCGCGTTTCAGAAATTTAAGAAGGGGACACCTTTCCACGTAATTTACAATCAAGCAAGATCCCTTGTTCTCCTGACTCACTTAATCTAGTATCTGAGACTTTATATTGATCTTTAGAACATACACAGGCGAATTGAGCAGCCTATGCTTTACAAAGAAAAACAGTGGGTAATCTTTTATCGAGAGGCATTTCTAAGAACAGACTCTCCATTTTCAGGAAGTAATCTATGCTTTAAGAAAGCTTCTCAACTATGCAAATGAATCAGTAATCTTAAGAATAAGAGGAGGAGTTGCTGAAAAGAAGTTGTTAAATGGCAGACTCGATGAACAGGACTTTTCAAAATACACATATAATCCTCCAAGCAATGAATTAAGCAGACTTTATATTGACTGGGAAATATATACCCTTTTGTCCTGCAAGTTTTTTTTTCAGTATATTATCCTGCAAGTCTAGAGGGTGGAAAATCTTGCTGCTTACCGAAGCAGAGAACTAAATAATTGCGAGAAGAAAAACCAGTGCACTTTTCAAAATACACCAGCCACCGTCCTAGAAGACTTTTTGAGTCTTAACAGTTTTCACCTGAAATGAGTTTCTTTTTCCTCAATCTTTTTCTACACATAAAACATTACTATGAGGATGAATGGCAGCAAAGCAACTAATACTAGTGGTTCAATGGCATGGGCACAAAAGGGTTTCTTACTCATTGAACAATTGCTTCATCTTTCTCTGACCTTCAGCCACAGCAATTGGATCCATACCCTAAAAGACATGAGAAAGACAAGTAAATAACTTTCATCTTAAACAAACCCTTGAATTTTGTTTGGATAAAAAGAAAACCCATCCATTCTTGACAATTCCCGTAATGTCCAGTCATATAAAATAACACGTGAAACATTCACATACACATGCAGGGCTACCCTAATGTCAATCTGCAGAGTCGAGAAAATCAAGGATTTTGCCCCAGATAGGAAAAATGGCAGTCTTAGGTAGCTCATCAAGCTAAGCTCTTTAATGAAATCATACACACACACACTACAGCATACGTAGACATGCAGTCTGCTTATTGGGAGCCAGTCATGCCATGATAGACGGAGATCTTGAACTTAATTGACAAGTGAGGATATGAAAGGCAAGGAAGGTGGAGACATCTCAAACAGAAGCTCCTCGACCGAGATTCATGCGTTTCGTGCTCGCGACAACTTTGCGGGCGCACAAGTTGAAATTCACATGCAGATCTGGCATACAGTGGAAATTCAAGACCAAGTAGAAAATTGCAGCAATACATGTCCTAACAAGACAAAAACAGCTGCATATTGGAACATGGGTAAAATGTCAAGCAGGATACATGACCGCCAGTCATACCTTTGCATCCATTTCTGCTTTTATCTCCTCCATGCGTGGCTTAATTATCTACAGAAAATGAAAGATAACATCAACGATAAAGGACATGGATCCATATGCAATAAAGCAGGAAACAATTCAAAAAACATGTCTGGCCATCTGCACCATGAGATTGCAATAGGCAGCTCATTGATCTAGCACTAAAATTCAACGTGTGCTAATGCAGATTAACACAGCTTGAAAGCAAACCAACAAGTTCAAACATTGCAATTCCAGAAAAATGGACAATTGTCAACAATTGCAATCTACAAGAAAATAAAGTCATAATCCTTACTCTATGCTATATTGGCAAACTTTTTAAGCAAAATTTGTAGGTGAATATAAGAACAACTATTAAATCTTTTCTCTTTGCTGCAAAAATATTGTTGGATAATGGTAAAAGTACAAATTTCATTGCTTCCAATTGTCACACAGATAGCAAGTTCCTTATATTCTGATTCTCACCAACATAAGATGATGCCTAGCTTTTTATAATCACATACTTACTTTTGGAGTAACAGCAACATAAGTAACCAACTAGGGTATAAGTAAACAAGATATGTCAATGGCTATGAGTATTAACGACATATTGCCAATAAGAAAGCCCTCGGCTTAAAAAAACTCATTATGGTCTAGAATAACAAAGGGATCCCCTCTGCTGTCATATCGATGATAATAAATAATATATTCATCTAAAGTGCAGCAGATTAGTAGCCTATAATCGAAAGTCTTGAGTGTAAGGGCGGCCGATGAAACAGAAGCTAATGCCATATGTATGACAGAGGTGGAGCAGTTATACTGGTATTGATTGAGAAAGACTAAAAAGTAGTATATCAGAAACGATTCAAACATCCCAAGGCATAAAGAAAAAACACATTGCCAATTGCATCTACATAGTTAGGCTGAAATATGAGCAGGTTATAAAATGCTTAACTGACTTAAATTTGGTAGATTCAGCATACTTGAAGTCTTACTCATTGGCAGTTAAAAATACTGTCAAGTCATCTGAGTAATGGACTGAATTGAACTATGGCTGAATCACTGAACAGCAAATCAGACATGATTAACTTGCTAGTCAAATGTTCATCTGTGTAGTGTAGTATCATATCTTAAGCATCGAGCAGAAGATTCTCATCCTTAATAGATGAAATGCAACAGTCTCAATAGGCAATTACACCAAGCATCGCAACTAAATGTCTTTGTTTACTAAGAACATAACATGGAAAATGTAGCAGTAGAAGTCCAACTTACAGAAAGTTTGGTAGTAGATTTCAGTTGATTTATCATAAGAGGAAGTGTTGCAGTTCGAATCAAGAGAGTTGTCACCGCAATGGAAGCCCACCTGAAAGATACATGCAAGATATTGTAAAAACTGCCTCATAATATCATTCGTATTTGAAAGTGGATGCTCCCCTTTCAAAAAGACAAATCCTAGCTTTATACATAGAATACTAACTAGTCAAGTATCAATAATTGCTGCCCTCGATAGCTTTAACAAGCAATCAACACCATCTAAAGGCACAGCAATTTCAAATTTTTCCACGCGGGGAAAGTCAAACACTAAAGATACAAGGCTTTGTTGGTTTATCTAACAGGATTTTGAACCCACCATTACAAGTGATATATGATTTTCTAAATATGTAAGTCCATTGCATTTGATTGAACTGTATGTGTTTCTTCGGAGAAAACATCTGGACAAGATGCCACTTTACATCATTAGAGATTTACCGACGTGTCCAAGATAACAAATAACAGGAAATAAATTATCCATCCATACCAGTTGAAGCCAGTGAACTGGTGCACATAGTCGATCAAATACTGCAAGGCCATCACAGGCAAGTAGGAATCTGCAGCTGCTATAGCCACTTCACTAACGGCATGTGCCTGGGAAGCAACTGCTTTTACTGTAGTATCTGTAATGACTTCCGCTACGTCACTTATAAGTTCAATCTTATCTGCGCTTTCACCAACTGCGGTCGACATGTACCGATGGAAAGAAGATCCCATGCTTGGTGAAAACAAGAGACTTGAGCGAGTTGAGAATGAACCACTCTTGAAAAAGGGCCCGGATACAGCTGACTTATTGACGTTACTTGCAAAGGACCTCCGTTGGGAAACATCGTTTAGCATCCGTTGATTTGGATCGACATCAAGCTTGTTACCTCCATGATCCTCATCGCGCTGAGGAATATAGGTAAATGATGCGCGAAACCTTTGAGCAATCAGGCCTGATCGCTTACAGAGGCTATGTCTAAAGGCCATTGGCAATAGGAGTGCACTCTCCCTAACACAAGAGAGTCAATGTATCAAATTGCAGACCGAATAACATAGCCGCACTCACATACCAGCATAAATGTCCTAAGGACACATAGGCACAACGAAGCATCAACCACCCACTTAAAAAAAGTAGCTCAGAATCACTACCAAACCCACGCAAGCTGGCGGGTCTGCCAGATGTTCGACAAAATTCCCCACCAGATCTTCTACTGCGTGCTCTTAGCTACAGCACGTACAGAAACACACCGAGAGAAAACACGATTCCGTATAACACCAGCAAAAGCGCACAACTTTTGAGCAAATAATGCAGCGAGAGAAAAGCATAACATTTCCCGCGGTACCTAGAACGCGAAAAAGCGCGGGAAGATTTACTGGAACACGAACTGTTTCGCGCGCCATTCACTTCGCGAGCTCAAATTCGAAGCATTCATGGCCTCAGCGACCAACACTGCCCGCGCCCGAAACCCCGCACCCAGAAACCCCCGCATAAATCTCACCAGAGGGGAGCGCGAAAGAAGTCCTTTGCTTGGACGAACGTACCGTCGAGCTATTCCAGCTTGCCGGAAAATCAATGTCCGGCGATCCGCCGGAACTCGCTTCCGCGATGCGAAGCGGGGAGGAGCTGATCGATCGACCGGACCTGAGAAGCGCAGAGAGGCAGACAGCGACTGCGTCGTCGTCTCTCCGACTAGGTTGAGAAAACCCACGAGGGAGCCCCCCCTGCGTTCGAGGCGTTCGCATGAACAAGAGCTTGGGCTTTGCGTTGCTGACGATGATGTCTCGATGAGAGGTCTCCATTGGGCCCTTCAGTATTGGGCTCAAATTGACTGGGCCGTGTCACTTGTGCCCACTGTTAAAAAAGGGAGCTCCGACCTCGTATCCCGAGCGATAAACTGTGGTCGGCCGTCGCGAAATCAAAATTTAAGAGTCGGGATAACGTATAAGTGACTCGTGCAACGTTCGCCATGTACCGAGAACGAGTCAAGTGGCTCGTTCTCGGGTAGGTTCCCGGTTCTGATCCGTATCCAAACGATTTGTATCGGGGAATGCGGCTAGAGATGCGAGCAAGTCAAACCACTTCTTGTGAGCTACTCGTGCTCGCCGACTAGACAGCTACTTGAGATCGGCTTGCGTTGTTTCGAGAGTCTAGTTTGAGCTCGAAGGTAATTGACTCGGCCGGCTTGCGAGCCCGATCGAGTATGTTGTTGTTTTTTACATAGATATCATTTTCGTTTGAAACGATGTTTACTACTTATAAAATTACTTTTTAATATGTGACCTTAGATGCAATTTCAAGCACAAACAAAAAGGGCTAGCGGAAGTATTTCGAGCCGAGCCGAATTCCACCGAGCAAGGAAAATCGAGTATGATGAGTTTTATATAGGGAAAAAGCCACCAAAAACCCTAAACTTTCCCCGTTGTGACATATTTACCCCCAACTTTTTTTTGTGACACCAAAAACTCCAAACTTTCTTATTTGTGACACATTTACCCCAACGTACATTGTCCATGGGCATTTTCGTCTTTTCCGCTTTTTCTTTTTTTTTATTATTTTTTTTTCAGATCGAGGAGGGGGGCCTCGCCGGCGTCCGGCGGCCCTCGCCGGCGGCCGCCCGACGCCGGCGAGGCTCGCCCGACGCCGGCGAGGCTCGCCCTCGCCCGACGCCGGCGAGGCTCGCCCTCGCTCGCCCAGGCGAGGGCGACCCTCGCCCAACGCAGGCGAGGGCGACCTCGCCGGCGTCGGGCGACCCTCGCCGGCGTCGGGCGGCCGCCGGCGAGGGCCGCCGGACGCCGGCGAGGCCCCCCTCCCCGATCTGAAAAAAATAAAAAGAAAAAGAAAAAGCGGAAAAGACGAAAATGCCCATGGACAATGTACATTGGGGTAAATGTGTCACAAATAAGAAAGTTTGGGGTTTTTGGTGTCACAAAAAAAAATTGGGGGTAAATGTGTCACAAAGAGAAAAGTTTGGGGTTTTTGGTGGCTTTTTCCCTTTTATATACTTGAAATCGAGTTGAGTTTGAGTATGTCGAGATCCGTAACGAGTTGAGTTCGAGTAGGGAAAAAGGAATCCAATAAAGATTGAGTGGAGTTTCGAATTCATGATTCGAGTTGAGCTTGAGCGTGGCACTATGCGAAGAATGCTGATAATCAATTTGTCCGATGGACCGACCATAGCGATAAATCAATCTCACCTGGGCAGTACATGGCGGGCCACGAGTGCATAACATCGACATTTTTGTAGTACACACAAAATCCTACATTTTTTTTGTCCATATCACACAAAATCCTACTTGATTAGATGGAATTTAGGAAAAAATAATAATTTGATGTATAAGTTAAATTTCACTAACTCGAAATAGCCAGGAAAATTACCAAAAAAGTTCTAAATCTATTGTAATTATGCCAATTCAGTTCTTTCTTTTTTTGCCAATTGAGTCCTTAACTTTTTGCATTTGTGCCAATTCAGTCAATTCGATCAATTTTAGCCTGAAATTGCTAACATGAACATTGGCCATCTTACGTAATGTGGCTGGCATTGACATGAACAAATTTTGATAATATTTTAATATAAAATTTTTATTTTTTTTTCTTTTGCTTTCCTTTTCTTTTCTTCCCTTCTTCCTCTAGTTGATTGCCGGACGTCTGCGACCGGCCAGAGGCGAGGGCTAGGCCACTGGCATCGCTAGATCTGACAAGAAGGCTCCGCACTGGCCACTGGCGTCGCCGAATCTGGCGAGAAGGCTTGCTGCTAAAGCCTTCTGGGGACCATAAGTAAATCCTGTAGTTCAGAAAACTGATCGTTGGCAACCGTCATTTTGTGCCTTGAGGTCTTAGTATACGACATAAACTTACCTTGGAACCGTATCTTTGTGTCCAGGGACTGTTCATCCTGTTCCTAAAGCAATTCGCCTATTCATTGCTTAGAAGAAGAAAATTTTGTTTAGTGGTGCAAACATGGCGTTCAGTATATTGTGGATTGGCCAGTGTAAAGTCACATCGTCAAATGCAACTTTAATCCCCAAAGGTCACCGCAATTTTCTCAAAACAAGGGTAAGCACGACAATTTTGCTAAATTCGCCGGGGCCCATTTTGATAGAAGAAATAAGCTTGTAGATAACTAAACTCTCAAGGAACGATAATACACCATACGATTGATTGACACGACCCTATACATCAATCTCAAGTCAGTGGTCAGATGTGGTCAATATATCCATTTTGGTGGAGGGCAATTATATATGCAAGAAATGTTATTCATTCCCCTTTATATTGCCGCACATCGGGCAAGAAGCGTTCCGCCCTAGCCCCTGGTCGATGCACTGCGCATGGAAGTAATGTCCCCACTTGGGGATGGTCTGGAGCGTCTCCTTGGGCTGGTACTCCGACAAGCAAATTGCGCAAATATCGTCGTTCAGCCTAGGTACCCGTCCATCATCACCGACTTGAATCTTCGGATAAGATTCTACCGTGAGGGAATTGAGGCCTGCGGCGCCATTGGAGCTGTGTTGAGTTCCCATCGGGGGGCTCGAAGGAGACGAGATATCCGTGACATTGTTTTCGCCGTTGTTACCGTTAGGAGGTTGTCCGGAATGATCGGGATGCCCAGAGGCTCGAGCGCACGAGCTTAGGTAACACGCGATTCTGAACATGCAAAGGAGTGAGGGCGCCAGGACGGCGCGGAGTACCGTATACTTGGCTTCACTCTTTGAAGGCCCTGCATGATTAATCGATTATGATGAATAATGAACTCGTTCAAGAGTGATCTTTGAATGAAAGATAAATTATCTGTTGGGGAAAGCAAGATCTAAACTCCTTTTACACAAACACCATTATGAAAGACAATCGCAGAGATTCAAATCCCATGTGTTGTGCACCTATTGTTCCAATGACTGATCTTAAAGCACTAATTCGTCTCTCTAAGTAGTAAGGATAATTATTTCACTTTGCTCCGAAGATGACATAATGCTTCGAAGATTCCTAGACAGCATATCTACGTACGCACCATGTTTACTGAAGCATCCAACTTGAGAGCCCGTGGAACCACCGAGCCCGCACCACCCTCCCCTTTCCTCGCACGATCTACGTAAAATCCGGAAGATCCCACTTCAGGGAGACACTCTCAGTTATATCCATCGATAATTGCCGGGACACCGGAACCGACACGTTCCACGAACGGCAACCAAGTATCAGGAGGTACAGAGCGCTGGGATCTTTGGCATCATCACAAAGCAGTACCTCGTGGTGTTCATCACTGAGGCAGTCCACTGGACTCATTCTGAAATTCGGCAAAAATTTATCTGGCCAATCCACGAACGTGAAGCTCCTGTACTCTTGTGCCACGAAAAGCGAGCTTGAAAACGTCTGGTTTTGAAGCCGCTTAGCTAGACAGTTGCTCGGCTCATTGAGCACGACATATTGTTGGTCATATTTAATGAGGGAGACTACGAAGTCTTGCAAGTTAGGCAATTGGAGAATTGCTTGGCTTCGGTTGTTGCATGAGAGGTCGAAGCCCGGATAGCCACATCGGTCGGGTTGGACATCTCTTAGTTGAAAAGGGAAGCAAATTTCGGGTCCGCCACGATGACAAGATGTCGCTGGACAAATATCGTTAGGGTTATCGGTGGATACATGGAGAGAGAGGCTGAGGACGAAAGAGAAGAAGAAGATGGCAGAGTAAGCCATGACAGGCACGTACCGAGTAGCCAGGATTGTACCTAGGGATGTAAGGTTCCTCTCTCTCTTTCTTCTAAAGAAACTTTTCATTTCTTTTTGAAAGAGAGATTATAAAATTGTTACGTACCTACTCAAGGACAGACATAAATTGCTGTTTAGTCAATGTAGCCGGCCAAATGGATGGGGGGATGTGGAAGGTCTTTAGAAAGACATATGTTGAACAACGAATGGGAAAAGGCGAAACATCATGTCCTTACAAAGGTAACAGAGAACCGCATTGTGTTGTATGGTTCCATGAGGACAACCCCATAGAGACAATTACTTGAGAAAATAGGAAACATGCGTAAAAGCGAACTAGCGATCACAACCCATTTGCTTTTCTCTCTTCTTTTGAGCCTGCGTCGATCACAGCCATTGATAAGCTAAACCTCATACGAGTTTACAAAATCAAATGGTTACGGTTGCACCTAATTCACAAGGCATAGACCCTGATCGAGGCATGTATTCCCCAAGCGAGACAACCCAACTCCATATACATTAATCGGCATCAACGCAAACTTGGCCTAATGCACGAGAACATTGTTTACATATGTAGTGTACTTATCGAAGTACTATCAAAATCTGTTTTCATGGCAAAAGAGTTTGACAAATCTTGCGTACATGTCGAATTTCAAAGTAAATCAATCTTCCTAATTAACTGGTGAAAAACATAATCAATAGCTTCTTGTTAAGAAAATTGTTTCGTGGTTGAATGTTGTCATTTGTGGGGTAAGAGTTGGCAAAAAAAATGTTCTGCACCTATTAGAGGTGAGCAACTTGGACCACCTAAACCGGGACCAAACCGGACTGACGGGTTTGGTCTGGTTCTCAGGACTATCGGTCCAGTTCCCAGATCCTAAAAGCGGAACTAGTTTTCGGACCGTCCGGTTCCCAGTTCCAAGCGGGAGCCGGACCGGACCAGACCGGACCGACTATTTAATATATATTTTGTTATTTTTTTCTCTAAAAAAATTAATAAAATGTGAACTCAACTCTAAGTGAACTTCAATATCATAAATTCATTGATAAAAATTAGTAAACTGTGAATTAAACCCTAAGCGAACTTCATTAACATAAATTCATTGACAAAAATTAGTAAAATGTGAATCAAACTTTAAGTGTTTAACAAAAAAAAAACTAAACTCTAAGTGATCGGTTCCATTGGACCGGACCGGATTGAACCGGCGGTCCGATCCGGTTCCCGGTTCTAGAACCAACCGGTCCGGTCCGCGGTTCCCATAATTGGGAACAAGTTTTCTCGGTCTGGCTCCCGGTTCCACCTCGGAACCGGATCGGATCGGGAACCGATCACCCCTAGCACCTATCATCCGACCTATAATATCCGCGGAGAAAACTAGCCCCGCCAACAGTGAAAGTAAAGAAAACGATCTTTCCAACGAGGATTCTTAAGGAACAGGTTCCAATAATAATACAAAAGTTACTGTTTTTAGTGCATTGACTTTGCTTTGGAGATACTATAGATCTCGGGCAGAAACCAGCTAAACTAAGTACGCACCAAAAAAAAAAAAGTACGCACCAGAAAAAAAAGTACATACCATGTCTACCCAAGCATCCAAGTATGACATCCGTAATTCGATAAGTACCAAAAAGCACCGTTATCGCTGAGGTAGCGCGTCCATTTGATTCTGGGATCCAGCGTTAAATAACGCGAGTAATTCGCGAATACGAAGCTCTCATACTCTTGCACCACGAAAGGCAAGCTCAAAAACGTTGAGTTATGAAGCCGCTTCGTTTGGCAGTCGCTCGGGTCCTTGGGTCAGACGTATTGTTGCGCATAATTAATGAGGTCGACAACAAAGTCTTGCAAGTTAGGTAATTGGAGAATCGCTTGGCTTTGGTTGTTGCATCGAGAGATCGAAGACCTAATAGCCACGTTGCTCGGGTTGGACATCTCTTACTCGAAAAGGGAAGTGAATCTCAGGTCTGCCACGTTGACATGATGTTACTGGACATGTATCGTTAGGATTCTCCGAGGGAAATTACCAAAAAATTATGTCAATATAGTCCTAAACTTTTCAATTTGACAAATTTAATCCCAAACCTCTTGATAATTTAGTCAATCCGATCAATTTTGGCAGGAAATCGTTAACGTGGACACTGATTGTCCAATGTGGCTCCGCCGGAGTTGGCGATGACAGTTTATATAGTTTTTTTTAAAAATTTATGAAATTTATGAAATTTTTTATTTTTTATTTTCTATTTTTCATTGTGGTCGACGAGGTAGCCGGCGACTCTTGCCGATTGGACGAGACTCGATATTGTCATCGCTGGGCGAGATTAACCTTGCCAGGGTTGGGCTGGTGAGGCTTGACCTTGCTAGCGGTTGGGCTAGTGAGGCTTGCCCTCGTCGGCCATGGGTGAGGCTTGACCTTGCCAAATCCGGCGAGGCTCGAGCCCTAGCCAAAGGTTGCGAGGGTGGCCTCGCCCAAGCTGCGAGGGTCTAACCGTTGCTAGCGGTGCTCGACCCTTGCCAGTCCAGCTACTGGTAAGGTTGACCTCGCCCAGGGACTATGGATAAATAGGAAAATAAAAAGGAAAAAAAGAGAAAACAATAAAAATTCATAAAATGTTTAAAAATTATAAAAATTATCCACGTTAACGTCGCCAGTGCCATGTTGGACTGCTAGTGTCCACATAAGATATTTCTGACCAAAATTGACCGGATGGATTAAATTGGTAAATTATCAAAATGTTTATGACTAAATTTACCAAATTAAAAAGGTTTATAACTGAATTGATATAATTACAATATATTTGTGACTGTTTTGGTAATTTTCTCAATTGTTTGCAGGTACATGGAGGGAGAGGCCGAGGAGGAAAGAGAAGAAGATGGCAGAGGAAGCCATGAGAGGCAGATACGGAAAAGAAGCTAAGACTGTACTTAGGAATGTAAGGTTCTTCTCTCTCTGTTTTTCTAAAGAAAGATTTATTTCCTTTCAAGTGAGAAAATTAATATCTCATGTAACTTCTCAAGGACCCAACATAAAATGTGCCTTAGTTAATGTCGCCGGCCAATTGGATGGGGATGTGTAGGCCCTTGGAAAGGCTTCTGTTGAAACAATGAACGAAGAGGACAAGCCCATAGAGACAAGTACTTGAGGAAATTGGAAACATGTATAAGTGAACGAACGATGGCATAGGATCACAATCCATTTGCTCCTCCTCTCTTCTTTTGGGTCCGGGGTCAATTGCCATCATTGATCATCTGAATCTCATGGAAAAGCTATCTGATATATCATTCGTACATGTTTAATTTCGAATTAGATAAATCTCCCTAATCTTATACCCGCAACTTCGACATTCAAATTCGATTCCCGAAATAACACAAATCTTTAAAATTTCATTTTTTACATGTTTGATCTTTTTTGGACTTTTTGTGCCGAGTGGGGAAAATTACCAAAAAAGTTCTAAACCTTTTGCAATTGTGTCAATTCAGTTATAAACCTTTTTTTTTTGCCAATTCAGTCCTAAACGTTTTGCATTTGTGCCAATTCAGTTCATCTGACTACTTTTGGTCAGTCGACGTTGATGTGGCAATATTTTAATAATATATTTTTTCAAAATTTTTTTTATTTTTTTCTCTTTCTTTTTGTTCTCCTATCTTCTTCCCTAATTGCCGGTTCGGACCTCACCGGCCATGGGCGAGGCTAGCCCTCGCCGTTGCCGGGCGAGGTTGACCTTGCCATAGCTGGGTGAGGTTGACCTTGCCCAGCGATGGCGAGGTCTCGCCAGATCTGGGTGAGGTCTCGCCGTCGCTAGGCGAGCTCAACCTTGCCAGGCGACGGCGAGGCTCACCCTTGCCAGCGTCGGCGAGGGCCAGCCTCGCCCATGGCCAGCGAGGTCAACCTCGCCATGGTCGAGTGAGGTTGACCTGACCTAGATCTGGCGAGACCTCGCCGTCGCCTAGCGAGGTCGAGCTTGCCATGGCTAGGCGAGGTCGAGCTCGCCCAGCGACGGTGAGGCCTCGCCTAGATCTGGCAAGACCTCGCCGTTGCTGGGTGAGCTTGACCTTGCCTGACGACAGCAAGGGCTAGCCTTGCCCGTGGCCGGCGAGGTGGAACTCGCTGGCCTTAGCCTCTCACCGATCGTTGGACCGGCGACCGGGGAAGAAGATAGGGGAAAAAAAGAAAAAAACAATAAAAATTTGAAAAATAATAAAAAAATTATTAAAATATTGCCATGTCAGTCGGCCGGCGTTCACATCAGCGTCAGCCGGCCAAAAGCGGCCGGATGGACTGAATTGGCACAATTGCAAAAGATTTAGGACTTAATTGGCTAAAAAAAGGTTTAGGACTGAATTGACATAATTGCGAAAGGTTTAGGACTTTTTTGATAATTTTTTCCCATATGAGTGCATATACATATTGTTACTGTCTTGTGCTCTCCAGGTGATCACAGATCAGAAGGCCTACACGACTCAGAAGGAAAAATAGAACATTATTGACCATACGATTTACTACTAATGGGTCCAAATATAGCCCTCTTGCCTTCAGCTATTTGCGTACAATATAATTTACCGGTCCTTTTAATGTCAAGAGCCTCGCAGTCTATGATTTTCTCATACAATTTAGTTTAGTCTAGCAATTACCAATTGTTGGAAAAGAATGGTAATAAACAATTTATTCGATGCACTTACCAAAAAAAAAACAATTTATTCGATGCACCGACCATCGGGATAACTCGATCTCACTTGAGCAACAGACATCGTGCTACGAGTGCATAAGAGCGACATTCATTTAGCACGCGCAAAATCCTACTTGATTGGATGGAATTTAGGGAATAGACTTGCAACGTGGTGTGTAAGCTAAACTCCACTGGCTCAAATAACCCATCTCGAAAGAGGGTGAACGCGCGTCGATCGGTTTCGATAGTTTGTGAATTGCACGTTGTTTTATTTTTCTTCGGAACAAAGTTGGCGCACTAGTCAAAATCCTATCTTAAACAAAAGTTCATGGCTAGCCCATGAGGATGCGATGCATGTATTAAGTGCTTAAGGAGCTCAATTTTGTTGAATAGAACAAGCTGAAGAGAAAAAGACAAACATGAATCAATGAAATTGTTGAATCACACTCCTGTAGGTGCCCCCGCAAACACTACCCACAGTTACAACGATACACATGGAAAAAAAGAGTTTTTGTACAATCATAAATTTCAATTCTATTGACTTATATTCACTCCTCGTTAGCTGATATTTCTGCTCTTCTTCTCCACTTTGACTGATGAGATGCTCTTGTGCATGTGCCCGAGGAGATGAACTTCCTAAGAGAAAACCGCCAAAAGTTGCCCATTGCCATGTTCCTCTACATGGCAACGTACTTTCAATTGCTTGCGGTCATGGAATCAGCAGACCTACATAACCCAATGAGATTATTATCATTATTATTATCATATTTTGGACTATTGCAAAACTACTGTAAAAGAGATGAGTTTAATTGACAGACTCCAGAAATCGGAGTTTTTGACATCCATTTGATCTTGCTTTGCCGTAGCTTATCAAAACTAGCCACTACTTTGCCCAGGAAATGAGCTCATCATTGAAAGTAATCTTATTAGTACTAAACATCAACAAGGATTGCTACTGAAACTCTCCGGGGAACATTAGTGAACCCAGCAGTGCCATTCGGACTGATAAGAAAATCGTTCAGAAAACTTTGTTTAGAAGGAAATTTTGTTTAGTGGCGCAAGCATGGGATTCTGTAAATTGTGGGATTGACCTGATTGTAGTGTCACGTTATCATGCAACTCTAACCCCCAAAAAAATCATAAAATATTCTCAAATGAAGGGTAAACATCACGGCATTGCAAAAATGTCCTGAACCAATTTAAGCTAGCAGGTATCTCAACTCTCAAAGAAAAATATTACAACATACAGTTGACATGACCACATATACTAATCTCAAGTTAGCGCTCAAATAAGGTCAGTATATCCATTTTGTTCGAATGTAATCATAAATTTATTTTTTGCGCATACCCTTTGTGATCCCGGCACAACGGACAAGAAGCATTCCGTCTGAGCCACTGGTCAATGCAATGCGCATGGAAGTAGTGTCCACATTTGGGGATGGTCCGAAGCGTCTCCTTGGGCTGGTACTCCGACAGGCAAATTGCGCAAATATTGTCGTTCGGCCTAGGTACCTGTCCATCATCATCAACTTGAATCTTCGGATAAGATTCTATCGTGGCCGAATCGATGCCCACGAAACCATTGGAGGCATGTCGAGTTTCTCTCGATGGGCTTGAAGAAGATGGGATATCAATGACGTTGTTTTCACCATCGTTGCCGTTTGGAGGTTGACCCCGACGACCACGATGCCTAGAGGGTCGAGCAGGCGAGCTTAGGTAGCATGCGATTCCGGACATGCAAACAAGTGAGGGAAACACGACGCCGGAGAGTATCCAAAACTTGGCACGCTTTGAAAGCCCTACATGATTGATTATTTATGATGAATAGTAGAATAGTCTATAATGTTGATAAGTTAATTGTTTTCCATGCATCAACTTCGGTTCGAAGATAACATAAATCTCGGGCAGAAACTAGTGAATCTACGTACGTACCATGCTTACCAAAGCATCCGATATCGGAGCCTGCGGATCCCTTGAGCCCGCACCTCCCGCCACTTTTCTCGCACTCCCCACAATCCGGTTGATCCCACTTCAGGACGATACTCTCAGTTATATCCGTTGGATATTGCCCTGACACCGGAGCCAACACCGTCCAATTACGACATCTGAACGCCGAGAAGTACCAAAAAGGGTAGAAATTCCCGGTAGGACTGAACATTACGTTGTTTTGTCGATCGCTCAGGCAGTCCACCCTTTCGATCCCGGGCTCCAACGATAGATCTTCCCTGCAGCTCGCGAACATGAAGCTCCCATACTCTTGCGCCATGAAAGGCGAGCTCGAAAGCGTCAGGTTTTGAAGCCGCTTCGCTAGGCAGTTGCTCGGGTCCTTGAGCACCATGTGTTGCTGCTTGTAGTTGATGAGATCAACAACGAAGTATTGCGAGTTTGGCAATTGGAGAATCGCTTGGCCTCGGATGTTGCACGAGAGATCGAAGCCCGGATAGCCACATTGCTCGGGATGGAAGTCTCTTGCTCGAAAAGGGAAGCGAATCTCAGGTCCGTGAGGGTGACAAACTCTTACCGGACATATATCGTTGGGGTTGTAAGCGGATGCATGGAGAGAGAGGCTGAGGAGGAAAGAGAAGAAGATGGCGGAGGAAGCCATGAGAGGCACATAACGAAGAGTAGCCAGGATTGTACTTAGGAAAGTAGGGTTCTTCTCTCTCTTCTTTCTAAAGAAAGATTGATTATTAATATCTTATGTAGCTACTCAAGGACACAGTCCTAAGATGTGCCTTAGTTTATTAAGCCGGCCCCGAATGGATGGAGTTATGTAGGTTCTTAGAAAGGCATATGTTGAAACGATGAAAGGGAAAAGGCGAAACGTAGTGTCCTTACAAAGGTAATAGACAAATGCATAATGTTGTTTGGTTCCACGAGGACAAGCCCGTAGAGACAATCACTTGGGATCACAATTCATGTACTCTCGATCACATCTTTTTGAAATTGCCGCGCCACCGGGACGAACATCGTCCAAGTAATGGATGTGCGATCTGAAAAGTACTGCGTCGTGAAATTGTCAGTGAAAATGAACAAGATGTCAGTTCCCCGTTGAGACAGCCCATGCGCCTGTTCTCAAACTCATATGAGAAGTCGTAGTAGCAGTTGCCGAACACAAAGCTCTCGTACTCTTTCACCATGAGGAGGGAGCTGGAGAACTTCGAGTTATGGAGTCGCTTCGCGAGGAAATTGTCCGGATCTCTGTGTGAAATGTATTGTTGCTTGTAGTCAATGCGGTTGAAGAGGCCTTGCGAGATGGGCAAGCGGAAGATTGCTTGGCTTCCGTTGTTGCACGAGAGATCGAATCCAGGATAGCCACAGCGTTCATCTTGGACGTCCCTGAACCGAAAGGGAAGCGGGTCGAGGTTCGGGAAGTGGACGATACTTTACCCGGCAGACATTATTAGGACTATCCGTGTTTAAGCGGAGAAACGATAGGAGGAAGACACAGAGAAGATGCTTGCTTGAACCAACGTACCGTTGAGCTATTCCAGCTTGCGGAAAGTTAATCTCCGAAATGAATGGGCCCGTATCACTTCCGTCAACCGCAAGAAATAGAGTTTCTACCTCGTGTCCATAGCGATAAACTGCGATTAACTCTCACGAAATCAAAATAAAATATCTAAGTCAAAATATTGAAATCGGGGACTACGAATAAGTGAAGTCGTGAAAAATTGCCATGTGCTGGGGAGGAGTTTTGGCTCATGCTCGGGCTGGCTCCAAATTTTGTTCCATATCAAAAGGATTTTCGTAAGAAATACGGCAAGGGATCCAAGCGAGTCAAGCAAGCTACTTGTGAGCTATTCGTGCTCTACTCGTTGGTTGCTCGAGATCGGCTTTATTTTTCTGGGCTCGAGTCGATGTCAAGTGGCTTGTCAAGTCAAGCTGAGTTCGAGCCTAAAGACACTTGACTTGATCGGCTTGCAAGCCTAATTGAGTATCTCATTTTTTATACAAATATATTTTTTTTGTTATGGATTTCGTGTCAAGTCCCATTCGATTAAGCTAGATTTTCTAAATATGCTTAGTTTATATACTTAAAATCTGGCCGAGCTCAAGTATGTCGAGGATTTTGCTTAGTCGAGTTCAAGCTAGGAAAAAGGTATGCAATCGAGATTGAGTCGAGTTTTGAACTTCAAATTTATGAGTCAAGTCGAGCTCGAGAGTGGCACCGTGTCATCTCTCTTTGGCTCGATTTCACCACTAAATATGGCCCATGGAAAGATGATTCTCATATGCGATTTTCGAATCGGTGATAATAAGCATGCATTTGAATAGAGTTCTTCTGTGGCATTTGCCATCGACCTAGTCCTCCTGCCTGTCCAAATATTGTTTATTTTCCCGCTATTTATGTATAATATAATCGACCTATCCTTTTAATGTTAAAGCCTCGCGGTCTACGCAATTTCTCATACAACTTAGTTCAGACTACCAATTAGTATTCACTTGTGAAAGTTGTTAACAATCAATTTGTCCGGTGGACCGGCCATAGCGAGAACTCAATCTTACCTAACCAGTACACATCGTGCTACTAGCCGCATAAAATTGACATATTTGTAGGTCACACAAAACCCTCCTTGATTTGATGGAACTTACGGACATAATTGCCACGTGATGTATAAGCTAAACTCCACTAACTCGAAATAGCTCGCCTTGAAAGAGGGGTGGATGCACATCTCGCTTTTGGTAGTTCTCTAATCGCACAATTTTTCATTTTTTTTCATACAAAACCGGCACGCATCTACCGGAACGTGTCTGGAACATAAATTCATGGCCGGTCCAAAAGGATGTGATGCATGAATTGAGTACTAAGGCGCTTAATGTAGTTGGTAGAACAGGCTGAAGAGCAAAGGTATGATAAATATGAATCAATTGAATTGTTGAATCACACGCCTGTAGGGGCCACCGGAAAGTCTACCCACAGCTACGACAATACACATGTACAGTCATTAATCTCAGTTCATTTCACCCATGAGTTTGTACGCTCCGTGCGCGTAAATAGTTATGCTGCGCGAGGAGATGAACTTCCATACAGAAAACTGTCAAAAGTTGTGCGTTACCATGTTCCTCTACACGGCGATATAGTTTCAATTGCTTGCTGTCAAAGAATCGGAAGACCTGCATTACCCAACAGCTCCTAGTACACAACATAAGCTGATCTCGGAACCATATTGTTGTGTCTGGGGACTGTTCATCCCTTCCCTTAAGTTATGCTCTTGCTTGTTTTGTTTAGAAGAAGAAAATTTTGTGTAGTGGTGCAAGCATGGTATCATGTGAACTGTTGGATCGGCCGGATTGGACTGTCACATTATCATGCAACTCTAATCCCCAAAAGAAAAACCTGGAACCCATTTTAAGTAGAGGAAATAAGCTCGTAGATATCTCGACTCTCTTGGAACAATATTACAAAATCAGCGGTAAAATGAGGTTAGTGTATCCATTTTGACGACGGTAACTATAGAAAAAAAATATTTACTTGTACCCCATGGGATCACGGCACATCGGGCAAGATGCGTCCCGCTCGAGCCACTCATTGATGCACTGCGCATGGAAGTAGTGTCCACACTTGGTCTGATGCGTCTCTTTGGGCCGGTACTCCGACAAGCAAATTGCGCAAATATTATCGTCCGGCCTAGGTACCTGTCCATCATCATCGACTTGAATCTTCGGATAAGATTCCATCTTGACTGACTCAATGCCCGTGACGACATTAGAGGTGCGTGGAGTTTCTCTCGAGGGGTTTGATGGAGATGTGATATTTGCGACAATGTTTTCAACTCGATGCCCGGACACTCGACCGCGCGAGCTTAGGTAGAAGGCGAATCCGGACGTGCAAAGAAGCAAGGGCAACATGATGCCGAGGAGTATCCCCAACTTGGCACGCTTTGAAAGCCGTATATGATTGGCTGATCAATTATGGGTTAGAAGTTGGAAAAACAAATACGGACGTACCACTGACAAGAGAAGTCCATTAACCCAAATACCATTAAAATGCCAAGCGCAGATATTCAATGAAATTATCCAAAGAAATCATATCAATGAATGTTCTTAAAGCACTGATTCAAATAACTAAATTATAAAGATAGGTTATTATTTTCAGGCAGAAACTAGCGAATCTAAGTACGTACCATGTTGTTTGCCATGTTTACCGAAGCATCCCACAGCGAAGCCCGCGGAGCCCTTCAACCCGCACCTCCCGCCGCTCTTCTCGCACGATCTGCAATCCGGCGTATCCCACCTCAGGACAACACTCGCAGTTATATTCGTGGGATATTGCGGTGGTGGCGCCACCGGAACCGATACTGTCCAAGTACGGCATAGCGAGTACGAGAGTAACCAAGTGAATGAACCGGCGGGAGCAACATGTACCGTGTGGTGTCCATGGCTGAGGCAGCCCACCCGTTCGATTCCGAAAGCCGACAGATCGACCGAGCAATTCGCAAACGTGAAGCTCCCGTACTCTTGCGCCATGAAGACTGAGCTCGAGAACGTCGTGTTCTGAAACCGCCTCGCTAGGCAATTGCCCGGGTCCTTGAGCACGACGTATTGTTTTTCATAATTGATGCGGTCGACCACGAAGTCTTGCGAGCTGTGCAACTGGAGGATCGCCTGACCATGGGCGTTGCACGCAAGGTCGAAGCTCGGATAGCCACATCGCTTGGGATGGAAGCCGCTTGCTCGGAAAGGGAAGCGGATCTCGGGTCCGCGAGGACCGCAGAACTTCACCGGACATATATCATTGGCGGGGTTAACAGCGGATTTACGGATAGAGAGGGCGACGACGAAAGAGAAGATGCCGATGGAGGAAGCCATCAGAGGCACGTAGCGAAGATACCTAGGATTGTACTCATCTGTTTCTTCTCTCCCTATTTCCTAAAGAAAGATTTCAAATTCTTCGCAGAGAGATATCATTGATATCAAATATATCTTCTCAAGGATACAAATCTAAAATGTGCCTAAGTTGATTTAGCCAGTCAAATAGATTTAGATATGTAAATGCTATCGACACCTAAATTTTGGCAACCCCGTCGTTCTTATCGGTCCCAACCCCTAAATTTTTTTGGAAATATGGAGAGCGAAAGGCAACGAGCAGAGAGAATATTTGTGGAGATCTGGCAGAATTTGAAAGCAGAGGAGACGATCGTGAACGGAAGACTCGCGATATAAACCAAAGAGAACGTCCAGAGAAGGAGACTCCCTGGCGGCCGACGTTCGTGTCTTCCGTCGTCAGCTCTTCTTGCTGTGCTGTCTTCCCCGAGCGAAGCCAGTGGCAGGCGATCTCCGGTCAATTGGCAGGCGATCTCCGGTCAATCCCAGCGCTCCCCCGGCGAATACTGGTCCTTGCTGAAACTCCAGGCGAGCAACCAGCAAGCCGACTGCCTCTGGCAGTTTTGCGGCGGAGTCCGGTCTGGTCCTGCTGTCCTGGTGAGCGCCCAGCAGCCCCGTCACCACGCCGTCCATCAAGCTTCGCCGCAGCGGGCGTCTTGCCCAGTCTTCACGGCCACTCCCTGTAGCGCTTTCCAAAGTGATCTTTAAGTTCCGGACGGTCCCTACCAATCATCGAGCTTCATACCGGCACCCTCATCGGACGTCGGTATCTCTCCCCAAGTTGGCGCCACTGCACAACCCTTCGTGTTCTTCTTGGTGTCTTTAGCCCAGATCAATGAGACCAGCACAAAGGGCCATGGCCCGGTCCGGATCCCCATTTTCGGAATTCAAAAAATATAGAAAATTTTAAAGAAATCAGAAAATAGTTTAGAAGAAGTTTTATTTAGTTAGCATGCGTTTAGATTAGCGATTTTAGTGAGCACCTTTGACATATACTGAACTTACCTGGGACTTAATAACATGGCCATTTACATTATTTATTCGACACTTCATTAAATTTACTTTGGTTGTGGTTGTCTATTTTTTTCTGATTGCGCACTCATGCATGAATGTTGTTTAGTGGCATAGGATAATAAAATGGTAAAAGATTGCCTGAATCATTTTGATGACAAACCAATCAAGTTAGGGTAATGAAAGGGAAATAGTTAGACAATTATTGACACCTAAATTTTAGCGACCCAGTCAGTTGTTCGTTGCATAAAAAATTAGGGATTGATTCCGGTCCCTAGACAAAAAAATTAGTTAAATTACATATATATTAGGAGCATTTGAATTAGTATTTAGGCTCATATAATTGCATTTGCATTGGACCGCAGCGGATGGAATTGAGTGAATGATTTTGAACTTAAAGGGACTAAGCCCGCAGTGGCTAAAATCATGTGTGTCAAGTCAGGAAAATCTGATGAATATTTGAAACAATAAAACTTGATAATATCAAGATTTTTTATCACAAAGAATGCGATCGACTAGGATTCCCAACATATTTGTACGTGCTCAACTATTTGGGGAAGTGGATTTGAGGAGGAGAGCAGATTGCGGCAGATATCCGACTTGAACATGCACAATCCAAAGTTAGTCAAGCCAAATATATTCGTATTTTGAGAAGAAAGAAAGAGACAAAAGTGCCATGTATTGGGTCGTTCGCAATAGGAAAGAAGATCTCACCCCTTTCCTTTCGTGCTTAAGTTGATACATCTATAAAAGAGGATACATAACAGACAAAAGAGGAGGCCACACAATTTCATACACGGCCACCATAGAGAGAAAAAGGAGAGCACATTCGTGAGGAAGCTCTCTTTCTGTAATATTCATCACCTACTGGAGCTTCACACAATTGAGATACGACAGCCAAAATTGAGAAGATAGGGAAGCATCCACCCAAAAGGTTCTCGGAGAGACTTCTGCACTTGAAAGGAAGAAATAACATGTAGGAGGAGACACACTTGGGGTCTGACATCCCATCGCAACGAAGTCTTCAAAGTCAAATTCTCTCTACTCCCTGCAACGTGCCCAACATCCCACGAGTGTTTCTGAAGCTCCTTGTTGACCTGGCTGCCCTCTGCTTTGCACCACATCAATCCCGTGTTATTCCTATCGTCGCTTTGCTCCACTTGGCTGGTCATAGCCTTCTCGAGTTGCAACGAACGAAAGAGTTGCAAATTTTCATCACTATCGCACTTTTGTTTTTATCTTTCGCAGGTTCTTTAGCGATCGTCTCGGCATGCTAAGTGGTCTTACTCAAACGGCAAATTGAGTCGCTCTCTAGATTTCCCTACGACAGAACTATTGTTCGCTAGTTCTTCGTCAATTCAGCCCCACCGTGAAGCAGCTACCATCAATCGGGTTGAGAGCTCCACACCACAAGTCTATACTGAGAAGCCACAACCGTGAGTACTTGCAACGCGGTAGCCTCATCACCGTGAGCCAATCCTTGTTTGAGAGCCTCCATTGTCAATTACACGATCGTCGTGGCTGAGTCGTGTCCCCCATTGGTCGAGCACCACCTGTGCCGTTCACTGTTGTGAGAACCATCACTGTTGTTGCCGCCGGTCCACCATAGTTGGCTACAACAATCCGAGCTGTCCCGTCAAGTTGGCATTTGGAAAAGCTATCTAGGTGATATCGCGAATTAGGTAAGAATTTTCATTAATTCAATTTTCGTATAATTTTGTTGCCTAATGGGTGAAGTTGCAATCTTGTTTGGACCTTTGAATAATATTACCATATTCATGAAAATTCTAGGATAGTCTTTAAATTAAGAATTATTTCCTAATTTCATAACGTGTTATGATCGCCAATCCGATCTCCCACCCAAGATATGATTTGCGATCGCACGGAAAATCATCAATCAGATCTCTCGCCCAAGTTACGATTTGCGATTGTGTGGAAAAATTGGCCAATCTGATCTCATGCTTGGGATACGATTCGTCAATCTATCGTTTCTAAATTTAAACGGATATCGGTAATATTTCTTGTGTGATATGGTGTCATCTCGATTTGATTGTTATTTCTTTCTATCTTTGTTTGATTTGAATTAATCTTGTTTTTCTCAAAAAAATCCAAAAAATATAGATATAATATAAGGGTGCGCATGATAACGATTCTGTGCTTGAAGACTGATTCTTCTCGGAAATGATTATTTTGATTTTGTGCCCGAGAGCTGGTTTTGAGCATTTGAAGGCATTTGGTAACGGCTCAAAATTTCTATTCTGGGAATAGAAAAAGAACAGAAATGCATTTGGTAACGGCACAAAATTTCTTTTTATTAATAATATTTTTAAATTTTTCTTTCTTTCTTTTTTTTTTCTCCTCTTTCTTGGCCATGGTCGGCGACTGGCCACAGGCTAGGGCCGGCAAGGGCGTCACGGCCCTCGTTGGTCACAGGCGAGGGCTGGACCCTCGTGGCCTGGGCGAGGGCGGCTCTCATCGGCCTTTTCCAACCCTAGCCTGAGCCGGTGAGGGCCGCCCTTGAGGCTCGCAGCCTGGGTGAGGGCTGCCCTCAATAAATCTAGCGAGGGCTAGATTTTCGCCTCCGCCGCCCTCGCCAGATCCAGCGAGGGCAGTCCTCACCCAAGTCACGAGCCTCGAGGGCGGCCCTTGCCAATTCAGGTGACGGTTGGAAAAGGCCAGCGAGGGCCGCGATGCTGATGTAGAACAGTTAGCCTGTGATTATCTTGAACAATGTGATCGCCGTAATCACCGGAAATCTCGACAGTTTTTCTGATTTTGAGAAAAATAACCATTCAAGCAGTTTCCTATATTATTATTTAGGCAGTTTCCTATATTACCAGTCAAGCAGTTTCCTATATTATTATTTAGGCAGTTTCCTATATTACTAGTCAGGCAGTTTCCTATATTATCATTTAGGCAGTTTCTTTAATTATTCGGTTTCCATTAATATTAGGAGTCCTATCTCTATATATAAGATGTCTGTCTTGTAATCAAGAACACAGTATTATTGAATAAAAATTTCAAGTTCTTTGAAGTTGTTCCAAATTTACGCTTCTCTCTGCGTCATTTGGTATCAGAGCAAGTTTCTCCTGTGACGATGGTGAATAACGTGAATGTCAATCTCCCCACTGCTGAGGGCCGTGAGAACGAGCCTATTACGCGGGCTGAGTTCAATCAGTTCGTTGATCAAACCGATCGGAGGTTTCAAGAGATCCTTGATGCCATCCAGCGTTTGTCCACAAACCATGCGCCTGGTGTTCTTCCAGCCGAGCAAAATCCTGTCACTCGTGATCCCGAAGATGCTATGGGGCGTCGAAGAATCCCCCGACATAGGCGTCAAGACTATGTCGAGGATACGGAAGACGAAGACGAAGATTTCCAGGAGATGCAGATTCGTGGTGGTCGCCGATACAGGGGATTCCAGGAAGAGCATGTTCGTGGGAATCGACGTCAGGGGGGCTATCGACGAGATCCTGAGCAGTATCAACTAAAAGTAGATCTCCCTACTTTTAATGGGAATTTGGATATTGAAGATTTCCTGGACTGGCTTTGGGAGGTCGAAAAATTCTTCGACGCTATGGATATTGACGAGGATCGCCAAGTGAAACTTGTGGCGTACAAGTTGAAGGGTGGCGCTTCAGCTTGGTGGGAACAAACTCAATTGACGCGACGTCGACAAGGTAAGGCTCCTATTCGATCTTGGGGTCAGATGAAACAGAAGTTGAAGAACAGGTTCCTCCCAACGGACTATGAGCAACTGTTATTTCAGCAATTTCAAAATTGCCGACAATCGAATAGATCGGTCCAAGCTTATACGGAAGAGTTTCTTCGACTTTCTGCTCGCAATAACCTGGATGAGTCCGAGGCACAACAAACTGCTAGGTACATCAATGGTTTGCGACTTAATATCCAGGATCGAGTTTCTTTGCATTGACTCTTCTCTGTCGAAGACGCCCAGGATATGGCGCGAAAAATTGAGATGCAATTGGAGAGGACTAGCCCTAGTACTCGTGGTAGAAATTATTTGGATCGTGGGTCATTCGCGAAAGGAAGACAGCTTGATGTTACAAGTTCTTCTAGTCAACAAATCCTTGATTCAAGCAGAGTTCTAGGGAGTACTACGAGGACGCCTAAGGAAGCAGTCGCAGCAAGCAATCGCACTCCCAATCAGAATACTCAGAATCCATATGCCAAACCCCAACCAATCAAGTGCTACAAGTGTAACGAGTTGGGCCATCGTTCCAGCGATTGTCCTCGTCGTAGAATGGCCAATATCGTTGAACATGATGAAGATGTGTATGAGGAAGATTGGGAAAAGGAAGAAGAAGTGGGAGTAGAAGATGAAGTGGGCGAGCAAGTTAATTGTGTAGTGCGTCGTCTATTGTTTGCTCCATGGATAGAAGATACCCAGCGGAATCAGTTTTTTCGCGCTCGCTCTACTGTCAATGGCAAGGTATGCGATATCATTATTGACAGTGGAAGTTGCGAGAACATAGTGTCAAAGGCCTTGGTGGATCACTTGCAACTAAAGACGGAGCCGCATCCCGCGCCCTGCACGATCGGGTGGATACGTAAGTGAGCAGAACTTAAGGTAAACCAATTATGCCGTTTACCTATTTCAATCGGAAAATCATATCAAGATACTATTGTCTGTGATGTTGTGGAGATGGATGCGTGTCATGTTTTACTGGGTCGACCATGGCAATATGATGTTGATGCTATACACCGAGCGAGGAGAATACGTATTCTTTTGTATGGAAAAGAACTAAAATTACTTTGAGACCAAAGAGTAATTCCCCTCAGATTGTGAAGAAGCAGAATGCAGGGGTTATGATGAACATCCGAAAGCGTGAAGGGATGTATATGATCGTGGACAAGGGCGACCAGCAAGTTATGGTTCGTGTTCCCGACATTCTTAAGCCCTTATTAAAGGTATTCAGTGATGTTATGCCTGAGGATTTACCTGACGGATTACCTCCTTTGAGGGATATCCAACATGAGATTGATTTTCTTCCAGGAGCCTATCTTCCTAATTTGCCGCATTATCGGATGAATCCGAAGGAGAATCAGATTCTACAAGAGCAGGTGGGAAATCTCCTTCGAAAGGGCTTCTTGCGTGAAAGCAAAAGTCCATGTGCAGTTCCTACGCTTCTAACCCCAAAGAAAGACGGCACCATGCGTATGTGTGTAGACAGTCGTGCCATTAACCGGATTACTGTCAAGTATAGGTTTCCAATTCCACGACTTGATGACATGCTAGACAGACTTGCTAGATCACGGATTTTTACGAAGATCGACCTTCGAAGCGGATACCACCAAGTTCGCATCCGTCCTGGCGACGAATGGAAAACGGCCTTCATGACAAGTGCGGGTTTGTACGAATGGCTTGTCATGCCGTTTGGATTCACTAACGCGCCTAGTACTTTCATGCGTTTGATGACTCAGGTTCTCAAACCTTTTCTTGGCAAGTTTGTAGTAGTTTTCTTTAATGATACACTCATATATAGTCCAGATGGGCGTCTACACATGGAGCACTTGAGGGATGTCCTACAAGACTTGCAACAAAATAAATTGTTCATTAATCTGAAAAAATGCAGTTTCATGACAGAACACCTATTGTTTTTGGGTTTTGTTGTTGGCGCGGATGGACTTCACGTTGATGCAGATAAGGTGGCCGTGATTCGCAATTGGCCAATTCCAAAGAATGTTGGCGAGGCTCGAAGTTTCCATGGTCTTGCAACATTCTATAGGCGTTTCATTCGAGATTTCAGTACTATTATGGCCCCGATCACTGATTGTTTAAAGAAGGGCAAATTCCATTGGGGAGAAGAAGCTTCGGCCGGTTTTGCTCTTATAAAAGAAAAACTCTCCACGGCACTGGTATTGATGCTCCCTGATTTTGAGAAGGTGTTCGAGCTGGACTGTGATGCTTCCGGCGTCGGGATTGGCGCTGTCCTTTCCCAAGAAGGTAAACCTATAGCATTCTTTAGTGCAAAACTTAATGAAGTTCGCCAGCGTTGGTCAACGTATGAGCAGGAATATTATGCTGTCGTGCGAGCTATAAAGCATTGGCAGTCCTATCTTTATCAGCAGGAATTTGTTCTTAACACTGATCATCAGGCTCTTAAATATATCAAGAGTCAGAAGCACTTAAATCGAATGCATGCACGATGGGTTTCTTTTCTGGAGCAATTTAATTTTGTGCTTCGTCATAAAGCAGGCCATTTAAATAAAGTGGCAGATGCGCTAAGTCGACGTGCTGCGACACTCGTGACCATGCGTACTGATGTTGTCGGTTTTGATCACTTATGCTCTCTTTATCCTGAGGATGATGATTTTGTTGATATATGGGAGAAGTGTTCTGAAATAGATTGTCATGGCGATATGATAATTCAAGAAAAATTCTTGTTCTTTGACAATAGATTATGCATTCCCCGTGGTTCATTGCGTGAACAACTCATTCGAGAGCTTCATGGTGGTACTCTCGGCGGACATTTGGGGCGAGATAAAACTGTAGCCTTGGTGGAGGAGCGGTACTATTGGCCTCAACTAAAGCGAGACGTGGGGCGATTTGTCAGTAAATGCTACATTTTCTAGACCGCTAAGGGCCACTCTCAGAACACTGGTCTTTATACCCCATTGCCTATTCCTTCAGGTCCTTGGGTAGACATATCGATGGACTTCGTGTTAGGACTTCCCCGCACTCAACGGGGTTTAGATTCTGTTTTCGTGGTGGTTGACCGGTTTTCGAAGATGGTGCACTTCATCCCTTATAAGAAAACTTTGGATGCTTCGCATGTGGCAAGTTTATTCTTTTGTGAAGTAGTCCGTCTCCATGGTGTGCCAAAGACAATCACTTCCGATCGTGACACGAAATTTCTAAGCCATTTTTGGCGTACTTTATGGCGTTTGTTTGGGACTGATTTACAGTATAGTAGTTCTTTTCATCCCTAAACGGATGGTCAGACGGAAGTTGTGAATCGTATTATGGCGGATATCATTCGCTGATTCTGCAGTGATATACCTAAGCAGTGGGACCGGTATCTTGCTCCTACTGAGTTTGCCTTCAACAACTCGGTTAACCGCTCTACCGGTACATCTCCCTTTCAGGTCGTTTATGGGCGTACACCACAGCATACTCTAGATTTGATTCCCTTGCCCAAGATTCCAGGCTATAGTGTCACGGCAGAGAATTTGGCAACCAGAATTAATGAAGTCCAAGCTACTGTGGCTAGTTAATTGGCTGCTTCTAATTCAAAGTATAAGGAGGATGCTGACAAACGGCGACGTTCGAAAATTTTTGAGGTAGGCGATGAGGTAATGGTTTTCCTGCGAAAGGAGCGTTTTCCTGTAAGTACCTATAATAAACTGAAGCACAAGAAGATTGGTCCTTGCCGCATCCTGAAGAAGATCAACGACAATGCCTATGTAGTTGACCTTCCTGGTGATCTCAATATTTCCCTTACATTTAATGTGGCAGACTTATTTGAGTATCATGCTTCCGATACACCCCTTTATCCTGATCATAACTCGAGGGCGAGTTTTTTTCGAAGAGGGAGGGAATGATGTAGAACAGTTAGCCTGTGATTATCTTGAACAATGTGATCGCCGTAATCACTGAAAATCTCGACAGTTTTTCTGATTTTGGGGAAAACAACCATTCAAGCAGTTTCCTATATTATTATTTAGGCAGTTTTCTATATTACCAGTCAAGCAGTTTCCTATATTATTATTTAAACAGTTTCCTATATTACCAGTCAGGCAGTTTCCTATATTATCATTTAGGCAGTTTCTTTAATTATTCGATTTCCATTAATATTAGGAGTCCTATCTCTATATATAAGATGTCTGTCTTGTAATCAAGAACACAGTATTATTGAATAAAAATTTCAAGTTCTTTGGAGTTGTTCCAAATTTACGCTTCTCTCTACGTCAGATGCCCTCAGCTATGTCGCTGGTAGTTGGGGCCAACTAGGCAAAAAGAATGAAGAAGAAGAAGAACAGAAAGAGCGGGAAAGAAGAAGAAGAAGAAAAAATTTTCTTTTCCAATTCTGATTCTTGTTCTCAGAATCAAGAAACTACCTTTTTTTGCTTTTTGATTCTATTCCAAAACTGATTCTGGGAATAATTTTTTGTAAATTTGTGCCTGGGAACAAAATGTTTACCAAACGGATTTCTGTTCCAAAACTGATTCTGGGAACAAAAGAACAAAAATTTTCACTATTTGATAAGTTGCTAAACGGGCCCTAAGAAGATTATTTTTAGGATAGATTGCATGTTAATAGTAGGGAATTTAATTAATTTCGAATTTCGTATAAAATAATAAAAGTAAACATTTGCATGTCACATAGATTAATTGCATAATGCTTGCATCATCACTGGCATGTTATTGCTACGTGTCATGTTACGTGTCTTCTCGCTACATCATTCACATATGCTATGTCGCATGTCATTTTATCACGTCATTCATAACTTGCCATGTCATCATGTATGACATGCCATTACTTGCATATCATTTAGTGGTTTTATGTTAGGATCATGAAATTACGTGTCACGTTAGAATATGCATTCTTTGTACGTCATCACATTAGAGTAATTGCATTACATACATTGCATATAGATTAGGTTAGTTCTCATTTAATAAAAGAAAACCCTAAAAAAAATATTCGAGTGAAATTGCATGTTAATTAGAAATCATATTTATGATGATTATGTGATTTTTTAGCTAACATTACAGATGCTTTCCTTGTTTTGAGGTAATTTTTCATTCTTATCTTTGTAATTTATTTACTGCTTTAATTTATTGAGTGTCAAATAATGGTTGCGTACCTGCATGATTATCTCACATGTTGGTGAATAGGATAAAATCAATCTAAGCTGCCTGTTAAAATATATTTAAAAAAAGAAGAGAAAGGTACCAAAAGGGCGTTTGAGTAATCTAGCGTAATCGAGTCCCCGAATCCATAATCTCTGGTTCGTAGGAGTAAAGTATATCTCCCAATACTTTATTTGGGTTTTTAATCGACTCATCAAAAATAGATTAGTGGCGACTTCAAAATGAAAATGATTTGCATGTTAAGAACTTGAACCTTAAGTCGCGAATTGATAAAAGGCTTGGGAGAGCCCGAGTTAAGTTTAGATTTAATAATCTATTAGCCAAACCCGTATGTGGTGTAACCCACGGAGGTGAGGTCGCGACAACAATTAATGTAATCAAGATTCTCTAGTTGCATAGAAAGTGAGGTATCCTCACATATCTCACTTGGCTCCTAGATAACCCCAATAGGCTAGTCGAAACTCCTAGTGAAGTTGAACTCATTGATAGATTTATTCCAACTGTAAAATCCCAACCTCGCGTCCCAACCTCGCGTGAGGTAAGAGTTTGGAAGAATCCACGTTGGTCCTCAATTTGACATTACCTCTAAATTCGTCTTTTTCCCTGACACTCACCCGAGAGGGTCGCGATAAGGGCAACATAATAATTGACCAATCCTTTTAATCTTAAAGCCTCGTGGTCTATGCAATTTCTCATACAACTTGGTTTAGTCTAGCGATGAGTATTGACTTGTGAAGAATGCTAACATTCAATTTGTCCAATGGACTGGCCTAGAACTCAATCTCACCTAGGTGGTCAACATCGTGCTTCGAGTGCATACAAACGGCATGTTTGTGGTACGCACTAAATCCTCCCTGATGTGACGGAATTTAGGGACAAAATTACAGTGTAATGTATAAGCTAAACACCACTAGCTTGAAATAGCCTGATGTAGCCCGGCTTCAAGACTAGCTCGTTCAACTGAGAAGATCAGCTCGTATTCAAGATCGACAAATCAACAAGCACAAAGAGTCTCATCGATAAGATCGATAAGTGAAAAGCTTCATATTTGAATTTGTCATTTTCTATGCATCGAAGCTTGCATAAAGACTCCTCGAGACGGCCTCTAGCATTGGAAATATTGTCCATTTAATAGTACCTAGTTTCTAAATGCTTCTAGTTTCTATGTACTTTGATAGCTTATGGTTTCTAGGTTTAGTCTTTTGCTCTTCTTTTGTTTTTGTATAAAAGGCCATCAAGTCTATGTAAAAAAAAGGCAGACTAAATTTGATTAAAGAAATTTGCTTAGTGCATTTCCCTTGAATCTCAAAAAGTTCAAACTCCTTGAAAACCTAGAAAAGTTTTCACTCCGTCCTTGAAGAGTCGGAGCTTTTTAAGTCTGCATTCTTGAAGAGTTGCAACTATCAATCTAGAAGAATTGATGTCTTTCAACTTCCTTGGAGGCCTAGTAGAGCATCCTTGAAGTTCCTTTCCTTTCCCGCATTCGGATCAGTCACGACGGTCCTCTTCCTTCTGAATTCGACAACTCTACAGTGCTTATTTGAGAAAACTCAAAACACAAAAGTTGGAGATCCAGGAGTCCTTGTTCTTTTGGATTTGGAATCAGGTCATTCTGATCTGATTCGACGGAGTTATGTCCATTTTCCCAAACTAGCGCAGAACTGAAATTTTTCTCGATTTTGCAACGGAGTTTCCGTGTGTGTATGTCACTCTCCCGATCCTATTGTTGGAGTAGTCAACCTTGGGCTACGTCATAGCCTGTCTTGAAAGAGGGGTGAATGCGCTTCTTGCTTTCGGTGATTCTCTAATCGTACATTGTTTTATCTTTTCTTCTTATAGAAACTGGCGCATTAATCAAAACGTATTTCGAACTAAAGTTCATGGCCAGTCCAAAAGGATGAGATGCATGAATTAAGCACTTAAAGAGCTAAATATTGTTGGTAAAACAAGCCGAAGAGCAAAGGTATGATAAATATGAATCAATTGAATCTGTTGAATCGCACTCCTGTAGGTGCCACCACAAAGTCTACCCACAGTTACGACAATACACATGTACAATCATACAGTTCACTTCATTTCACCCATGAGTTTGTACGTTGCATGTGCTCATATACTTACGCTGTGCGAGTAGATGAACTTCCAAAGAGAAAACTGCCAAAAGCTGTGCGTTACTATGTTCCTCTGCATGGCGATATACTTTCAATTGCTTGCTGTCAAAGAATCGGAAGACCTGCATCACCCAAGGAGATTATTATCACCATATGGAACTATCCCCAGATTACTAATGACAAACCTGAGTTTAATTAGTAAACTCAAGATTGCAAAGTTTCAGAATTAGCCACTACTTTGCCAACAAAATGAGCTCATCATCCAAAGTGGCACTACTTAAAAAGGGACTGCAGGCGACGGCTTCTATAGAAGCTGAGAAAACTGCCCTAACTGTTATTAGCGAGGGAAATTCCTATGGACAATATGTCACCAAAGAATCAGTTCAGAAAACCTGTCATAAGCTGATCTCGGAACCACATTGCTGTGTCTGGGACTGTTCATCCCGTCTTTAAAGTTATGCACTTGTTTTGTTTTATTTAGAAGAAGAAAATTTTTGTTTAGTGGTGCAAGCATGGTCTTATGTGAATTGTTGGATCGGCCGGATTGGAGGGTCATATTATCGGGCAACTCTAATCCCCAAAAGAAAAACCTGAACCCATTTTTAGCAGAAGAAATAAGCTTGTAGATATCTTAACTCTCATGGAACAATATTACCACCAACAATAAGTGACATGATCCTATATGTTGATTTCAAAATTAGCGTTGAAATGAGGTTGGTGTATCCATCCTGACGACGGTAATATAGATAAAAAATTTACACGTGCCCCTTGTGATCGCGGCACAACGGACAAGAAGCATTCCGCCCGAGCCACTCATCGATGCACTGCGCATGGAAGTAGTGTCCACACTTGGGAATGGTCCGGAGTGTCTCCATGGGCTGGTATTCCGACAAGCAAATTGCACAAATATTGTCATCCAGATTAGGTACCTGTCCATCATCCACTTGAATCTTCGGATAAGATTCTATCGTGACTGAATCGATGGCCGCGACGCCATTAGAGGCGCGTCGAGTTTCTCTTGAGGGGCGTGAAGGAGATGTGGTATTTGCAATGTTATTTTCACCATCATTGCCGTGAGGAGGTTGATCGCGAGGATCACGACGCCTGGAGACTCGAGCGTGCGACCTTAGGTAGAACGCGAGCCTGGACATGCAAAGAAGCAAAGGCAACATGACGCCGAGGAGTATCCCCAACTTGGCACGCTTTGAAAGCCCTACATGATTAATTGATTATCTTTGGGGTAGGAGTCGGAAAAACAAATACCAACGTACCAATGACAAGAGAAGTCCTGATGCACCTAAGGGACCCGTTATGCGACTAGACGAACCTGCGGGCTTGAAGTCAACGATGTCGGATTAAGCTCAAATTTGGTGGGCTGAAGCGAAACGGCGTGCTGATCAATACTCACTGCCTTCGGCCGTGATTAACGATGGATTTTCGCGATTCGAGATTGTTTAGATGGATTTTCCTATTTTTTTAGTATTTTTTTTATGGGTTAATTTAATAATGGCAGTTTCGTAATTTTACGTTTTGATGATTACGTTTCCTAATAGGGTTAGGTTTGGGTCTTTATAAGCTTGTTTTAGGGTTTCTTTTGAGCAGACTTGAATATTGTTGATTTGATAATCATATTTGGAGGACGAATTTGTTCTTCTTTCGAACTTTCTTGTTCAGTCAAATTTTCTATCGCGTTTCGGCATCAATTGGTATCAGAGCATAGGTTGCTTGAATCAATGGCTGAACAGAATCGCGGTCGTGGACGGCGGGCTCGTGGTGGCCGGGGGCGTGGAGGCGTTCCTGAAGCAGACGACCAACCGCGTCTAAGAGATTTGCGAGACGTAGAAATTGAAGAACAGAGAAGACGAATCCAGGATTTGGAGCGACAACTTGCGGAGGCGAGGTTGGACGTTCAATCCGAAGAAGGAGCGGAATCTGAGGATTCATCCGATGATGAAGAAGAAGACGTAAACCCTTTCGGGGTTCTGAACCAGGGGCGGAATCGAGGAGTACGACCTGGAAATCAGCGTTCTTTTCAAAATTTCGGAATGAAGATCGAGATTCCCGAGTTTAATGGTAAGGCTCATCCTGATGAGTTTATTGATTGGTTGCATACGGTAGAACGGATTTTTGATCTTAAAGATCTAACTGAGGGGCAAAAAGTGAAGTTAGTGGCCATTAGGCTGCGAAAACATGCTTCGATTTGGTGGGAACACGTGAAAAAGCAACGCGCTAGATAGGGGAAGCCGAAAGTGGATCGCTGGGAGAAGATGAAAAAGTTATTGCAGAAAAAATTTTTGCCTACCCATTATAGGCAAGAGGTGTTTATTGAGTATCATAACGTCAGGCAAGGTGATAAAACAGTTGAAGAATTTACTGAAGAATTTGATCGTTTGCGGATGCGTTGTGATGTGGCGGAGGAAGACGAGCAGACAATTGCACGATATCTGGCAGGGCTGCGGTATGAGATATCTGATGTTGTCCAATTACAGCAATATTGGACGTATGAGGATGTATGCAGACTAGCCCTAAAGGTGGAGGGGCAGTTTAAAAGAAAGAGCAGTAAGTCCAAGTGGTCTAGCAGCGGTTCTAAGTGGACGAGCAACAGTTCCAAGTGGTCAGATAAAGAGTCCCGGGGGAAAGCAAGGAGTTCTTCGGCCCCAGCAGCAGTTAAGGGTGCTGGTTCAAAATCTGCAACAAAAGGAGAGCAGGGTAGTGCAGAATCTAGCAGGGGAGGAGCTGCAGGCAAGCGATGTTTTAAGTGTCAAGGATTCGGACATTTTGCTGCTGATTGTCCGAACCGACAATTTGTGACACTTGTAGATAATCCAACTTTTGATGAAGAACCAACTTATGATGAATCTGATGGCGAGCAAGCAGACGCGGATCCAGATCCGGAGGACATTATTTATGCCGATTCTGGTGAGTCTTTAGTTGTGCGTCGGATTTTAAATATTGCTGAGGTAGATGATGAATCGTGGCTCAGGCATAATATCTTTCACACTAAGTGCACTAGTGGGGGAAAGGTGTGTAGTATGATAATTGACGGGGGGAGTTGCGAGAATGTAATATCTACCATTATGGTAGAAAAGTTGGGGTTAAAAACTGTCGAACATCCTCAACCATATAAGCTGTCATGGCTTAAGAAGGGGAATGAGGTAAAAGTGAGTAGGAGATGTTTAGTGCAGTTCTCAATTGGGAAGAAATATGTTGATGAAGTGTGGGGTGACGTAGTTCCAATGGATGCTTGTCATATCCTGTTAGGAAGACCTTGGCAGTTTGACAGGAAAACACAGCATGACGGATTCAAGAATACATACACCTTCAAGAAGGATGGCCGGACCATTACTCTGGGTCCTTAAAATTTGAGAAAAGAAGGGAAAAGTAATCTGCTTTCCAAATCGGAGTTCTAGGAGGAGGCGGTGGATGCCCCAGAGCTTTTTGCTGTCGTAGTCGTGGAGCAGAATCTTGATATTCCAGAAATTTCAACTCAAGTTCTGCCTATACTTGAGGAATTTGCTGATGTAGTGCCAAAGGAATTACCACCTGGTTTGCCACCCATGAGGGACATTCAGCATTGTATAGATCTCGTTCCAGGAGCTGCTATTCCTAATAAGGCAGCTTACAGAATGAATCCTAAGGAGCATGAGGAGATGCAGAGGCAAGTGCAGGAATTATTAGAAAAAGGTGCAATTCGAGAGAGCATGAGCCCTTGTGCGGTGCCAGCTTTATTGGTTCCTAAGAAAGACGGATCGTGGAGAATGTGCGTGGATAGCAGAGCTGTCAACAAGATCACAATCAGGTATCGCTTTCCTATTCCGAGATTTGATGATTTAATTGATCAACTGCATGGAGCGACTATCTTTTCGAAGATAGACTTGAGGAGTGGATATCATCAGATTAGGGTGCGTCCTGGAGATGAATGGAAGACCGCTTTTAAAACTCGAGATGGTTTGTATGAGTGGATGGTGATGCCTTTCGGGTTATCTAACGCACCGAGTACCTTTATGAGACTGATGAATCAGGTGTTTCGTCCTTTTATTGGCCAGTTTGTCGTCGTATATTTCGATGATATATTGGTTTATAGTGCATCGACTGATCAACACTTGCAGCATTTGAGAAAGGTGTTCGAGGCATTAAGGGAGCAGAAATTACATGCTAATACTAAGAAGTGTCACTTCTTGACTGATCGTGTGACCTTCTTGGGATATATAGTAACTAAGGAGGGCATTCATATGGACCCAGCTAAGGTTGAGGCTATTACAAGTTGGGAGATTCCGAAAAATATTCACGAGGTACGTAGCTTTCATGGGCTTGCGTCTTTTTATCGGAGATTTATTCGGGATTTCAGTACTATTATTGCACCTCTGACGGATTGTCTAAAAGGAAGTACGTTTATGTGGACTAAGGAGGCAGAAGCTGCCTTCCAATTATTAAAGAAGAAGGTGACTGAAGCACCTGTTCTCGTGCTTCCTGATTTTAATGAGATTTTTGAGGTGCATTGTGATGCCTCAGGTGTTGGTATTGGGGGTGTCCTAAGTCAAAGATGTAAACATGTGGCATTCTTTAGTGAGAAGTTGAACGAGGCGAAAAGGAAATATTCAACTTATGATAAAGAATTTTATGCTATCGTGAGGAGTTTGGAGTATTGGAGGCATTATCTTATCTCGAAAGAATTTATTTTATTTTCTGATCATGAAGCCTTGAAATACATCAATGGACAGCACAAATTGAATGCAAGGCATGCAAAGTGGGTAGAGTTCCTTCAAGTTTTCAGTTTTTCCATCAAGCATAAGGCAGGAGTGCTAAATAGTGTGGCAGATGCATTGAGCAGAAAACACTCTTTGCTGTCTACGATGCAGGTAAAGGTTCTAGGCTTTGATACTTTTAAAGAATTATATGTTGATGACCCTTATTTTGGGGATATCTGGAGGAAGAGCAAAACGGAACCTTTTCAGCAATTCCAGATTGTGAAAGGTTACTTATTTAAAGGTAACAGATTGTGCATTCCTCAATGTTCTTTGAGGGAATCTATTATTATTGAGGGACATGCAGGTGGTTTAGCTGGGCACTTTGGCATGGATAAGACGAAGGCCTTACTGAATGAACATTTTTATTGGCCTCGGATGGAGCGTGACGTGACACGTTTTATAGAGAGGTGCAGGGTATGTCATGTGGCAAAGACCAAGAGTACTAATGCAGGATTGTATATGCCTCTACCTGTTCCACTTGCACCGTGGGAGGATATCAGTCTTGACTTTGTCTTGGGTTTGCCAAGAACGCAGCGGAGTAAGGATTCAATAATGGTGGTTGTCGATAGATTCTCGAAGATGGCCCACTTTATCCCGTGTAGCAAGTCCTATGATGCTTCACAGGTTGCTCGATTATTTCTGCAGGAGGTTGTTAAGCTGCATGGAATTCCTAAGTCCATTACCTCAGATCGTGATGTGAAATTTGTGAGTCACTTCTGGCGCACTCTTTGGAGGTATATGGGTACGAGTTTGAAGTTTAGTTCATCTCATCATCCTCAGACTGATGGTCAAACCGAAGTTGTCAATCGAAGCTTAGGGAATTTGCTGCGGAGTTTGATTGGAGATAATCCGCGACAATGGGACTTGGCGTTGCCTCAAGCAGAATTTGCATATAACAGATCAGAGAACCGAACTACAGGCAAGACTCCTTTTGAAGTGGTTTATGGGCGTAATCCAATTACTCCATTAGATCTCACGCCGATACCAGTTCTTAAGCAATTTAGTTCGGAAGCTGAAGAACATGCAAAACATATCAAAGAGCTGCATTCTCAGGTCCATAATCAGATCAACAGGCAGAACATGAAGTATAAGCAGCGCGTGGATATACGCAGGAAAAGAGTCGTCTTCAAGGAAGGTGATCTAGTTTGTATTCACCTCAGGAAGGAACGATTTCCAATGAGGAGGTTTGGCAAGCTTCAACCTAGAGCTGATGGACCCTTCAGAGTTTTGGAGCGAATTAGTGACAATGCTTACAAGATCGAATTGCCGGGTAAGTATAATGTATCCGGAACTTTTAATGTAGCGGATTTGTCACCTTACTACCCTGAAGAGGAAGAAAGTCCTGAGGAGATTGATGACAACAATGAAGGCGAAGCAGATTCGAGGACGAATCTTTCTCTAGCAGGGGAGGATGATGCACCTAAGGGACCCGTTATGCGACTAGACGAACCTGCGGGCTTGAAGTCAACGATGTCGGATTAAGCTCAAATTTGGTGGGCTGAAGCGAAACGGCGTGCTGATCAATACTCACCGCCTTCGGCCGTGATTAACGATGGATTTTCACGATTCGAGATTGTTTAGATGGATTTTCCTATTTTTTTAGTATTTTTTTTATGGGTTAATTTAATAATGGCAGTTTCGTAATTTTACGTTTTGATGATTACGTTTCCTAATAGGGTTAGGTTTGGGTCTTTATAAGCTTGTTTTAGGGTTTCTTTTGAGCAGACTTGAATATTGTTGATTTGATAATCATATTTGGAGGACGAATTTGTTCTTCTTTCGAACTTTCTTGTTCAGTCAAATTTTCTATCGCGTTTCGGCATCAAGTCCATTAACCCAAAGACCATTAAAATGACTAGCGCAGAGATTCAATGAAATTAACGAAAAAGATTCATCAATGAATGTTCTAAAAGCACTGATTCAAATAACTAAACAACAAAGATACGTTATTGTTTTCAGGTAGAAACTAGCGATGTAAGTCCGTACCATGTTTACCGAAGCATCCAACATGGGAGCCCGCGGAACCCTTGAACCCGCACCTCCCACCACTCTTCTCGCACGATCTACAATCCGGCGCATTCCACTACAGGACAACACGCTTAGTTATATCTGTGGGATATTGCCGGGCCACCGGAACCGACACTGTCCAAGTACGACAGTGGAAATACGAGTAGTACCAAGTGAATGAACCCGCAGGAGCAACCAGTACCGTGTGCTTTTCATTGCTGAGGCAGTCCACCCGTTCGATTCCTAAAAATGACAAATTAAGCGAGCAATCCGCAAACGTGAAGCTCCCGTGCTCTTGTGCCTCAAAAACCGAGCCCAAAAACATCGAGTTTTGAAGCCGCTTCGCTAGGCAGTTGCCTGGGTCCTTGAGCACGACGTATTAATTGTTTCCTATAGTCGATGAGGTCAACAACGAAATCTTGCGAGTTAGGCAATTGGAGGATCGGTTGGCCAAGGATGTTGCATGAGAGATCGAAGCCCGGAAAGCCACATCGCTCGGGATGGGAGTCTCTTGCTCCGAAAGGGAAGCGAATCTCAGGTCCGTGAGGATCGCAAAACCTTACTGGACATATATCGCTGGGGTTATTAGCGGATACATGGAGAGAAAGGCTAAGGAAGAAAGAGATGAAGATGACAGAGGAAGCCATGAGAGGCACATACCGAAGATACCTAGAGATTGTACTTAGTAATGCATGTTTCTTATCTCTTCTTCCTAAAGAAAGATTCTAAGTCCTTTTCATAGAGAGATTATTGATATCTTAATTATCTTCTCAAGGATATAAAATTAAAATGTGCCTTAGTCAATTTAGCCGGCCAAATAGATGTGGATATGTAGGTCCTCAGAAAGACATATTTTGATATAATGATAGGGAAAAGGCGAAACTTCATGTCGATCGAATTATATTGTTGGGTTCCATGAGGACAAGCTCATAAAGACAATTACTTGGGATGATGATCCATTTGCCCCTATCCTCTTCTCTTGAGCAAATATTTGTGCTGACCTGGTCCGTGAGGACCAGCTCAATCACGTTCATTAATCATCTGAGCCTCACATGGGTTTACAACATTGACGGGTTGTGATTGAACCCGGTTCACAAGGGATGGTCCATGATCCCGGCAAGTAATTGAGACAACCCCACTCCATATGGATTAATTTGCATCGATTGGATTTTGGCCTACCGTATGGAAGCATAGTTTATATATGGAGGATACTTGTGATGTGTGGAAGTAATGTGTCAATCTTTTTCATTAAAAAGAAAATTGATAAATATACAATTGTCAAATAAAAATATCTCCCTAATCTTATATCTGCAGCTTCAACAATCAAATTTTATTTTTCACGTCTAATCTTTTTCCAGATTTTTTCAGATAGATTTTGCTCGTTGAGTATGTTTGCTCATCTCACCCAATCACGTTGTGAGAAGCGCTATCATAGGAACAGTGGCAGGGCCGCCGCTATTCCTACTTGAAAAAAATCGAGTCTTCATTTTTTTTTTCTGTTAATTTTTCAATGTTTTTTCTTATTGCGGGATGTGGAAGAAATTAATCGAATTAGGGCTTTTTGCAACTCTAGGTTGGATGATGTTTTCCAGAGTTGTATACTTTCAATAACTTGTAATCACAGAACCACAAGGCCTACAAACTCAAAAGGAAAAGAAAAATGAACATTATTTTGACCATTTGGGTATTATTATCAAAATTGAGTTTAATTGACTTGACACGTCAAAGTCTCAATATACACGTTTTTAGGGACTGGGACACTATAAGTGTCAAAACTTGTGTACGACGCTCATTTTGATGTCAAAAGTTTTCGCTGGATCACTTAAGTGCCATTTTGATCGGAAATCCGACGTGACATTTTTTTATTAATTTCTGAAGATAATGTGGCTCGCCTGAGGATGAGTCAGGATGTATAGTCAGCATTTTTTATTTTGATTTATTTTTTTCCTTTCTTTTCTTTTTTTTTTTCCTTTTCTCCCCTCGCTAGAGGCGTGGCCGGCCACCAGTGAAGCTCGGGAAGGGCTGGGCAAGGCCGCCCTCATTAGGGACAGGCGAGGCCGCCCCTCGCTGGCCATGGGTGAGGCCGGCCCTCGTTAGATCTGGGTGAGGTTGGCCTCGCCTGTCGCCGACGAGGGATGGTCTCACCTGTCGCCGGCCATGGGCGAGGCTAGCCTCGCTCAGATCTGATGAGGGCCGGCCTCTCCCATGGCCGAGGAGGGGCGACGTCGCCCAAATCGGGCGAGGGAGACCCTCACCCAGCCCTTCCTGGGCTTCACCGGTGGCCGGCTAGGCCATCAGCAACCGGCAGGTGAGGGGAGAAACAGAAAAAAAGAAAGAAAAGAAAGGAAAAAAGAAAGAAAAGGAAGAAAATTATTTAAAATAAAAAATACTGGCTGTTCACGTTAACTCATCTTCCGGCGAGCCACATTAGCTTCAGAAATTAATAAAAAATGCCACGTCGGATTTCCGACTAAAATGGCACTTAAGTAATCGTTTTTCAAAAAGTTTAACACTTAAGTAATCCGGCGGAAACTTTTGCTATCAAAGTGAGCGACGTACACAAGTTTTGGCACTTTTAGTATGTTAGTCCCCACGTTTTTATATATTTTACTACTAATGGGCCGTGAATGTAGCTAGTAATTGCTTTAGAAAAAGTTGGCAAGCAACGCAATAAAAATGATTTCTCAATAGAAAAGCTGATTAATTAACAAAAATAGACAAACTTTGGAAATAAGCAATTCAAATGATTGCTGGTAATCTGGAATAGCTAGTAACTTAATTGGAGAACAGTGATGTCACTTAAATAAGCAACATTGTGCTACGAGTGCATGAAAGCGACATGTTTGTCATATGCACAAAATCCTCATTGATGTGATGGAATTCAGGTACAAAATTACAGTGTGATGTATAAGCTAAACTCCACTAGCTTGAAATAGCCCGTCCTGAAAGAGGGGTGAATGTGCATCTCGCTTTTCGGCAATTCTCTAATCGCACATTGCTTAATGTTTTCTTCTTGACGGAACCGGCGCATTAACCGGAACGTTTCTCAAACAAAAGTTAATGGCCAGTCCAAAAGGATGCGATGCATGATCTAAGTACTTAAGGCGCTAAATGCAGTTGGTCGAGCAAGCTGAAGAGCAAAGGTGTGATAAATATGAATCAATTGAATTTGTTGAATCACACTCCTTTAGGTGCCACCGCAAAGTCTACCCACAGTTATGACAATACACATGTACAATCATTAATTTCAATGCATATATACTTACGCTGCGTGAGGAGATGAACTTCCAAAAGAGAAAACTGCCCAAGAGCTGTGTGTTACCATGTTCCTCTACAATCTACATGGTAATTTACTTTCATCTGCTGGCTGTCATCGAATCGGAGGACCTGCATGACCCACAGAGATTGTTATGATATTATCGTATAGAACTATTGCCAAATTACTGATAAGAAAGCTAAGTTTAATCAATAAACTCAAGACAGCGAAGTTTCAGAATTAGCCACTACTTTGCCAACAAAATGAGCTCATCATTCAAAGCAGCACTACTTAAAAAGGGATTGCAGGCGACGGCTTCTAGTGGAGCTTGAAAAACTGCCCCGTCTATTGTTAGCGACGGAAGTTTTGTGCGCAGGGGTCCTAGTACACAACATAAACTGATCTCGGAACCACATTGCCGTGTCTGGGGACTGTTCATCCCGTCCCTAAAGTTATGCACTTGTTTGTTTTGTTTAGAAGAAGAAAATTTTGTTTAGTGGTGCAAGCATGGTTATTATGTGAATTGTTGGATCGGCCGGATTGTAGGGTCACATTATCATGCAACTCTAATCCCCAAAAGAAAAACCTGGAACCCATTTTTAGTAGAGGAAATAAGCTCGTAGATATCTCGACTCTCTTGGGACAGTATTACAACGTACAATAATCGACATGATCCCACATATCGATTTCAAAATTAGTAGTCAAATGAGCTTAATATATCCATTTTATTCGAGGTTAACTATAGAAAAAAATTTACACATACCCCTTGTTATCTCGGCACAATGGGCAAGAAGCGTTCCGCCCGAGCCACTGATCGATGCACTGTGCATGGAAGTAGTGTCCACACTTGGGGATGGTCCGAAGCATCTCCTTGGGCTGGTACTCCGACAAGCAAATCACGCAAATATTGTCGTTCGGCCTAGGCACCTGTCCATCATCATCTACTTCAATTGTTGGATAAGATTCTATCGTGGCTAAATCGATGCCTGTGACGCCATCAGAGGAGCGTCGAGTTTCTCTCGAGGGGCTTGAAGGAGATGTGATATTTGCGACGTTGTTCTCGCCGTTGTTGCCATTAGGAGGTTGATCGCGAGGATCACGATGCCCGGAGAGTTGAGCGCGTGAGCTTAGGTAGAACGCGAGTCCGGACATGCAAAGAAGCGAGGGCACGCCGAGGATTATGCCCAACTTGGCATGCTTTGAAAGCCCTACATGATTAATTGATTATTTGTGGGGTAAGAGTTGTAAAAATAAATACGTACGTATCAATGACAAGAGAAGTCCATTAACCCAAATACCATTAAAATGACAAGAGCAGAGATTCAATGAAATTAACGAAAACCATTTTATCAATGAATGTTCTAAAAGGAGAAAATTGTCTAAAAAAACCTAATTCTATTGTACGGCGACCAATTTAGTCATAAACCTTTTAATTGCGCCAATTTAATTCTAAACCTATTGTATGGCAGCTAATTCAGTTCTAAACCTTTCAATTATGCCAATTTAGTCCTAAACATTATGACAATTTGTAAATTTAGTTATAAGCCTTTTAACGATTTGCTAATATAATCCTTTAGCATTTCCGGCCAAAATTACCCGAAAGGATTACATTGGCAAATTATTATATGGTTTAGGACTAATTTGGCAAATTGTCAAAATGTTTAAGACTAAATGACACAATTGAAAGATTTAAGATTAAATTAGCCGTCGTACAATAGATTTAAGACTAAATTGACACTATTGAAAGGTTTATGACTGAATTGGCTGTCGCACAATAAATTTAAGACGTTTTAGACAATTATCCTGCTCTAAAAGCACCTATTCAAATAATCGCTTATGCTGCTTGATATGAATAGTTAATGAAAAATGCTTTTATTATCGATAATAATTTATGTCCAAATAATTTCGTGGACAATGAAATATTTTCCGTTTATTCATTTTTGTGGGTAATATAGGCGGTCATGTTTAGAAAAATATTTTCCAAATCATTTCTTTTTCATGGAACAAACGGAGCCTAAAGATAAGTTATTATGTTCAGGCAGAAACTAGCAAATCTAAGTACGTACCGTGTTTACCGAAGCAACCAACCTCGAAGCCCGCAGAACTTTTGAACCCGCACCTCCTGCCAGTTTTCTCGCACGATCTACAGTCCGGCATATCCCACTTCAGGACTACACTCTCAGTTATATCTGTGGGATATCGTTGCGCCACCGGAACCAATACTAATTTAGTACGGCATTGGAACCTCGAGAAGTACCAAGAGAATGAACCGGAAGGAGCAACCACTACCGTGCGGCGTCCATCGCTAAGGCAGCCCACCCGTTCGCTCCCGAAAAATGATAAATTACCCGAGCAATTCGCAAACGTGAAGTACCCGTACTCTTGTGCCATGAAAACCGATCCCGAAAGTGTCAAGCTTCGAAGCTGCTTTGCCAAGCAGTTGCTCGGATCCTTGAGCACGACGTATTGATTCTCGTAATCGATGAGGTCGACGACGAAGTCTTGCGAGCTGGGCAATTGGAGGATCGCTTGGTCTTGGATGTTGCACAAGAGATCAAAGCCCGGATAGCCACATCGCTCGTGATGGAAGTCGCTTGCTCGAAAAGGGAAGCGGATCTCGGGTCCGAGAGGATTGCAAACTCTTACCGGACATATATGGTCGGGGTTCTTAGCGGGTACATGGAGAGAGAGGCCGAGGAAGAAAGAGATGAAGATGGCAGAGGAAGCCATCAGAGGCACGGACCGACGATGCCTTGGGGTTGCACTTAGGTAAGTTTCTTCTCTCTCTTTCCTAAAGATAGGTTCATGTCCTTTTCAGAGAGAGATTATTAAAATCTGATGCCTCTCTCAAGGATACAAACATAGAATGGGCCTTAGTTAATTTAGCCGGCCAAATGGATGTGCATATGTAGGTCCAATGAAAGGGAAAAGGCGAAATTTCTAGGTCAATTGCATTTTGTTGTCTGGTTCCATTTGCTCTTCCCCTCGTCTCTTGAGCAAATATTTGTGCTGACTCGGTCAATGATGACTAGATCAATCATATCCGTTAAATCATCTGAGTTTCACGCGAGTTTACAACATCGAGGGCTTGGGATTAAACCTAGTTCACAAGGGATGGTCCATGATCCAAGTAGGTATTCCCGAATCGAGACAACCCAACTCCGTATGCATTAATTTACATTGACATGATTTTGGCCTAATATATGGAAGCATGGTTTACATACGGAGGACACTAGTCGAAGTACTGTGTAAATCTTTTTGTTGGAAAAAGAATCCGATAAATGTTTCTATAGTCTAAATGCTAAATAGATAAATCTCCCTAATCTTATATCTACAGCTTCAACAATCGAATCCAGTTTCTGAAATGATTCATATCTTCAAAGTTTCATTTTTCACATGTTTAATCTTTGGGCGGCATTATCTCCACCCTATTTTGGCTAAGGCAATCTCTTTTTTTCAATCAACTTACCAAAATACCCTATTCTCTCTTCAATTTATTGTTTCTCTTTTTTTTATCTGGCTAAGCGACAATGTTACTTTTATTTCTATGGGAAAAAGCCACCAAAAACCCCAAACTTTACCCATTGTGACACATTTACCCCGAACTTTTTTTTGTGACGTAAAAAACCTCAAACTTTCTTATTTGTGACACATTTACCCCAATGTACATTATCTATGGGCATTTTCGTCTTTTCCGCTTTTTCTTTTTTTTTTTTACTTTTTTTTCAGATCCGGCAAGGGGGCCTTCGCCGGCGTCCGGCGGCCCTCGCCGGCGTCCGGCGGCCCTCGCCGGCGGCCGCCCGACGCCGGCGGCCGCCCGACGCCGGCGAGGCTCGCCCTCGCCTGGATCTGGCGAGGGCGAGCCTCGCCGGTGTCGGGCGAGCTCGCCCTCGCCTGGCCGAGCCTCGCCGGCGTCGAGCGGCCGCCGGACGCCGGCGAGGGCCGCCGGACGCTGGCGAGGCCCCCCTCGCCGGATCTGAAAAAAAAGTAAAAAAAAAAAGAAAAAGCGGAAAAGACGAAAATGCCCATAGATAATGTACATTGAGGTAAATGTGTCACAAATAAGAAAGTTTGGGGTTTTTGGCGTCACAAAAAAAAGTTCGGGGTAAATGTGTCACAATGAGTAAAGTTTGGGATTTTTGGTGGCTTTTTCCCTATTTCTATCACCTCTCTCATTAGTTTCACTATACAAATGCTCGGCTATACCCGACAAGATGTCATTTTACCATGCATCTTTTTATTACTTTGCCTTGATGATATTGTTAATTTTAATTTATGGTTTCATATTTTCAATCACAAGAAATTTCTACTTATGACAGCTTATGATCACACATTTAATTGCCCATTTTTTTTTCAAATAGTGTGAGTGAAACTATATTTCAAAGTTGAAAATTTAAATTTAATTTAATTAAAATTAACAACCTTCTCCATGCAAAGTGATAACAGGATGCAGGACAAGATAATATCTCGTTGCGTGTAGTTTGACATTTATATTGTGAAATTGATAAGATAAGAGAGATAACAGAAATAAAGACAGTTTTGTTAGTTAGCTTGATAAAAAAGAGGATAAATAAATTGAAGAGAACGAATGGTATTTTGATCAATTGATTGAAAAATGAGTGTCTTAACCAAAATAGGAATGAAAATAACGCCTCCCATGAGGGGCTACCATTTATTAGTCCAATATAATTATACGAATATGGTATAGATTCAACTCATTAAGTATGTCATTCCGGCCCATCGAAGACCAATCACACCTTGTGAGAAGAACCATCATAGGTATAGTAGTAGGGCTGCCGCTTTTCCTATTTGACAAGTACCGAGTCTTTATTAATTTATTAATTTTGTTACTTTTCAGTTATTTTCTTACTGCATGATGTGGGAGAAATTAATCGAATTCGGGCTTTTTTGCACCTCTAGGTTAGATGATTATTTCCAAGTTATATCTAAATTTATCCCACAAACTCTTGCTACATATGTATTTGTTACATGTTTGCTCATCGTCCCAAAACAAAAGGGTGCATTATATATATATAGATATATCCATGATAACCTTTTTCTGGGCCACTTTGATTGAGGTAAACAAGCGCAAAATGAGAGACTTCTGTCATAATTGCATATCGTTGCCGTCTGGTGTTCTCCAGAGTCATATACTTTCAATTACTTGTAATCACAGAATCAGAGAGCCTACACAACTCAGAAGAAATAGAGAAGAACATTATTTTGACCATTCGGGTATCATTAAAACTGAGTTTAATTGGCTCAACGCGTCAAAGCGTCAATACTCATGAGTGTAGCTACTAATGTTTTCAGAAAAAGTTGCCAAGCAACAAGGCGAAAATGGCATCTCGATAGAAAAGCGGGTAAATTACAAAAAGGCGGCGCTATTTTCCACCCCATATATGGCTAAGTTCACCTTATTTTCACTAAAATGATAAAATTGCCCTCAATCATTCTATTAGAATTTAAAGTGGTGGCCCCATTCCTTCTTTGTTATTGATTTATTTCTATTTCTATTTAGGATCTTGTTGTTATAATTAAGAATTCACATGTTTTGTTTTTTGTTTTTTGTGGATATCCCTTGTATATTAAAGGCACTATGTTTTCTTTTTCTATTTAGATTTTACTTTTGCAGATATAAGCTCTATTGAATAGAGAGATTTCTAAGAAAATATTTATCAAGAACTATGAGTCTCGGAGGAAAGAGATATTGTCTGGTTATTATTGATGATTACTCAAGGTTTACATGGATAACATTCCTACTTCATATACACGATGCATTCCAATCATTTGTACAAATTTGCGCCAAAAGTCCAAAATGAGAAGGGATATAACATCACCTCAATTAGAATAGACCATGGAGGAGAGCTCCAGAATCAAAGCTTCTCAGAATATTGTGATGAAAATGGTCTGAATCACAATTTCTCTACTTCCTACACTTCTCAACATAATGGTGTGGCTAAAAGAAGAAAGCAGTGTTCCTACTTACTTTTGGGCTGATGCTGTTGCTGCAGCATGCTATATTATGAGATCATTGTTGGAGAAAACACCCCACGAGATTTTCAAAGGTAGAAAGCCAAATATTTCTTACTTTCACATATTTGGATGCAAATGTTTTATCCTCAAGAATGCCAAAATGTTGATAATTTTGATCTCCAAGTAAGCGAAGGTATTCTTCTTGGTTACTCAACTTCTAGTGGAGCATACATGTGTTTAACAAAGTATCTCAGGAAGTGAAGAAATCCATAAATATCAAGTTCAAGGAAAACTTGAGAGGTGTGCAAGCTGATGATAATGAACAATCTATGTTGATGCCTGTACCAACTAATGAAATCCATCAACATTAGAAACTTGAAGCACAATGTTCAAAACATACATCTTCACCAAAAGAATAAAAATTCAATACAGATCATCCTAAGGAATAGATCCTTGGAAAGATTGATGAAGGAATCAAAATAAGATCATTGGTCAAAGATTTGACGACTCCTTTTCACTTATCTTTGAGATCGAATTGATAGGAATTGAAGAAGCTATCATTGAGAAAATTGGATTGGGCCCATGCAAGAAGAGCTATATCAATTTAAGGTCAACGAAGTCTGGAAACTTGTATCACGACCTCAAGATCATATCATCATAGCTTCAAAGTGGGTAATTAGTGTTGACACCTAATTTTTAGCCGACACGTCATAAAAAATAGAAAATTCGAGATTATGGTTTCCGATCGCGACGGAGCCTGTTTCTTGAACAAAAAGTGTCGTTTTTTAATTTTGTCTGTTGGCCTAGCTTTTGTAAGCGATTTTCTATTCATTTCATGCAAAAACCCGAAAAGTCAAATGTTTGACTTTTGCGTTGACTTTTTGGTCAACCCTTTGACCAAAAGTCAACCCCAGGTCAAATTGGGGCTTTTCGCATAAAAAGATTCCTTTCAAGTCCAATTTCACTTTAGAAGTGGAAATTTCAGAAAAATTCAAAGATTTGATCATAAAATCAAGCTCCTAGTGAAAAGTCAACTAGGGTTTGACTTTTGATCAAACCTTTGACCAAAAAAATTGAAATATACAAAAATCCAAAAATCATCTTATTTTACATTCAATTTACCTTTGGCATTTGAAATTTTACAAAAATCGATTTAGAATCAACTTTTTCCCAAATTGCGGAATTTGATTCAAATCAGCCAAAAATGAAATTACTTCATTTCTAGTAATTTTTTAGGTTAATTTTCTTCACGGCATTTGATCTAGAGGTCATCTTATATTCAATTTTTGAACCAATTTTGTGATTCCAAGCTAAACACAAAAATCCCCAATTTTGACCCTAATCAGTGATTTTGATCGATTCTTCATGATGTGCGCAATTGAGGCACGAATGAGCCTAATTTCTTATATGAAATCCAAATTCAAAATCAATTTTGAAAGATTCACATGAATTTGAGTCAATTTGATCAATTTAGTGATCCAATGATAAAAAAGTCTAAGAGTAATTGATCTAATTAGTGCAATTCAACTTGACCCACTCTAGACTAATATTCAATTTGATGAATTAAGACTCAATTTGGTTAATTGGACTTCAATTAAATTTGTTAGTTAAGCTTAGCCATGCAATTTCCCAGATTCAAGATCAAATGAGACAAACAAGTCAAATTGAGTCAATTTGTGCATGAATTACAAATCGATCCAATCCGATTTGATCCAACTCAGTATTAATGGAATCAATTAATCATGATAGAGATCAAATTGTGCAAAATTGGAATCAAGGATTAAATTGATTCAATCAGGCCAAATTCAGGGCTAACCGGCTCAACCTGGTTTGATTCAAATTGAACCAATCTGATCGGACTGGCCATTTTCCGGTCGAAAATTTCGACGATCGACAGTTCGTTCAGACCAACCAAGGCCGGTCACATCCTCTTGAGAGCGAAAATGACAAAAATGCCCTTAATTGAGAATTACAAAAAATGCCCCTAAGAGAAATTACTAAAATGCCCTTCTTCAAGGATTAAGCAAATTAATTAGGAGATAAGTAAATCAATCATGACCATTCATTTAGAATTAATCATGTCCATCCATGATGCCATGTCACCAATCCTTAGCCTTTCAAGAATATTCTTAATCATTAAGGATGCATTTTTGGCCATTGGATTAATCAAAGGGCTAGAATTCAAAGTTGAGGGAAATATATAGTGTTTTTTCCCTCCAAAATTAGGAGGGGACTCATTTTTTCCAGATCTGAATTCTCTCTCCTCTCTCTCTCTCTCTCTCTTCCTCTCACGTTATCTCTCTCTCTCTCTCTCTCTCTCTCTCTCTCTCTCTCTCTCTCTCTCTCGTAATCTCTCTCGGTGACCGCCCTTCCGCCTCCTCACCGGCCGCTTTCCGGCGAGTTGCCGCCCCACCGTCGTCCCCCACGGTGGTCCAAGGCTGGTCGCAACACCAGCTGACCTCGCTGGTGGCCGGAGCTTGCTGTTCCGGCAGTTTCATCTTCACGGCAGCATCACCGGCATTACCGCCGGTGACTTGATCAGCCGGTTCAAGTGATTGAACCGGCCAACTGGTGTTCCTTCCGGCGATCCAGAGCATCCAGCAGCGTTCCTCGGCATTTTTATGTCGCTGTGGTGGCCGGCTTCTCGTTGAACGGCCACCGGATCGCATCTTTGATTTGATTTTTTGCTGATTAGTCCATTTGTGAGAAAACGAATCAATTCTCACGATATTTCGTACACTCTATTGTCATAGGTTGGCCGAGCTTTCCGATACTTCTCCGTGTCATTTCTGATCTGAATACGGAGGCCGGATCGCTCGATCGAGCATTGGAGCATTGTTAAACAAGGTAAGAACACTTGAGCATGATTCTGTAAATTCGTGTCCAGTAAAACCTGCATGTTTGAGATGCTGATTTGAGCTTGTTAATGTCGCAATCTGATGAAGTGACAAACTAGAGAATCGTAGAGCTCGTCTTAAGCTTCGATTTGATATATCATATGCCTTGATCGGACTTGATTTGCTATGTCAAAACACTTTTAGAAGTTAGGATCAGAATCTGAAACATATTGTTCAAGTCTGTTCTGATATCTTCCTGATTGACGTTGTGTTGTTTGATGATTTTTTATGATTTTTTACGATCATTTTTTGAAAAAACTTCCTTCATGAAAGTTGTAGAGCACATCCTTATCTGTTCATCATAAAATGTTCACAAAATTCTGAGCATATTAGCCTCGTACGATTTGCAACGTCATATAGATATGAATCTTGTGACAGACTAGTTTCAGACTGACCTCCGTGTGTTCTTCGATTTTTATAAATTCGTGTGTTCAAAATATGAAAAAAGTTTCTTCACAAAAGTTCTTACTGAGATCGAGACCTTTATAGTGATACTAATTTCATCAAAATTGGAGGTCATTTGAATTTTCAAAAGGAATTCCCATGATCCGATCAGTATCTGTGTCCAGATCTGATTTTTATTCCTTTAGAGTTCAAAAGATGTTTCTCCGAATTTGATAAAGTTAGAGTCCTTTTTTGCAAAAAAATCAAAATTACAAAGTTGTTCATTGAGGTCTCATTATGTTGACTAGAAATTTTGAGGACCTAATAACAATTTTTGGAGGGCCAATTTGCTTAAAATCTCATGAAAGGTCTTCACGGGTTAAAACTTCATTTGCAGTTGAGTCCTTCGCGAAAATTAAATTTTATAAAAATTTGGAGGGCTTTTTAGCAAAAACTCAAAACATGAAAGTTGTTGCACACGGGGAATCCTAACTGCACAAAAATTTTCACATGGTTTTGATAAGGTTTGTTATTTTTCCCGCCATTATTTTGAAATCCATAACAGAACCGAGTCCAGTCTGTCACTGAGGTCAAATTTGATATTTTCGGGAAAATTGGCTAGGATTTAGAAAAAATGGTCTTCTTGACTTTTGATCCTCATGTCATAAGCTTTCTAATGACACCTGAATCACTTCATTTGGATATCCTTAGGGTAGTTAATCACAACGGAACAGAATCAATCCGAATTAGATATTAACTGAATAAGTGGTCTTTTTTTATAAAGCCCACTTCTCATTGTTTGATTGGCTTCGAAATAAGGCCCATGGGCTTGAATGCATGCTCATTCTATTATTATGCATGTGTTTGTTAGATGAATGTTAGGCCCGGTGCATGTTCGGCGGGTAGCCCATCATAGTCATTTAGAACCCGACTTTAGGGGTTAATTGATATGAGTTGCCGTTTTGTGAATGCAAATGGTAGCCCATTATCATTAACCATTAATCAAACAATGTTAGGTGATTAGGTGGGTGATCAATCGAAACGCATGAAAAACAAAGGCCGATCCCGAGGCCCGTGCTTAATTAGTGAATTGCTTGCACCATTGTTCTTTCATATGTTGTTTGTCATGAATGAATGTTATGAATGTAAGCACCGACACCCGAGAGACGGTCCATAGGAGATAATCCAAAATTGAAAAGGCCAAGGTGATTGACCGATGTCCAATCCGGTCTCGATTTGTACTCATTTGATGATGGTGCTAGACCGATGTCCAATCCGGTTTCAATTTGTACTTAATTCATTCATCCCCGATCATGTCTCGGGTTTTCAATTTGTGTTGTAATAAACACCCGACGAGTTGCGGGTTTTTACTTTTTTCGCACTTAGAATTAGTTTGTATTTTCAATACTTCGAGTGTTTACTTTACGAAATGTCTTTTAATATAATTGATTGTTTCTTTCTTTTTCTAGACTAAGATAGGATTAGTTTAGAATCTTAATTGAAAATACAAAAAAAACAAGATGCATGATCACCTAGTGGACTAAGACTTTGGCATGAAAGTGATAAAGAACAAATGCATGACGACTTAGATAACAACCATGATAAGTTTAGCGGTACCGAAAGGGCGTTAATAGAAATATTAACGTAAGCTAGTCCCCGAACCTTTGATCTCTGGTTTTTGTAGAAATCGAAACGAAATTCCCGCGTTTCGGTTGGGTATTCTAGCCGACCCCCGACCTAGGCTAGTGGCGACTCCTAAAAAATATAAAATAAAATCGATCCGCTGTCACGCGAGATATGGATTTAGGGAAAATCCACGTTCATGATCAATGGGTCATATGGCTAAACAAAAGATTTACACTTCAGTAAAATCATTTTTATGAGGTGCCATATGAACCGTCTCATGAACACTTATCTCTAAACCCGCCTCATCGAGTTCGGCCCTCGTGAGGGGTAGGTCGCGACAGTTAGAAACAAGCTTGATGATAAAGGAAATATTGTACGTAACAAGGCTAGACTAGTTGCTAAGATTATTCTCAAAAAGCAGGTATTGATTATGATGAAACATATGCTCATGTTGCAAAATTTGAAGAAATAAGATTGTAATTAGCTTATGCTTGTTTTCATGATTTCAAACTATATCAAATAGATGTTAAAAGTACTTTTTCTAAATGGTTATATAAAAAAGCAAGTGTTTGTAAAACAACCACCAGGTTTCGAAGACCCAAACAGGATCAACGATGTATATTGACTGAAGAAGGCACTCTATAGACTCAAGCAAGCACCTAGAGCTTGATATGAGTGACTGAACACATTTTTGGTTGAACATTATTTCGAAAAAGGTAAGGTGGATACAATGCTCTCCATCAAAAGAAAAGGTGATGATATTCTGCTAATTCAAATTTAATTACTTTTTTTTATCGAAATTTTTAAATTTACTCGGATGATATTGTTTATGGATCTACTAATAAGATACTGTGAAAGGAATTTGTTGACATCAAGAAAAATGAGTTCAAATTGAGCACAATAAGAGGACTCAACTTCTTTCTCAGTTTAACCAAAAACTGGCACCTCAAGAGAAATATGCCATGGAATTGGTAAAGAAATTTGGACTAGAGAATGCAAGAAAGTGGATACACCAATGTCTCCTACCACCAAAATTGACAAGGATGAAAAAGGTAAGTTCATTGACTCCAAGCTACATAGAAGCATGATAGGATCTCTATGATACTTAACAACATCTAGGCTCGATATCCTGTTCACTGTATGCCCTTGTGCTTGTATTCAATATGATACGAAGGAATCTCCTTTGACAGTTGTGGAGCGAATTATTAGATATATTGGATCATTTCCAAAGTTAGGTCGATGGTATCCTAAACCTTTCATACATACCATTGCTGGGATATTCGAACATTGACTTTGCAGGGTGCAAAATCGATAGGAAAGCACCTCTGGCACATGTCAACTAATGGGATGAATGCTAGTTTCATGGTTTTCAAAGAAGCAAATTCAGTTGCTCTTTCAACCGCTGAAGGTGAGTACATGGCTCGAGAAAGCTATTGTGATCGACTTATGTGGATGAAACAATAAGGGTTAATACAGCGTAAAACCCCAAACTATTACATTTATGATAATTTTAATCCGAACTAATTTTTTGACTATAGAAAAGTCTAAACTGATACACCCGTGATAAACTTACTGTCCGCTAGTTTCTGTTAAATTTTACCATCAAATTGTTGAGTTTGATGACACGAGACAATTAACGGGTGTACCAGTTTGGGTTTTAACCCCTCTATTTGTCATAGGTTTACTATTTTGTGGTTTTTCGTTGTATTAATCCAATTTAATGAAGGGTAAATTTGCCACAAGTGTACAAGTTTGGAGTTTTTGATAATCAAAAAATTAGTTTAGGGTAAATTTGTCACATGTGTACCAATTTAGGATTTTTGGGGGTCAAAAAATTAATTCGATGAGTCAGTGTTTGCTGGTTGTAACTTATCTTTGTAATTATTAGTGTAATCCAACCCAACTTGTGGTCTTTAGTCTAGAGAGTGGACGTAGGCTTGGTGGCTAAGCTGAACCGTTATATATTAATGTGTGCTATCTCTACTTCCGCTCTTATTTGATTAATTGCACGTTAGCATATCCTGATATTCTTAATATCAGTTTCTCTTGATTTCCAAGTATTAGTTGCTGATATCCGCGAAATATCTAAACAATCTAATCAGCCTTATCTAGGATGCACAATTAGCCTCAGCAAAAAACACTTGTAAGAAACTCAAATGAGGGTTGGTAATCTAAAAAAATTAGTTGATGATTTAATCAGAAAAAAGTTTAAGTCACTCAAATAAAGATTTTCAAATTCATATAGGAGTTAGTAAATACAAGGCGTTACCAAGAAAGATAAATGAAAATGAGTAAAAGATAGGACAAAGTGATAACTTGTAAATTATCAATTAGAGTCATAATTTCATAAAAATATATGTAAGTTATTAATAAATTAACAGGAAATCAGGTAATTAATAACTTCTTTTTTACCAACAGTTTTTTTATACTACCAATTCTTCCACAAATCTACCAACACGGAAAAATGTTCCGTTTTAATATACATAGAACAATAGAATTGTCCCCCCTACAAAATACGATAAAATCAGATCATCAGAGATGCGTCTTACCCTTGGTGATCGCGACACAGTGGGCAAGAAGCGTTTCGCTTGAGCCATTGGTCTATGCAGTGTGCATGGAAGTAATGCGCGCACTCGGGGATAGCCCTAAGCATGTCCTTGGGTTGGTACTCAGACAAGCAAATCACACAAAAATTGTCGTTAGGCCTAGGTACACGTCCTTCATCGTCGACTTGAACCTTTGGATAAGACTCTATTGTGAGCCAATCGAGTCCCATGACACGGCCATCATCGTCATGTTGAGCTCCTCTCCGAGTGTCCGATGGAGACGGATATAAATTGTTGTTGTTGTTGTTGTTCTATACATGTCTTTCACCACGATGCATAGCGACTCGAGCAAGAGACATAGCAGCTCGAGCACGCAATCGGTGGTGACATCCGAACACAAACAAACAAACAATGACAGAAATTGAAATGCCGCGAATTATCCAACACTTGCCCTGTTTTGAAAGCCCTACATGATTATGTACGATGAATGAAATAGTTGGACCATGAACATCGAAAGAGGATAATCGTAATTTAACCTATGTGGAGGAAATAGCAAGATGTAAACTTTTGAAAATACTAAAGACTGCGGCTAGAGAAAAAAAGGGTTGTTTCTTTAGGTGGTCGTCCGCTGTTTATTCATGAATAAATCTCGAAGTACATGAATCAGTAATCTTAGACAATTAACAAAATGCAGTCATTAATTTCTAGATCACTATGTAGTTCGTATGTCTCGTAAGGAGAAGTGTTATAGAATATGAGATAATGTGTGATAATTTCTTCCGTCGTACGGCCGAGTTTAATAGAATTTTGCACAACTTGACTTTGTGGTAGAGTCAAATTGGGATGACTGAGCCCGTTAGCTTGACACTATTAACTCTATACAGTTTATTTTAAAGCAAATCGATTGAAAATTTTCAGCTTAAATCAAAACTTTTGCCCGGAAGTGTATTGTGACCCATGCCTTCTAACACAAGGGGTTCTATCGAGGCCAAATTGTCAAATGGATCTCATGCGTCGTGGACCAAGATGGCTCAATTAGGTACGTTTCGTTCGAATTTGTTGTCAAGACGTTCTAAACGAAACACATCGTACATACCATGTTTGTGGATGCATCCAAAATCGGAGTCCGTTGAACCTTTGGGTCCGCACCTGCCCCCACTTGCCTCGCACAACCGACACTCAGGCAGGTCCCATGTCAACGAAATACTATCTTCGGAGAACAGCCACCCCATCAGGACGGACACCGTCCAAGTGCTGCATCCGCGTTTTGAAAAGTACCGGTTCGCGAAATCATCCGCAAACCTGAACATGACCATGTATTGTTTAGGGGTGTGCATGGTCCGAGTGGGCGGTTCCCACCCCGGAACCGTGGACCACCTGCTACAGGACCGGTTCCAAAAATTGGAACCGAGAACCGCCCGTCGGTTTCATGGACCCGCCCGAGAACTGGACCGGATCGGCGGTCCAGTTCTCGGGTAGGTCCATGGAACCGGTCTCAACAAGTTTTCCTAGACAAATAAAAAAAAAAATCTATGGACCAACATCGGATCAATAGAACAAAAGGAAAAGAACATAATTTTTCATATAATTCATACACTATGATCGATTATATTAACCACATCATCCATAAATCAAGTGGGTACCCATTAATTATTGGGAAAAATGACTAAGGTATCCCAATTACACAAGAGCTTCAGACATGATAACAAATTTTCTTCTTTTTTTAATTTTTTTGGTCAAATTTTTTAATTAAAAATTAAAAAAATAAAATATATTATTATGTTACCTGTCTGGTCCGGGTGGGCGGTTCCACACAGGGAACCGAACCGGCCCAAACAATGTCGGTTCCAAAAAATTGGAACCGGGAACCGGTCCGGTTCCCTTGGGAACCACCGGTTCCAGGCAATCCGGGCGGGTCCCGGTTCTTTTGCACACCCCTAGTATTGTTCCCCGATGAGACAGCTCACGTGATGGTTCCCAAACTCATCTGAGAAGTCCACAGAGCAATTGGCGAACACAAAGCTCTCGTAATACGGCACCACAAGGAGCGAGCTCGAGAACGTCGAGTTCGTGAGCCGCTTCAGAAGGCAATTGTCCGGATCCTTGAGCGAAACATATCGTTGCTTGTAGTCGATGCTATCGACGACGAAGTCTTGCGAGTTGGGCAATTGGATGATCGCTCGGCTTTGGTTGTCGCACGAGAGAACCAACCCAGGATAGCCACAACGTTCATCTTGGACATTCCTGATCCGGAAAGGGAAGCGGATGGGAGGTCCGCCCGGCCGACAACAGTTTACCCGGCAGACATTACTGGGACTCTCCGCAGATAAGTGGGAAAACGAGAGGAGGAACAAAGAGAAGAAGGCCGAGAATGCCATGAGAGGTGCATAGCGGATGGTACGAGGACTGTGATTGTGTATGGATTAATATTCTTGCCTTCGATCTTTCTAAAACATTTGTTTCCCTTTCCAAGATGGACTTTTATACAACACATACCTGCTCAAGGAAGGTGTAGAATTTGGCGGGAAAAGTGCCAAAAAAGTCCTAAACCTTTTGCATTAGTGTCAATTTAGTCCTAAACCTTTTTTTGGTGCCAATTTAGTCCTAAACCTTTTGCATTGGTGCCAATTTAGTCATAAACCTTTTAAATTGGTGCCAATTCAGTCCTAAACCTTTTGTTTTTGTACCAATTTAGTCCTTCCGGCCAATTTTGACCGGAATTTGCTGACGTGGACGCTTGCCGGCCGGCGGCTGGTCACCGGCGCTGACGTGGCGCTGACGTGGACAACTTAAATAATAGTTTAATAAAATTTGAATTTTTCTGTTTTTTTTCCTTTTTTCTTTTTTTTCCACTTTTTTTCTTTGTTTTTTTTTCTTTCTCTCCTCTGGCCGGTCGCCGGTCCGGCGACCGGCCAAAGGCCAGTGGCCGGCGAGGTCGAGCTCGCCGGCCACTGGCGAGGGCAGGCTCGCCCTCGCCGGCCACCGGCGAGGGCGAGCCTCGCCTTGGTCGGGCGAGGCCCGACCTCGCCGGGCCCTCGCCCTACCAAGGCGAGGCCCGACCTCGCCGGATCTGGCGAGGTCGGGCCTCCCCCGACCATGGCGAGGCTCGCCCTCGCCGGCCACCGGCGAGGGCGGCCTCGCCCGGCGAGGGCGGGCCTCGCCTTGGTCGGGCGAGGCTCGACCTCGCCAGATCCGGCGAGGTCGGGCCTCGCCCGACCATGGCGAGGCTCGACCTCGCCGCGATCCGGCGAGGGCGAGCCTCGCCATGGTCGGGCGAGGCCCGACCTCGCCGGATCTGGCGAGGTCGAGCCTCGCCCGACCAAGGCGAGGCCCGCCCTCGCCGGGCGAGGCCGCCCTCGCCGGTGGCCGGCGAGGGCGAGCCTGCCCTCGCCAGTGGCCGGCGAGCTCGACCTCGCCGACCACTGGCCTCTGGCCGGTCGCCGGACCGGCGACCGGCCAGAGGAGAGAAAGAAAAAAAAACAAAGAAAAAAAGTGGAAAAAAAAAGAAAAAAAGGAAAAAAACAGAAAAATTCAAATTTTATTAAATTATTATTTAAGTTGTCCACGTCAGCGCCACGTCAGCGCCGGTGACCAGCCGCCGGCCGACAAGCGTCCACGTCAGCAAATTCCGGTCAAAATTGACCGGAAGGACTAAATTGGCACAAAAACAAAAGGTTTAGGACTGAATTGGCACCAATTTAAAAGGTTTAGGACTAAATTGGCACCAAAAAAGGTTTAGGACTAAATTGGCACCAATGCAAAAGGTTTAGGACTAAATTGGCACTAATGCAAAAGGTTTAGGACTTTTTTGGCACTTTTCCCAGAATTTGGCTGGTCTATTCGGCCGGCGTACGTCAAATGGATGGGGATATGTAGGTCCTAGCGAAGTTGAAATTGAACTACTAGAAAGGAAAACGCCAAACGGGCGTGTTGCTTTAGATGTGCAATATAGAATTGTGAGACGTTGCTTCGTTCTTATCAAGACATGCCAATAAATCACCTCCTTTTGAGGTCCAAAATCTTATTGTAACTTACATTAGAAGAGTAGCACTGGTGGAACTAGAGAATGCCTCATAACTTATAGGTTGATTGTGATGATTGTGATTTAATTTATCTATGTTTATAATTCCATTCATTATTTACCAAAAAAAATCATAGTGTCGAATGATCCCCTTAGAATTATACTTTTGGGATTTGTACCCTTGTTAGTGAATTGACATTTACAATTTACTTTCTTGAGAGGTTGCCACGACATATTGAAGAGATCCCGTGTAGATGTAGATATAAGATTATAATGATTAGAGACTAGAGGCCTTGTGATCACGGCATAGAGGGCAAGAAGCATTTCTCTTGAGCCACTGGTCTATGCAATGAGAGGTGGCCGAGGTAGCAATGAGAGGTGCTCCGAGCATTGTGTTCGTGTATGAGTTAAGATCGATGCCTTTGATTTTTATTTTTTTTGAAATATTTGTTTCCTTGTCGAGGTTTGACTTCTATCTAGCGTCCGTCTACCTTCTCCGGCGTACGACAAATGGATGGGGATCTGTAGGTCCTTGCGAAGTTGTAATTCAACTAATTCAAAGGAAAACGCCAAACAAACGGTCATGTTGTTTCAAATGTACAAATAACATAGAATTGCAACATATGGCTTGGTTCAAATGTACAAATAACATAGAATTGCAACAATAGATTAGACATCTTAAACTATTCTAATCTTCTCTAGACTCTTTAATCTTCATATTTTAATGTTGACTCGTCAGACGGTTCGCCATTAACGACGAAAATCTTCATCTTTTATGACTTCAATTGACTGTTTCATAAGCTGAAATATACCTATCTAGGGACGAAAAAATGGCCAGCGGAAGTGCTATGCAGGATGGAGGTGGAGCATAAGTTTCGAGAGACTAGCACGTACGTAATTACCTACGACGCACTAATTAAGAAGGATCATATGGGTGAGTTGCAAAGTCTTAGTGTATTTATATTAGCAGTGTGGTACCAGTGGAGCTAGAAAAAGCCTTATAATTTAGACTTCGTTTGTTTCGCGGAAAATGAATAGCCGGAAAAATATTTACCTAAAAACTATTGCTCTTATATCACTTACAAAAATGAATAAACAAGAAACATTTTCATTATCCATGAAAATATCGAGACATAAATCGTATATAAGCGACCGTTTTTAAGAAAATATTTTCCAAATCATTCATTTTCCGTGAAACAACCGAAACCTTGTAGGCTGATTGCGATGATTGTGATTTTATCTAGCTTTATTATTTCATTCATTATTTAGAAAAGAAAATCATACTGTTTCGAACCATCCTCTTAGATTTATACTTCTGGGATTTGGCCATTGTGAGTGAATTGACATCTACAATTTACTTTCTTGAGAGATTGCCACAACATATTGAAGAGATTTAGTGATTGGTATACTTACAACTTACCATGAAAATATACACAAAAGCAGAAAATATATGGTGATGATTAGAGACTAGAGGCCTTGTGATTACGGCATAGAGGGCACGAAGCATTTCTCTTGAGCCACTGGTCAATGCAATGAGCATGGAAGTAGTGTGCACACTAGGGGATGGTCACGAGTGTCTCCTTGGACTTGTTCTCCGACAGGCAATCGCGCAAATGCTGTCTTTGGGCCTAGGCACTTGTCCCGGATCATCGATTTGAGCCTTCGGATACAATTCTAACGTGGCCAAGTCGATGCCCTTGGCACCACCGGCGGCATGTTGGGTATTTCCCGCGTCACCGGAATGAGATAAATTCGTGCCGTCGTTGCCATTGTGGCTCTGATGACAAGATCTGTTGGCTCGAGTGCGAAGGTAGCAGGCACTTCCCAAGACGCAGAAGAACGAGGGTGATATGGCGATCCACACTATCACGAGCCTTACGCCTTTCGAAAACTCTAGATATAATCACAGATCATGGATCAATCAATTAAACTTGAAATGTTAGAAAAACATCAACGATCAATAATCGGCAATCGGTAACTATTTCAAAAAAGTAGTGCTAACACATCATATTCATAGGGTTAATATTTAGGATCATTACGGATACTATACAAAATTGATTTGTAAAATAATGTGACTAGTGAATACTCAAGTAAATGAGTCCTACATTACTTTAAAAACTGGTTTTCCGCAATAGTCCTAATATTCTAGGTTTCCTCTGGCATTCCAAGCAAAAACTTGTTAAGTCCCGGTTTACATAGATCAATATATTCAACTGTTGTAACGATATGTATGAATGTATAATCTAGAAGCAAAGTCCTACACAAGCTAATCAAGGACTAGGGAAATTACATCCTACTTGTTTAGAGATTTTCCTTTTCTACGCCAATATGACTTAGACAATGCATCTTGTGAACATCATACGCATGTAAACTCGATTGGATACATATATGGAAATAATATAGATATTTGCAATTCACAGATCAGAAAGAAGAGAGTTTGAAGTAACCATCCAACCAAGGATGGAGGAAAACACAGACGCCCGGCTTATTGTTATGATCATTCCGATGATTAAAACATATAAGCTTGATAATCAATAGTTTTCGTGTATCCTACATTGGTAGCATACCTTGATAGTGGGCACATTTAACTACCGATGACCCGTTGTCACTCTTAAGCCCACATCTCCCACCCATCGCTTCACAACTTCTACAATCCGGCCGATCCCATTTCAACCAGACACCCTCGGTTATGTTCTCCCTAAAGCTCACCGTCTCCGGAACCAACACCGTCCAAGTATAGCACCTATAATCGGAGAACAACCATCTAGCGAGGAGATCATCTGTGGAAGCGACTACCGCCATGCGGCCCGCCCCATCGAGACAATCGACGTGTGTGATCAAAATTCCCGGCAGGTCCGTGGGCAGATTCCATGTGCAATTGGCGAGCGTGAAGTTCTCGTACGCTGTGGCCAAGAAGGGCGATGACCCGGAGGCCAGGTAGGAGCTGAAGCTCCAGGTTGCCAGTAGGCGCTTCAGAAGGCAACCATCGGGGTCCCCGAGCGAAATCAGTAGTCTGCATAACCAATTGACCTCACGACAAGGTCGCCGGAGTGAGGCAAGTGGAGGATCGCTTGGCCTTGGTTGTCGCATGAGATTTCAAATCCCGGATAGCTGCAGCATTCGTCCTGAAGGCCCCTGATTCGGAATGGGAAGCGGATCGAGGGTCCGTTGGGATTGCAAGACGACGTCGGGCAGAGAACACGAGGTTTGTCCGAGGTGACGAGGACTAGAAGGACGAGGAAGGAAGACGAGAAAGAGCACGAAGATTGCGGAGGACGCCATGAGAAGGGAGGTGACATGGTGGAGAGTACAAGGGATTGTAAAATAGGGAAGGCGGGATTTGTTTACTTCTCCAATCGCAGGATGGATGGGGACATGGAGGTTCTTACAAGAGCAAATGTCAAAATTTGGAGACCACGATGACATGTACGTGGGACAAGACATTTTGGTTTTCTTTTGTCAAGACCAGTCAACGAGGTCACTGTAAAAGAAAGAGTCACATCCTGTAAAAATTGTACGTGACTATGTTCATCTTATAGATTGTTGTTTGTGGCAGATAAGGGATTTATGTGGTTATCTTTTACTTCAAGCCGTTTTGTTGCTCATATTATTTTATTATAAAAAATGAAACAAAAAAAAGGAACATAGACCTTGGAACAAGAATGGTTGTTCCAAGGTAGATTCCAAGGCAAACAATACAAATTTTAGGTTCCAATACAAATTGTTACTATACTTTGTGTTCCACCTAATTAATCCCAAACCGGGAGCTATTGTTGAAGATGCCATCAATCTGTGCAGACTCCACAACATGCAGAACTCCCCTGATTGCAGATCCTGGCCAGAGAAGACAGTAACACAACTCTGGACTCCACTAGAAACAGGACAGTGGAAATTCGACGTGGATGGCTCGTGGAACGCAGGCGGTACAGAGGGATCGGTTGGAGGCGTTTGCAGAGATCACAGGGGCGTGATAATTTCTGGGTTTGCAAAAGGGGCTGCGGCCAATTCTCCTCTGGAAGTTGAAGGTAAAGCGGTGATGGAAGCTTTACGCTGTATGCGTGAAGAAGCAGAGAAAGGAAGAAGTCCCGCAGTGAAAGTGACTATCTGGACAGACAATGTGGAGACCATGAGGTATACAGAACAACCATCCCTCAGCCCATGGGCCTTGAGAAAGCTTTTTGAAGACTGCAATCATCTACTTACCCAATCACAAAGTATTTTTCTGGCCCACTGTCCACGTGAAACCAATTTTGTTGCGGACTGGATCGCCAAGTCCCATCGCAAAGGGAAACTTCCCTCTAACTGGTTGTATAAACACCCCCAACCTCTTTGGGTCTTATTGTGTAATGATGCTCGTCAGCTTCACTCGTGTAATCTGTCTTTGAATGAATGAAATGGTAATTGTTTCCGACCAAAAAAAAAAAAGTTAGTAGTAATCAGTCACTCTCCTGTTTTAAATTTATATCTAGTATGCCAGAAATCACCTTAAGAAAGGAGATGAATGAATAATTTGTAATATGGGTTTTTATCAAGCCAGTATCGTTCTCTCTTGTCTGAGATACAAGCCCACAAGTGCAGCAGTTGGCGTCATAAACTGAATTAAAAAATGTGGCAGTTGGTCTCTTGAAGTGAATTAACTTCTCATGGGGTTTCATTTTTTCGTCGAAAAGTAACTTAACTGTACTAGAAGATAGAAACCAAAGAGCTTGAATTGCAGATTTCGGCCGGGTACGAGTGCGTACTACAGCAACACAATTAAATTGAATGGCCCGTTTACAGATATTATTGGCAACAGAGTTACTCTAGGACTGATGCAACTGCGAGCCGCATTATGGTAGGCAAACCCAAATAACTGTTTGCTTAAGGACTTTCTCTAATGATTTACGGAGTCTGGGTCTCGGAAAAATCACTGATTACTGTTCTTGATCAGCCAAAAACTTACTAATTTACTCTCTTTATGCAAATTAGCTTCAAGACTAGTCTTATAGGACAAAGCAGGGAACGTTAAGACCTAAAATACCTGGTTTCTACTAGTAGGTAGATTACAACAGTAGGTCAAGCAGAAGATACTTGAGGGTGTTAGTTCTAATTCGTGGGTTGGTTTTATCTGTGTTTGGCCATGCTAGACGTTCTGCACCATTTCTTTAAACATGCAAGATTATTCCTGTCACTGAGAGAGGAAGCTCAGGAGCTCGGTCAGTGCAACTAATCATCTGTCTAAATGGATAGATGCTCTTTCAACATGTTGAGGTCATAATTAGCGAATCGCTTAGTTTGATTTAGTTATGGTTTAGAGGATGAGTCTCACAGGCACAAAACTGCGATTACATTGAATTATATTAACTAGGTAGATGCAATTAGAGATTTGGTTGATGATGCAAACAAGTTGATAGCTGGACTGTTATGGTTGAGTCTCTGTCCACGGAGCAATTAAGCTTCTCTTTCTTTCTCGTCATTCACATTTCTTTAAAACTCCCAATATCGTCACACATAGGACTTCAGAAAAAATATGAACCTAAAGCAAACGCCTCTACGCATGAGACATACATTTGTTTATTTCTATTATGAAAAGATTATCACATGTTCCTGCTGAATTTTATATATTAGACAGTGCTCATTGTTTGGTCATGGTATAGCCCTGGAGCACCACATCTGCGTTTTGCTAACTCAATGGATTGAAAGAAAAACAGAGAGAGGACTCCCTCCTCCTCGCATAACAAAATAACCCATCATCAATGAACTTGTTACTGCATATTGTGGATCGAAACCTACTATGACTGAGGCATACTGCTTGATCATGAATGAATTTGGTTCGCAGCTTGCTTGAAAACTCCGATGTCACCTGAATAAGGGCAAATCAATCAATCCATCCACATTCAGTTCGGTATCAAATTGTCTGGCTTCTTGACCCCGTTACATAACCTTGGTACCACAGTACGAGAAACAAAATGGGTGAAAAACCGAGATGTTTCTTATTATATGTCGGGGCTATTTTTTCTTCACTTGGTCAATTTAAGACTCCGTTTCTTTTGCGGAAAATGAATGATTAAAAAAATATTTTTTCAAAAATTGATCAATTGAAATAATTAATTAATAAAAAATATTTTTATTATCAATAATAATTTATGTCCAAATATTTTCGTGTATGATGAAAATATTTTTCGTTTATTCACTTTTGTGAGTAATACAAGCGATATTTTTAAAAAGATATTTTTCAAATCGTTTATTTTTCGTGAAATAAATAAAGCTGAAAGAGAAAACGACGCTGGAATCAATGGTTACCACAAAAGAAAAGAGAAAAGATTCTATGGATTCGAGATTGAATACGGAGAGAGAGAGAGGAGAGAGAGAGAGAGAGAGGAGGCTCCACTGTGGCATCAAGTTGGTGCGAGAGAATGACCAAACGCCACCGGCAAAGCGAAAGCCGTCTCTTTCCAAGAGTGAACGCGTTGACGTGAAGAAATGATTCCTTTTGCCTACTGTGTTCATACCGGGTCATATATATCGGAAAATTCAGAAAAGTTCATGTTGAAGTGCAGGTATTGGTCCGTACAGGTTGTTTTTTTCTCCTTCATCGGCTATTCCAATCATGAATCTAATAAGTCTTCTTTTATTTTTTTAACATCGAGCGGAGTCAACCTCAATTAAATTGGGAACCTATTATAATAAGATAGGTTTCAGATTCCAAGTTTGAAACTGACCCACCTTGCAACCAACCACCCTTAATCCCATAAAGTTGTCATTGAACTATATACAACAAAAAAGGCCAAACGTCATGGGGTTTCGAACGTACAATATAGAATTACGTGTAATTTTTTTCTTGTTGGGGTGTATTGGGTGCGCTCATAAAAAATCCGATACCTTCACCTAGGGAAATCGCTTTCAAGAAAGCCAAATCCAAGTTTATTAATGTATCTTGTTGGACCAACTTTTACCGAAAAGCTTAAACCAATGAGATATTGGCTAATTAAAATATATTCACTACTTTGGCCCAAACCAATTTTTTGATACGGGATTTTTTTAATACGACCCGCACGTGCATCTCAACAATGAAACTTTCATCTTTTATAAGGTTAATAGAGCGCTTCGTAAGCTAAAATATATCTATTTAAGGACGAAAAAAATGGCCACTCAAAATTTGCCTAAAAGAATAACCAATTGAAGTACTCTGTCGCATGGTGGTGAAGCTGAAGCATAATTTTAGATATGTACATAAGAGGCACTAACTAAGAAGGATTACATGGGGCATTCTTTCAAATCACCGCCTTTCGAGGTCTAAAATCTTATTGTAACTAATATTAGCGGAGTAGGACTAGGGGAACTAGAGAATGTCTCGTAACTTATAGGTTGATTGGGATGATTGTGTGATTTTATCCAACTATGCTTGTAATTTCATGCATTATTTACCATATGAAAACCATATTTATCAAAGGATCCTCTTTAATTCTGGGATTCGGACCCTTGTTAGTGAACTGTCATATACAATTTGCTTAATTCCAAAAAAAAAAAATACAAACTTTACCTTGAGTGATACTTCTGGCTCAAACTTATTTTATCTCGTAATAAATCACAAACTTTCACTTAAATCTCAAATCTGGCTTGAATAATTTGAAAATTTTACATCACAGAGGTCAGATTTGGGATTTGAGTACTAGAATTCACTCAAGGTAAAGTTGATACTTTTTTTTTTTGAATTAGACAACTTACCATGAAAATATACACAAATGCAGAAAAATTGCCAAGTAATACTATAATTCCATCGTACAATTTTAATTTTAAATCTCCCTCGTTATTATCGTGTAGATGTGGACATAAGGTTATGATTGGAGGCTAGAGGCCTTATGATTACGGCATAGAGGGCAAGAAGCATTTTTCTTGAGCCACTGGTCTATGCAATGAGCATGGAAGTAGTGTGCACACTCAGGGATGGTCCTGAGTGTCTCCTGGGGCTGGTATTCCGACAAGCAAATCGCGCAAAGGTCATCGTTCGGCCTAGGCACTTGTCCTAGATCATCAATTTGAGCCTTCGGATACGATTCCAATATGGCCAAGTCGATGCCCATGGCACCATCAATGGCATCAGGTGGATATGTGTTGCTGTTGCCATTGTGGCCCAGATGACGAGGTCTGTTGGCTCGAGTGATGAGGTAACAAATACTTCCAAAGATAAAGAAGGAAAAGGCTGATGGGGCGATCGTCATTATCACGAACTTTACGCCTTCTGTAAGTTCTATATATAATCACATATCATGATTCGATCAATTGAATTTGAAATGTCAGAAAAACATCGATAATCAATGATCAGTAATTGGTAAGTATCTCGAAAAATGTATTGCTAGCACATTATATTCTCAAGGTTATTATCAATAGCACACAAAATTGATTTACAAAAATTAGTCAGAGTCCTGGTTTACATAGATCGGATATATTGAACTGTTGCAATGTATATGCGTGGTATGCATCATCTAAAAGCAAAGTCCAACATCAGTTGATTAAGGCTTAGGCAAAGTACATTCTACTTGTTAAGAGATTTTTCTTCTCTACCCCGACATAATTCTGATTGGCTAATTACAAGTTTTGAACATCATACACATTTAAACTTAATTAGATGTAATGCCCATATATACAATTCACCATTCAAAAAGAAACGTGATTGGAGAAAGCTTAGCTCCTCCTATCATCCAACCAAGGATGGAGCAAAACATAGACCTTCTTATTATGATAAATTCATCGATTAAGACATATAAGCTTGATTAATAGTTGTCCTTTGCCATAAGTAGCATACCTCGTTTGAGGGCACATTGAACTTCCGATGACCCGTTGCCACTCTTGAGCCCACATATCCCACCGGTAGCTTCACAATCTCTGCAATCCGGCCAATCCCATTTTAACCAAACACCCACGGTTATATCCTCCGCTAAGGTCAGCGCCTCCGGAACTAACATCGTCCAGGTATCGCACCCCCCAAAATCAGACATTGCCTTTCTTGCGACGTAATCTTCTGTGGGCGTGACCACAACCATGTGGTATGCTACTTAGTTGATAGTTTTTATAAAAAAATTAATAAAATTGAGTTTTTTATATATTTTTTTTCTTTTTTTTCTTTTACGGCTGGCGACCCAACCTTCGCCAATCACAGCCGAGGGCCGACGACCCTCGTCAGCTACAACCCTTGCCCGCTTTCGACAAGGGCTTCGCAACCCTTGCCTAATGTCGATGAGGGTTAACCGGCTTGCTAGATTTCGTAAAAAAAAAGAGAGAGAGAAAAAGAAAGAAAGAAGAAGAAATTATAAAATAAAAAATCATAAATAAATTAAGAAAATACAATAAAATAAAAAATCAGAAATTTAAAAATAATATGTTTATAATTCACTTAAGCTTGTTAGGAAACCCACGAATAGGTGTACGACCCTCTGGTAAAGGGATTGGGGGTGGGGTCGGAAAGTACCAGGTCTGGGTTCAAGAGACCCATTTAAAAAAGTTTGTTAGATAACATATTTATGACTCAAAACCCATTAAGTTGTTAGGTAACCTATTTATGACTCACTTAAGCTTGTTTTTAAAATTTAAAGCAACTCATTTATGATCAACATCATTAAATATGAGTTAAAATATGGGTTCTATACCCATTTTGTCACCTCTACTTACTCGGAATAAAGTTTCAAAAAAATATAATAAGTAACATAATTCCAAAGTTTATGAAAATACGGTCATGTTACAAAATATGTAATATGATAATTTATTACAAAATCTACTCTCTTGGGAGACCGCCGATCAAACACCAAGGACCGGTAGTACTACGACTAGGGTGAAAAACATCAGCATCTTTTGCTAGTGCAGCACATAGATATAATCACTTACCCAAAGAAACATTTACTCATAAATAGGCATTTTTCTTTTCTTTTTTTTTTTCCTAAAGTTCTAGGTCTTGAAAAGAAAGACGAAATTAATAAAAAAATCATAAACATATTGCATTTATGTCAATTCAATTCTAAACATTTCAATTTAGCTAATTTAGTGATAAACCTTTTAATAATTTGTCAATGAAGTCTTTTCGGCCAATTTTGACTATAAAATCGATAACGTGGACACTAATTGTCCTAGTGTCACAACCAGTACTGATTTGTATAATTTTCTTTTTTATTTTCTTTTTTCTCCTAGTTATTTTTTCATTGTTCCGGCAAGGGTCATCGGCGACCCTTACCGGCCACAAAGACCTCGCCCGTGGATGGCGAGGCAGCTATGGCCTCTCCCAGGGCCTCCGCGACCCCTCCAGTTGCGTGCAATGGCACAACCTCACCCTAAGCCTTTGAGGCTGGCAACCCTCACGGTCAGAAACAAAATAAAAACAAAGAAAATCAAAAAATCAAAAAAATAATATCAAGTGCAATTTTAAAAAAAAATTATAAAAAATATTCTACGTCAACATTACCCATGTTACATAGGATGATCGGCATCTACGTCAACGATTTTTTTCAAAATTGATCGGAATGACTCAATTGGCAAATTGTTAAAAGGTTTATTACTAATTGGCAAAGTTAAAAAACTTAGAACAAAATTGATACAAGTTCAAGGTTTATAATTTTTTTGGTAATTTTCCCAGTAAAAAAACATATACAAGAAATAAAACATTTGCACTTGCAAGTCAATCCAAAGCAAAATTTAACGTGTGTCGGTTTATGTTAAAAAAACTATTGATAAGAAAATATCTGTTTAACAAAAAACAAATAAACAGCTCAAATGGACGTTAGTCATCAAAACAAATTGTCAATTTAAGCGTAGAACAGTTTGTAAGTCGCTCAAATAAATTTTGGAAATTCATAACATAGTCAGTCCGTTTAAGGTGCGGATAAAAAGGGTATAAAAGTTTTAAAAAATAAATAGGATTTTTTTATGAGAGATAAAGAAATGGGTAATTTAAAAAAAGCTAAATGAACTTGGAAAACTAAATCAAATAAGAGCTACAAACGCAAAATTAGCTGGAAATTTAGCTGAAGAAAAGTTGGTCTTCACTCCGTCCCAAGCCTTTCCACATATGAAATAGGATTTTTCTAGAGAGACGAGAAATCGGGATTTGAACCTCGAACCAAGACATTTCTAAACCACCTGGGAGTAGGTCTTTGACTCGTAGGACAATCACCACGGCGTTACTTAACTGAACTTGTCGCGTCGCGGGCGACGTGTTCTATAAAACGTTGCTCGAACTCTAGGAAGACTAGCAAATAGACACCTCATTTGACGTCTTTTCTTTTGGCTATAAGTCAGAATTGCGAATATAAATGAATTATAAAATAATTAATTTGTGAACTCAAGGAGCTATATTTGCAATTGTGAAAGTTTTCGTTATTCTATGTCTAAAAATGTTCGACTACGTCGGTTGCTAAATATAAACTAAATAAAAAATAAAAAGTAAAAATCGATTCGTAATTATCAAGGCAGATATTCATCCATGTACTTGTCATTTCAACTTTCTAATATCGGTTCACAAGGTGCAATTTGCCAAATAATCTTAATATATATTCGATTTCACATGTGAATATACACCAAGTACAACAGGAGAATTACTCAATCAATCATAAACCTATTGTATAAATATCAATTTGATTTTAAACTTTTCAATTTTACTAATTTAATCTTAAGTATTTGCGCGAAATTCCAATATAGGCTTTCTACTCAATTTTTGTTTGAATTGCTGACATGGTGGTTCGGTTATCATCGATTGTCCTACGTGATGCACCGCCATGTTAGTAATTTCCGGCCAAAATTGGACAAGGGGACTACCTTGATATTCGACGCAAAGGTTTAAAACTAAGTTGATAAAATTTGAAAAGTTCTTCTATGTTGTTTTATCTTTGGCTAAGAATTAGCGATACCACTTCTAACTGTTTCTGTGCTGAGTGCAGGCTTTCAATTACTTCTGACCTTGGTCCTAGCATACCTGCGCAACCAAAGGGGAACAAAGCGAGTGCGTGAACAATTCAGATCTCATTTATTTACTCGAAATCGAGCTGCTTGATGGACTCGATCAAAAGTTAATCTACACCGATCATAAACAAGAGAATACTAAAAGTAAACTCATTTTTATCGATGTTACGATGAAAAGAACTAATCACGAATTCAAATTCTTTTAGGATCTATTTTTGATTGTCCCGTTGTAGACATTAATTTCAGTCCTTCCAAGGGGAAAAAAGAGTAATCAGGAATAGGGCAGCCGTCTCGAGTGAGTGCATTCAGAGACGGCTTATGTACCATCCCTCGTATGTTGATGCAATGACATTTCAGACCATAATTGATCATCTAGACAAAAAAATTTTGTTTGAATGACACTTTTGAGCCTCAAATGTCAAAACCCGAATGACGAAAATGATGATAAAGTCGAGAGAATTATAGATTACCCTTTTGTAATTGCGGCACAGCGGGCAAGAAGCATTCTTCCGGAGCCATTGGTCTATGCAATACGCGTGGAAGTAATGTTCGCACTCGCGAAAAGTCCGGATCGTCTCGTTTTGCTCATATTTTGACAGGCAAATCGCGCAGACATCGTCGCTAGGCCGAGGCAATTGTCCCAGGTCGTCAATTTGAGTCTTCGGATAAGATTCGATGGTGGGTGAGCTGATGCCCATCACGCCTAGGGGTGTGCAACCGGACCGGGTTTACCCGGAAACTGGACTGGCCCACCCGAAAAACAGGTCCAGGAACCGGTTCCGGTTAAAACCGGTCCAGGAACCGGTTCCATTTTTTTGGAATCGATTAGAACCGGTCCGGTTTCCGGTTCCGAGTACAAACCGACCCGGACTAGTTTTAGAACCGGTTTTAAGATAATATAAAAAAAAACCCTAGATCTAGATCACGATTCACGATCACTGTCTCAGTTCTCTCTTCGCCACTCCTCTGTCTCGGTTCTCTCTTTGTCTCAGTTCTCTCTTCACCAATCGCCGCAAGAACGCAATTACGCAACCGAGGAGGCTCCTCGTTCACTTCACCCATCCGGCTCTCGCTGATCCGTGAGTCCTCCGTTCCCTCAGTCTCTCTTCTTCGTCTTTGTTGCAAGGTCAGATGGTTTCAAGCTCGAGCTTTGAATCTATTCTAGTGTTGGGGAAGTGTTCGAGTTCGAGTTTAATGTTTTGCGTTCGAGTTTTAGGGGTTTTTCGCCGCGGGCTTGGGTTGGTGTAGAAGATTCTCTAAGTTTTGATGATCAGTGAAGGACTTGAAGGAATAGACACCATCTGATCTTGCAGAATCCGGCTTGTCTGAGTTTTTTTTTTTTTAACTTTTATCTCTTGCTTCTTAGACTTCTGAGTTTGTTTAATGGAAGAATGTAAGCGTTGGTTGCGTACCTGACTTCAGTGGTTGGCCTCAACTCGAAACTCTATATGTTGCAAGCTCATTATACTCGAAACTGGTTATTATGATCTTGTCATCATCCTTTGGATCATTCATGCAAGATCGCCCGCTTTAGAGTTTAGATCAGTGAAAGCTTCTCTCAAATTTTTGGAATTGTCGTAGTTGGTTTGTGGAATTAGCTTTGTGATGTCAGTGCGCCCGCGTCTCTGTGTGCTCATGTTGGCATTTATGTTCCCTCTTTTCCTTCAATTTGGTCAATTCTTGATTTGCTGCGGTTGGTTTACTGATTGTGACATGGAATTCTAGTGCTTGTTGTTGCTTCTTACTCGATTAGTTCGACTGAGCTCTACAATTTCTTTTTTGTGGTAAAGATTAGGTCCAACAGCTGGGCGTGTTCACATAGTAATGACTTTCAGTGAGATGGTTAATTCTGGCAAGAAATATTTTGTCTCTACATTTTGTTCTTTGTATGCTCAAAAGCTCACAGATCGACCATGTGATGCTGACCCAAACCCGATTGGTTTATTTTTGGCATGGGACAATTGTTTATCAGATTCTAATGTGTGGATTGGAGCCTTCGGATTTTTGGAAATAGAAGTGAGGAGCTCTCGTCATGGCGCAAAATAAAGAGCTAAACATGTTGAACAGATTCCTAGAAATGTGACTCTTAAAGATTTATGCAATTAGATTATGTCTTGCCACATAGTGCTTTTGGATTGTAATTTTCATAGATTGTAATTTCAATTGCCCATTTTAGGGATTGTTACTTTTGGCAAATAGTGGTTTTATTATTCATCTTTTATTTTGAATCGTTTCATTGCTACATATATTATTTTGCTAGAAAAAAATGAAACCACAAAAAGGAACAAAAAAAAAAATAGGTTCTTGGGTAGACCCTGAAACCGGACTGAAAAAATAGGGTCGATTCCAAAATAGGGTCCAAGGAAAATAGGGTCGGTTTCAGATTCCAAAAATTAGGAACCAATTATAACAGGGTTGGTTTCAGGTTCCAGGTCTAGACCCAACCCACCTTGGAACCGATCACCCCTACATCACGCCGATGGCATTGCGTCGGGCCACTTCGACGGCTTCCCCATTGACGTCGTTCGATGGAGCTGAACCTGGGACGGTGTTGGAGCGAATTCGATCAGCACCCCGACGAACCAAGACCCAAACCATGAACCGTATGAATACCAAATTGCACGTGAACCATGTCAACGCGAAGAGCGAAGCTATAGCGATCCGGGCAGCCTTCGATAAGCCTAAGAAAATAGGAAATGCCATTAAATGTTTGCAAAAACTCCACAAACGAGAAGAAAACACGAATATTCAGTCTTTTTGAAGCTCAAGCTGTGTCCGTAGTTATTGCAGGGCTGAAAATGGCGTGCACCTCTGTAAAAATGATAAATTATCCGTACGACAAGTCTAATTGAAAGTTTGGCTACCATTTATTATAAAAAAAATTAGAGATAATAATATGGATGGTATTGAGTGATCTTGAATCTCTCTCATCCCAAAAGCTAGCTCAAAGAGTAAGATTTTTCCCTCACACTTATGAACTGACCAATGTCCCTTTCACAACCGATACGGGATAATCCTAATATATAGTTTTCAAATTTTTCTCTAAAGTTTAATACGGTCCCTGAACTTTTCTTTTTGCTTAATCTAATTCTAAAACTTTGAAAAATCCGCTTAATGTAGTTCATTTGTCCTGTTTTGCCCCAAAATAATGAGAGACAGAGAGAGTGGAAGTCACATGCAAGCCATGCGAATGCCAGCATGATAAATCTAACATGAAGCTAACAAAAATGATAGTCACATTCCCTATACATTTTGGAATTTTTAATAAATTGAGTGAACTTGGAAAGTTTAAGGATTAGATTAAACAAGAAAAAATTCATGGATCATACTGCATAACGAAGAAAAATCCAAGAACCACTATGTCATTATCCCAAAGATCTGTATAAATTGGTTGCAATTCAAACACTCGTCCTCTCAAATTAATTTATCTGCTATCGAGAAGTTCCATGAAAGAAAATCTTTGTTACTGCCCATTGTGGATTCATTGGCATCTCGAGGTCCTTGGATCGTCATAAGGAAAGTAAAACCTTACTATGCCCTATAAAAGAGTCATGTACTTGGAAAATAAAAACTTACCGCTCATTTCTAGGAAGAATCTACTGTACCATCTTCCAACTCATGATGCTACTCAATAAATAAACCATTCTAATTTGTGGTGACATCTAGCCACTACCGTACAATTTTCCAACTCTCATTTCCAGTTCCTTTTAATTGGGTCTAATATGATTCATGTACGTTTCAAGAGATCACTGCAGCTCTTTTCTTTACTAATTTGTATCTTTAAAACATTACCATAACCATGTCACTTGCCGCTTCAATTTTCTTAGACGGAAAATTTAAGGGCGAATACTTATGTTCCTCTCGAAGAAATTCGTGAGTAGATTTCGATCGTTTGCAAAGTCGAGGTATTTTTGTCCTGTAGAAATGCGTCGACCTTTCTGTGAACTTTGGCCGGAACTTGAAACCATTTATGTGATTAAGACCGGATTACTACACGTTAGATTACCAAAGTTAGACTTTAAAGGACAAAGAAAGGAGAGAAGTAAAATGCTACATATAACATTACCGTGTTTGCCTATGCATTGAACCTCCGAGCCCCATTTAGGACCCTTGAGTTCGCATCTCTCCTTGGCCGCTTCGCACGATTTGCAATCGGCTTCCACCCAGCTCAACCAAATGCTATCGCTTGTGTTCGTCGGATGTTGCCACGACCAAGGGACCGATATTATCGATGGGTAGCACTGGTGCCACAACATCCACGGCTGGGCGAGGTCATAGTCCATAACCAGGACCACCATGTAGCGCGCCAGGCTGAGGCAGTCGAGTCGCGCAACACCGCTTTCTGACCCAATCATGGAGGAATTCACTTACGAGCAGTTTGCGAGAACGAAGTACTTGTAATCTGGGGCTTCAATGGGTGAGGACGAGCTCATGAACTGGTCCTCCAGAAGCCGTTTCGGGAGGCAATCATCCAGGTCCTTCACTTGAACGTATTGGTGGATGATGATGTGTATATTTGACTTATATTTTGATTATATTTGGTGGTATTTTGGGAAAATATTCGAATAAATAGAGTGGAATTTATTTGTTTTTATGCATTGTGATTAGGTGATGGTGAATGATGCAATCGTGAAGATTTTGGACGTTTTTGAGCTGTTGGTTGGGATACTGCATGTAAAAGATCTATTTTCTAGATATCCGTGCTCACGACTTAAGATCGCGCGGATGTAAAGCTGGCGCAGAATTTGAGGACGTGATTTGGCCATTAATTTCCATATTTTCTAGATTTGATTGTGGAGGATTTTTGTACTTAAATAGGACTCTTAATTAGGGACATTAGGGAGAAGATTTTGCCTTTTTTTCTTTCCATGTTGGATAGAATTTCTTTTTCTAGACTTTCTTTTATTTATTTAAGAGGTTGAACGCAAGAGGAGACTAGACTCCAGAAAATTCAGAAACACATTATTTTCTCGTTTGCGCATTTTGTAGCCATGTGTGGCTAACTCCTTTTTAGTCTAGCAAAGGATTATCAAAGTTCAAGTTCATTCAAGTTGTGAGATCTAAACTTAATTCTCCTTCTTAATTTCTGCAGTATTTATATATTCTCTGTTTTATTGTTTACCATTGCTTTGTTGGTTGTTACAATAAGAGCTCGTTGTGCAATTGACAGAGTGATAGTTTGCCAATTGAAATACCCAAACCCGTAATTGTTTAGGTGTTTTAATAATAATGGCAAATAATATGACTTGATTAAAACCAGATTTTCAAGTTGTATTATGAGAATATATGATCTAGCTTGAATAAGTTACGCGTGTGATTTATTGGCTAGGGTTGGGTTTTTCTCGTTTTTCATGCTATTAGCGAATTGAATCTTTGGCGCGTGTCGAGGTTATTCGTTAATAAGGGATTAATCACAGGCGCGTGTCCGGTTAATCTAATATTAAAGAAAGATTAGGCTGTTAGAAGCGTTTCAACAACCATAATCAGTCTATTGCAGTGTTTGAGATTATTCATTTGATTCAATGATCAACTTCCGAACTTGAATGAGATTACCTTTGCTAGATGTTGCATAATCTGATTTTCTTTAATTTCTATTTGCTTATTTTGTTTAAGTCTATTCTGCATAAATCCCCTTTTTAGTTTCGCTTTTATTGTTTACTTGGTTTTCAAAGAATTAACAATTTGTCAGTCTCTGTGGATTCGACTCTGCTCACCCTAAGTACAATTTATTTGTGATTTAGAGAGTAGGAATTATTTTTGGTGAATTCGACCACCACCAGTGGACATAATCAATGGTGTCCATGACGAAGTCCCCTGCTTCGGACAAATGGAGGATCGTTCGGTTTCGGCCGTCACACGAGACTTCGAACCCCTTGTACCCGCAGTCTTCACCTTGGACTTCGCTAATCCGGAATGGGAAGCGAATCTCGGGTCTGCTAGACGAACAATTCATGATCGGACAGACCTCGGCGCTAGTGCTTTCGCTGGTTATTACTTGGAGGAAGAGAAGGAAAAACAAGGACAAGGAAGAGAAGATTGGCGAGGAAGCCACGTGAGATTCTTTGAGAAGATCGGATAGTGAGCAAGTGGAGAACACAAGGTTTTTAGTAGTGAGGACTACTAGTGGTATTGCTTAGTTTTCTTCTCCAGAGCAAGACGGACGGGGCGATGGAGCTTCCTAAGAAAAGTGTATGCAACCAAAGCTCAAGCACAAGGTCAAAATAGAACATACCAAAGACAATCATTGGCAATAATAATTATCGAGATCTTCTAACGTACGAAAACTACGTCGGTTCAATTAATTCTCTTGAGATCACGATACATTACCTGGCCATCAGTCGTCTCAATTGCCTCATCATTTCTCAAAGTGATTTTAACTGCCTCGGAGTCTAAATTGAATCGAATGTTTGGGAATTAGGAGGTATCAGGAAAAAAAATTAAGAGTGTGTTTATTTCGAGAAAAATGAATGGTTCGAAAAATATTTTTTTTTAGATATGATCGCTTATATTGCTTGAAATAATTAGTCAAGGAAAATGTTTTCATTCTTGATAATAATTAATGTCTGAAATATTTTCGCAAGCAATGCAAATATTTTTATTTACTCATTTTTGTAAGCGATACGGGTAATCGTTTTTAGGAAAAAAATTTCTGAATAATTCATTTTCCGTCAAACAAAAGCACCTAAGAGGAAAACCGATTATGTGTCACAAATTTCTGAAGTTTATGAAAATGTGATCATGTTGCAAATTCTATAAATACGATCATGCTATTACAGAATCTACTCTCTCTTAGGAGGCAACCAGTCAACTACCAGATATGGTTCTAGGTCTAGAAAACTAACATGTACAAGGCATAAAATAATTTGCACTAGCAAGTCGAGCCCAAAAAATAGGGATTGTTTTTCGTGACGGTAAAGCTGGTAAATATTAAAAAAACTATTAGTAAAAGTATAACCGGTGATTTTAATAATGGTAACTTGTTGGTAACTTAGTGATATTTATAATGAAATTATCAACTTTTTTTTTTTGGACAATTTGCAACTTACCAATTTCTATACTACTCTTTAACATTTATTCGCATAACTTACTAACATTTCAAATTTATCAATTCTTAGATGAAATTACCAACCTAAATCAGAGTAATTTTGCTGACTTTTTTCGAATTAAATTACCAACTAGTTTTGGATTCTCAACTCTGAGTTATTTGCCATTATTTAATTGATTTTTTAAGTCAACATCTTTTATTTGCCTTAATTTGCGACCCCTTGCATTTATTAACTCTTTTTAGACATTATCAACCTACATTAATGCATCTCACAAACATTTCTCTACTCACTTAAGTCAGTTTCAAATATTTATTTGGTTTCTTTTGTATACCAATTTTTTTTGGGTTATTTGACTTGGAAAAAAGTTTGTAAGTAACTCAATTAAAGGTTTATAATTTTACATAATAGTTAGTACATTTAAGATATTGGTAAGAAAGGAAAATAAAAGTTGGCTGAATTTTAGCCTTTTTTATCTGTTAGAAATAAGAAAATTTGGTGGTTCCAAGAATAAAAACAAATAAATGTTAGTAACTAACTTAAATAAAAGTTAGTAATGCAATACTAGTTGGTAATTTAATAATGAATGGGTTACCTAATAAGTTTAAGAGAGTCATAAATAGATTATTTTTAAATTTTAAATTTTTAAAAAATTTTGAATTATTATTTTCTTTTCTTTTTTTCTTTCTGTTTCTTTTTTTTATGAAATCTAACGAGGGTTGACGGACCCTCAACGGTCACAGGTAAGGGCTAGCTGGCCTTTGCCGACACCAAGCTAATGCTGCGAAGCCCTCGCCTATCGCAAACAAGGGTAATGTCCCTCACCAAATCTGGGCGAAGATCGAGACCCTTGCCCTCGGCCCTCGCTGAACATAGAAGAAAAAAAAAGGTAAAGAAAGAAAGAAAAAGAAAATTGAAAATATAAATATAAAAAATTCAATTTTTAAAAAAATTATAAAAGTTGTCCACTAAATTTGTATTGCACGGAAGTGTTTTAATAATATAATTTTTTTTAAATCATGAGAAACAAGTTGTCTTAAATTGGGTTAAATGCAGAAGTGTCTTAATAATATGAGTTGGATCAGATATAAGTCTAGAAACTTGCATTACGAATAAATAGGTCATAAGACCCACCAATTTGACAGGTTTAACGACACTCTAGTTTCCAAATCAGGTGTAACAGAAGATGGGCAGAGAAAGAGGGAAAACCATCATATGGCCATTCTTTTAGGAGCTTGGGCATAGGAATCGGGTCGGATCAATGCAAACGATATCAATCCCATTCACAGATCGAGAACAAGATTTATGTTCTATGAGGATTCCAAAATAAAAATCACACCAAAATCTGAAACACAAGAACACATTGATTGAAAGAACATGAGAATTCTTAAGCCATAGTAATCTGAATATATACAGACGGCAAGCTCCAAGCCATCCTAAGCTGATGTCGAAGGCAACGACGATGATCGCGACGCAACCGAAGGTGTGACCAAAGTGGACTCATCTGGCGTATTCCGGCACAGTGGGCACGCGGCATTCATCTTAAGCCACTCGTCGATGCAATCCGCATGGAAATAGTGATCGCACTCGGGTATGGTCCGTAACACCTCCTTGGGCTGGTACTCGCACAAGCATATCGGGCAAGTGTTGTCACTGGGCTTAGGCAAGCGACGGCTCGCACCGAGCAGCGTCTTTGGGTAGGACTCGATGGTTGGCCCGTCGAGTCCCGTCGTGGCAAAGGACCGGGGGACAACAATCACGGTGGGGAAGTCTGTGTTGGTTTCTTCTCGTCGGTGTCGCCGCCGTCCGTAAGCGCTGATCAGGCCGCATACGTAGCCGCCGAGCCCGATGAGGCACAGGAGGGCCGGGATGCCGAGGCCTATGATTATGCCGTACTTGGCACTCCTTGGAAGACCTGAAAAATCCCACTCGAGGTGTGAAATCCTTGGAGCTATCTATGATGCAAGTTCCGATACAGATCATTGCCTTGACTTGTCGGCTCAAAGAATCAGATCAAAGGTTACGATTAATACTCGTGTATGAAGAAGTCAAGCTAAGTTGAAAATGTCAAGCCCATGTATCAGGAATTGATCACTTGACAATCGCACCTTGACTTTTGAGATCAAGTACAAAACTTCAAGGAATTTTCACTTTGAGGACTTGAAAAATAATTATTTGCGCATCACGGCCTCTGAAGTCTTAAGTTCAAAATCACGTACCAAGCCATATCAGTCCAATCGCCACGAAGGCGCTGTGCGACGCATACAAACCGGACGACACGGTCCATGACAATCACGAGCTCATTTTTATCAAAAGGAAAGTGACCTTTCGCCTTCTCTCTCAAATGTTATTTTCTTACCTTATTATAAAAAGAAAGAAAAGAAGAAAAGGCCTCATCCTTTGACCGGGTACTGTCACAACCGTTTCCTTCTGACGTCCTCATTAAATGAAGAATTCTTGTGAACAGTGGACTTAAATAACAGTGGTTAAATTCCGGGGAAACTTTATAAAAATGCATAAATTACATGGATTTTCAAGTAGCCGGCGTCCACGTTCCCGTCCCGGCCGGATTATTAAAAAGTTTGTGGGTGGACCAGAATTTAGGTAATTTAAGCACGACTTTGATTGTGACAAACTTCATTATGTATGACCAAAGAGAACAAACTCAAAGAAAAAGTATGACTTTATCAAAGTTTACGACAATCTAACTGCTAGATTTTTAATTACTAAAGTTAGAAAAAAAAAAGTATGCATTTATTGCAAAGTACTCGGGACAAAGTTTTAGCATCATTTTCATTAATTTTACTCGATGGGTACTTAATTATTAGTCTTTTAAGATTGTTATGTTAAGATAAAATTGTGTTCAAATTCGAAGATATTCACATAAAACACTTCAGGAGTAAAAACTAGGACAATGGCATCACCCCAAGATCGTTATGCTTACCGGTGCTCGGAACATTTGTGCAGGCGATCTCCAAATCGGAGCCGCTCCTCAAGCCGCACGTCCCGCCACGCTCCAAGCACGACTTGCAGTCCGGCTCTCGCCATGCGAGCCTCACGTCCTCGTGCAGATCCGACGCGAACTGCCACATCAGCGGCACGCTGACGGTCCCGATCTCCTCACACGCGTGCGACCCATGCCCGCCGTAGAACTGGCTCTGCACCGACATCACCGTGTAGTCCCCAGCGCTCATGCACTGGATCTCCAGCAGCGTAGGCATCGCCGCCCTCGCTGCCGGCACCGCGTCGCTGGAGCAGTTCATGAGCGTGAAGTTCGAATTCTTGCGCAACGGAGCCCTGAACGGCGAGCCGTCGAGCTTGAAGTTCAGGAGCCGGCTCGGGAGGCAGTTGCCGCCGTCGTTGAGATAGATGGCCTGAGCAGCGTAGTCAATGTTCTGGACGACGAAGCTGCCGGAGAGTGGGAGGGTGAGGATGGTCTGGCGCTGGCTATTGCAAGAAAGGTCGAACCTAGGGTAGCCGCAGCGGCTCCGGTTGAGCCGGAACGGGAACTGTACCGAGAGGCCGCTCTCGCCACACGATGAAGGGCAGTGATGGACGGCTGTTGTCTTCTGAGCCAAAACGAAGCTAGGAACAAAGATTAAGAAAAACAGTCCCGAAGCATACATCGTCTTGGGCTTTCTGATGAGACAATACGGAGGAAGTTGATAATTGAACACTTAGCTAGAGAGAGAGAATGGTTGGGAAGGCTGCATAAACGTCGTCCGACTTCAAATACTAACTAATGGCGACGCAAAAAGCGTTTTTTATGGACTAGAATTCGGTTTTAATGAATGTTCATTAATCATAATTAGGTGGGGTTCGTGTCGTGGCGGGTTTTGATTGGAGAGGGCGAAGAAATGATGAGGGAGTACAGGTGAGTGAAGGACTATGAACAGTGGTCAACCCTGAATGAAAATGCTTTAAAGGTCTGTCTGACTGCTCTAGAAATCTTATACATGAGAGAGATTGGACCATGTCCACGGTTTAACTGCAGCGTTGCTTCTAGGACGGGAGATGGAAAGTTCGACGAGCAATGAATGCAGCAAAGTTGATCAAATGTCGCAAAGTGGGAAGGACGTTGCGCGTTCCTGTTCATTCTCAGGGCCCTCCTGTTCTCCGCAGATGGTACGAGAACTGACTAAGGTTCATCATCGAGCTGCTGAGGAAGCAACATTCTTTCACAAGGGCCTTGTAGTCTTTCTCCTGACCATGATCGCTCTGCTGTATCTCTTCCTAGATCGACTGATGTACTGCAGCATAAGCTGCCAGATGCTTTCGCAGCAGGACCTTGCCTCTCCCAATTACGTTTGAGGATATGAAATCTGCTTCAGGGTCCATGAACCGAGGACATGGAACGTGGCCCTGATGGGTTTTCCTCAAGATTTCTTTACTGGTGCTTGGCCTGTCATTAGGGGTGAGAAACCGGACCTATAGGAACCTAGAACCTGGAATCTGAGAACTGAAACGATAAGAATCTATCCAATTCTAGATTTTAAGGTATACAGGTAGGTTCCAAATTCAAAAATTTGGGAACTTGTTTCAATGGATAGGTTCTAGGCTCTAGGTAGGTGAAACTTAAAATCTACGTTTTTTGTTTTATATATGTCTTTACGTGATCCTACAACATTACATGACGTCTAATGATGAGTATATAATCTGAAACTACTAGTCTAACCTTCCATTTTATGACTGAGATTTTTACTTTGTTAATATTTCATATTTTTATTTGTCTAAATATAAGTTGTTGTCAGTAGATTATAGCAACAATTGATGATCATAAAAGGTAACGATTCATTATAATCGTTTAATTAATAATACAAATAAAATTTGGGTAGATCTTGTAACTTATGACATAGTAGGTTATAAGTTCCAAGGTATGTAGGGTAAGTTCCGGATTTCAAAAAATTAAGAACATGTTCTAACATGTAGATTTTAGGTGGAACTTATAAGAAAGCTGAAACTTCTCACCTCTACCTGTCATTGGTTTGTGCAGCTGGTGTGTGACATTTCTACTCCTAGAAGATGCTGAAAAGGAGAGAATGCGACCGTCGTAACTTCTCGCCAAAGGGCCTTAAATGCTGCTGAAATGACTGAATTCTCGAATTTAAGGCCACTGTCGTGTGGGGCTTGTAAGAGGGAAATAGTCCTCCCACCGTAACAAGTTTGGAGTGCAATAATTTGACTTGCTTATCCCAAGAAAATAAAAATCAAAGGTGCTATCATTTTCAGTGAATTCAGAGTCCTGGCACAAATAATCTAATCCTGCAATATTAAGATAATATAGTACAAGAAAGCTAGTTTATGATTTTTGAAGTTTGAAACATAATTTGTGCCTTTCTTCTAAGAGTTGGCACTTTAAAAAAGAAAGTTGACATACCCAACTTTGACAATTATAACCAGATGACCTTTGATACGAGCATGAAAAGCTTCGGATACGACTTGTGTAGTAACGATAACATTTTTTCGTGGGTCCTGTAAGCTAAACAATTCTAAGACATTGCAGAAAAAGAAGTTTGTCTAAGTCAACCTCCAAAAAACGTGGAAACCCGCTGGGAGGGGAGACAGTCACGAATTAAAGGCTTGTTTCAGAACAAATTGACAAGATGCTCTGCTAATTCATCGATTTTTTTGCTACGCTAATCTCATTAGACAGGTTTAGTGGTAGTCATCAAATATGTGAGCACGGATTAGACGCGAAGCACATGTTCGATGGGAAAATTGTCCAAAAATTTCGAAACTTATTGCACTTTGATCAATATAGTCATAAACATTTCAATTTTAATAATTAATTCCTAAACATTTTCGCGTTTTGCCAATTAAGTCCATCCTGCCAACTTTAGCAAGAAATCGTTGACGTAGACGCAGACCATCCTACATGGACATTTACGTGGCACAATTGGCGTTGACATGTACAATTTTTATAATTTTTTTGAAATTATGAATTGGTTTATAGTTTTTTTTAAATTTTTTTCTTCTTTTTTGTTTTCTTTTTTCTTTCTTTCTTTTTTCCTTACAAGCCTGGCAAGGGCCGCTGGCCAACCCTCCCCACGACACATCAAGAGCAAACCGTTCCTTGTTTAATGCTAATCCGCCGAGCTCCAATTCGCGTGTCATTTGATCCATGGAGGTGCACTTGTTCGAAGGATTTACCTAAGATGAAACTCCATTTTCATCGAATTCATCTTGTAGAAACCAAGATAAATACCCTCTATTGTCTTACCGTTTTTTCTATAGTATCATTATAATTTCAGTTTTCGAAAAGTAAAACAGATTATATCGAGATAGATGAAGCAAATGAAAAATTTCCTCTAATTGGGTCAACTCGTTGACAACATCCCATAAAAAACCATCGTGGCACCATGGGAACAACATTCTTTACATAGCAATCTTTCTCAACTTTGAATTACATTTGAGATACATCACATCTAAATTCTTGGTCTACAGCCCTTCTCTCACGTTAATTGACTTCAGTTTATAAGAAGAAGGTGACAATCCAAGAGGTTTCTACTTGTGCCAGTTCTAGTCTAAGTCAGAAACGACATGCTTATTCTTGAAAACATTAACGTAAGATGCACGTTGATCGTTAGAATGTAAGACGAAGAAACCATAGAATGCTCAAGAATATCTACCCAGAAATCTCTAAGCCATGAATGACCGAAAATTTTAAAATATATATAATGATAAAAAAAATATGAAGAAGTCTGAAATTTTTTTTAAAAGAAATTACAATAATCGTCCACATCAGAGCCCGGCTCGGCAGTCCTACGCTGCCGGCTGTGCCATGTAGTGTTGTAAAAATAAATAGTTTCGAATCAAAAGAGCAATCAAGTCGGATTTTGAGGCGTGATATCACTTTTCTTAAGGATTTATTTGTCCCACAATGTTACTAATGGTCACCGGCAAAAATTCTCCAGGATACAACAAAGTCTCAAAATGAGAATACTAGATAGCAATTCTAGTATTTCTCCAGGGTCTCTCTAGGAAACAATTGAAAATGATGGCTGTAGTTTTCGAAAGAAGACTTGAAAATTTATTTTTCCTCTCCTTCTTGCCAAAAACTGACATATATAGAAATCGATCTTAAAGAACATAGGCAACTCTTCATGAAAGGTTGCAAAGCTAACAAAGATATTCCTTCAGAAGAAGTTACAAACTGAACAAATACAACCCTTCGGGAAAGATTGAAAACTGAACAAAAATAATCTCCAAAAGTAGTCTTAAAAAGATAAGCGTAAAATTCGGATTAAAATAAAATAAAAATATATATAAATAAAATTCTGAATTTCCATAATTTCGAAAATTATTTAATAAACAAAAAACAACCTTTCAACTAATAAAGATTAATGAGATAACCTTATTAAATAAAATAAAAAAATAAATGGATTAGTGCTAATTAAACCACAGCCACGCAAGCGTGTTAAGTGCTAAGTACGCCTAATAATCGCGCCAAAATCGTGCAATTATTCACGCACCCACACGCGGGTATTGTGTGGACTAGCACACACCACATTATCTTTACTCTAAGGAGCAAGAAGATATTCGTAGTTATAAAGTGGCCTACTTTCTCAAAACTTTCATATATGGGACAAAGGAAAGAGCATTATTTTATTTTTTTTACAAACAAACATCCAACAATCCCCCACTTTGTTTGTAAAAAAAATATTTCATGAATAAAAACTTTAAAAAAATTAAAAAAAAAACGTACAACCAAGATTTCGATGAGATTAATATACATGCATAAAGATCTCTTTCAAGTAAAACATTTACTTAGTGCAAGTATCTCAAAACTCTGTCAAATGGAGAAGTAGCTCGGCTTTAAACTTATACTTTTAAATAATAGAATCGGATATACTGCACATATACTAACCTCTTGTTTCAGCGAGAAGTTCTATATTACTCCACACTATTATGGCCTTGTGCTTGATCCTATTTCATGAGCTCTCTAGAAAGCAACCCAAACTTTTGTAAGAAGCGACACCAATTCTAAGCTCATATAGGTGAAGTATTTACTATGTGTTTCTGTTACTATTAACACATTACAAGTTTGTACTATACTTCATTAAGAATTCAATTCATCCTCTCAAACGTAACAGACAATACTAACTTCTCATATCATGGCTAGCGTTAGTATCAAATAATCACATTCAGTAACTTGTTCTTACCCATTAAACCTTGTAACTAGTGATGTTCTAGAAAAAGGTTGTGTTACCATTACTGTTATTTTAATTAAAGGGTTTCAGCCCCATTTCTTTCGAGGTCGTAGTTACCATCTATCTTGGTACAGCCTTTGTAAAAGGATCAGCTAAATTATTGCTTGACCTCACGTAGACAATTGTTATGGTACCATCTTGAATCAATTGTCTCACGTACTCGTGTCTTAGACTAATATGTCTAGACTTACTATTATAAGTGCTATTATAAGCTCTTGCCAAAGTAGCTTAACTATCACAATGAATAGAGATAGGAGGCAATGGACTAGGCCATAATTTGATATCCAACAACAAATTCCTAATCCATTTAGCCTCTTTCCCAGTTGCAGCTAACTCAACGAATTCGGATTCCATCGTTGACTGAGTTATACATGTTTGTTTCTTGCTCGCCCAAGAAACAGCACCTCCGCCGAGTGTAAAAATCCATCTAGAAGTGGAATGTTTATCACCCACACTTGTAATCCAACTAGCATAAGTATATTCTTCTAATACAGCCGGATAATTATTATAGAACAGACCTAAATTTTTAGTTCTCTTAAGATAACCAAAAATTCTAGTAATAGCCCTCTAATGTTCTATACTTGGATTACTAGTATACCTACTCAACTTGCACACAGAATGAGCAATATCAGGTCTAGTACAATGCATCGCATACATTAATGACCCTATAGCACTTGCATATTAAAGTTGTGCTACCGCTCTACCAGTATTATAATTTAACTTAATACTAGAATCAAATGGAGTACTTATTTCCTTGAAACCAAGATGCTGAAATTTATTTAGCATTTTTTCAACATAATCACATTGGCTCAAAGAATAACCCCCACCGTGCTTTTTAACTTTAGTACCTAAGATAGTATCTACTTCACCTAAATCCTTCATTTTAAACATGGAGGTTAGATACTTCTTAGTCTCAACTATTCCAGTCATATTTGTTCCAAAGATAAGCATATCATCAACATACAAGCATACTAAGACACCATAGCCTTTAGTGAATTTAGAGTATATACACTTATCAGCACTATTGTGGATGAAACCATTAAACAATATGACCGAATCAAATTTTTCATGCACTGCTTAGGAGCTTGCTTAAGCCCATAAAGAGACTTCGTCAATTTACATACTTTCCTTTCATTTCCAAGAAGAACAAAACCCTTAGGTTGTTTCATGTAAATTTCCTCATTTAAGTCTCCATTCAAGAAAGCAGTCTTGACATCCATTTGATTAATACAAAGATCATAAATGGAAGCTATAGCAAAAAGAATTCGAATAGAAGTTATACGTACAACACGAGCATACGTATCAAAATAATCTATTTCTTCCTTTTGACTATACCCTTTTGCCACTAATCTAGCCTTAAAAGCTTGGATAGAACCATCAGAATGATATTTTCTTCTAAAAACCCATTTGCAACCAATAGGCTTGTGTCCTTTTGGTAAGTCTACTAATACCTAAGTATTATTGGACATAATTGAGTCCATTTCATCATTTACAGCTTCTTTCCAAAAAGAAGCATCTCTAGAAGACATAGCATCAACAAAACTTTTAGGATCGCCTTCTAAATTTAATACTAAAGGGTATTTATTTACTACGTTATTATCTCTGTCTCCTTCAACAAGGAAAACGTGAATAATATAACCTGGACCTAAATCCTTAGATTTTCTTGCTCTAGTGCTTCTCCTCAATTCATTCATGTCTTAGAATCATTTGTTCCTTTCTCATGAGAATTTGCTTGAGTTTCTATGGGTTTTGAATTATTTTCAATAATTTCAGAACCCGTAAAACATTTATTCTCAAAGAATTCAACATCTCTTGATTCTACAATGACATTGGACTCTAAATCAAGAAGTCTATAGGCTTTACTATTTTCAGCATATCCAATGAAAACGCTCTTGATAGCTCTAGGACCAAGTTTCGTCCTCTTGGAGTCTGGTACTCGGTAATATACCAAGCACCCCCACACTTTAAGGTACGACATATTTGGGTTTCTACCTTTCCATAATTCATAAGGGCTCACGTTATTTCTCTTAGATGGTATTATATTATAAATATAACATGCAATAAGCAATGTTTCTCCCCAAAGATTAATTGGTAGTTTTGAATTCGAAAGCACACAATTAACCATTTCTCCGAGAGATCGATTTTTTCTTTCAGCCATACCATTTTGTTGTAGAGTATATGGTGCGGAAACTTGATAAATAATACCATGTTCTTCACAAAATGAAGAAAGTTCATTTAAGAAATATTCTCCATCTCTGTCTGAACATAGAACTTTGATTTTCCTTTGCAATTGATTTTCTACTTCAGCTTTATATTTCTTGAACATGGTACAAGCTTCATCATTCGACATCATGAGATAAACATAAAGATATCTACTGCAATTATCCACAAAGGTAATGAAATACCTTTTACCATCACGAGTTAACATGCCATTGAATTCGCAGATATCACTATGCACCAAATCCAACAAATTCGAATTTCTATTAACACCAGGGAATGGTTTCTTTATGAGTTTAGACTTAGCAAATATTTCACATTTGTCTAATTCGCCATTAAAATTAATCAAGTCTAACTTTTTCATATTTTTTAAATAGCGAAAATTTATATGTACTAATCTACTATGCCATAAAGAAGCAAACTCAATAGTATAAGCAGAAGATACGAAAATATTATTGATACTTAGTTGATACATGCTGTCATTGGCATAGCCCTTCCCCACAAACGTCCCATTCTTCAACAAGATAACCTTGTCGGATTCAAACAAAATTCGAAAACCCCTCTTACAAAGTAAATCAATTGAAACTAGGTTTTTCCTAATTTCAGGTACATAAAAAACATTAAGAAGAGTAATCTTTTTTCTAGAAGTAAGGTCAAGTTCCACAGTGCCTTTGCCAGCAACCTTTGCAAGAGCATTATTCGCCATTAGGACCTCTTGAACATTTGCGTCAACAGTCTCTTCAAATTGCTCGAACATGTATTTGTCCTTGTACACATGGACTGTCGCTCCAAAATCTAACCACTAACCGGATTAGATGGTAGTAGAATTGATCTTAGAAACCATAGCCATCGAACCATTGATTTCAGCAATGTTCATATTTGAAAACATGGTTGAAATCATGGCCATATAGTTCTCTTCAACCAAATTTGCATCTACCTTCACCGTTGGAATGTTCTTGTCCTTTGATAAGCTCTTGCGGTGAATGTAATCATTGGCATAGTGTCCCTATTTGCCACAAACAAAACAACAACCCTTCTTTTTCTTGTGTGTCTTCTTAAATGTATGCCCATTCTTTACTTTAAAGTTCTGGCTAATTTTTCTTTTTCTCTCCACAGCATTTACCTTGGAATCATACAAAACAGAATTATCATGCATACATGACTCTTCCTCAATACGAAGATGTTTCTGTATTTGCTCCAAGATGAAGTCCTCCGACTTATGCATCAGCCTTTTTCGTAGTATTTCCAAGTTGAAGGCAATTTTGCAATAATTGCTCCAACTTGAAAGGTTTCTGGAATTTCAATTTTGAGGGCACGAATTTTGTTGATGAGCACTTGTAATTCATGGACTTGTTCCAACAAGGACTTAGTATCAATAAACTTGAAATCAAAATACTTTGCGATCAAATACTTATTGATACCTTGCTCCTCCGTTTTGTACTTGAATTCCAGTGCGTTCCAAATTTCTTTGGCCGACTTCATCTCAGTGAATAAGTCATACAATCTATCAGACAGTGCATTTAGAATGTGTCCACGACATAGCAATTCGTCCTCCTCATGTTTCCTCTTTTCCTTGTTAATCCTTTCAACAGCTTCCGCACTTGGCTGTCCTCCCTCAGTAGTAGGCTTCGGATCTTCAATAGGCGCCAATTTTGGATCCAGAATATAGGATATCTTCGGGGCAGTGAGTAGGAACATCATCTTGTCCCTCCAACGAGCATAGTTGTTCCCATCGAACCGATCTAGTTTGACCATGTCTTGGTTCATGATTTTGATTGTCTCCGACTCCATTGTTAAACAGAAATAAATCCTTAAGATTGTTGTAAAAATAAATGGTTTCGAATCAAAAAAGCAATCAAGTCGAACTTTGAGGCGTGATATCACTTTTCTTAAGGATTTATTTCTGTCAGTTTTTGGCAAGAAAGAGAGAAGAAATAAATTTTCAATTCTTCTTTCGAAAACTACAGCCATCATTTTCAATTATTTCCTAGAGAGATCCTGGAGAAATACTAGAATTGCTATATAGTATTCTCATTTTGAGACTTTGTTATATCGTGGAGGATTTTTGCTAGTGACCATTAGCAACATTGTGAGGCAAATAAATCCTTAAGGAAAGTGATATCAAGCTTCAAAGTCCGACTTGATTGCTCTTTTGATTCGAAGCCATTTATTTTTACAACATGTAGGACGTTCGGCGTTACTAAATTGATAAATCATCAAAAAGTTTAAAACAAAATTGGTCAAATTATAAAGTTTAAGATTGAATCAGCCATCACAGTAGATTTAGAATTTTTTTTGGATAATTTTTCCAAAAAAAATATGTATGAAATATCCGATTCTTTACACACCATACAGTTGACTTTTCATTCTGTGTTCTCTCTCCGATCACTCAGAGAAGGGGCTTCTGCAAGTGCCGGGGACTCCTAAAACCCTAAAAGAGAAAAGCAAAAAAGAAAGTCAAACGTGAGGACACAAATTACAAAGTCAAAGCTAGGGTTCTCCATAACAAGTCTGATTGCATCGCTAAGCTTTTGGTCCACCAAAACGGCGCTCGTTCTCACCAGGCTCCGTTCCCCTCCGCAACTATTGGAGGTTTAAACTATCTTGGATGGACTTTGCGACGACAGGGATGACGGCTGCTGAATCGAACAAATCGCGAGTTCACAAAATGGTTCGTGGACCACACGGGACAGTGATATAACAGTTGAAGTTTCGTCGGTGGAGCAATGGTCATACCTTTCGCTTCGAATCAAAGTTTGCATTCATTGACAAGCATGGACCTTTTCAGTCGCGTCTTTTCAACAATCTTGCGCTTCTGATTACCACTCATTTGGATAGACTAAGCACGGACATGGACATGGACACGGACATGGAAATGGACATGGACCGAGGAATGCGTAGCTCTCCTATTTTAACACTGATTTGTCCGATTCTTTGCCGTAGAAAAGGGCAAAGATACAGCCAACTCTTTACCAAAAAAAAAGATACAGCCAACTTGAGAAAAATAAGCTCACGAGCCTTGTCATCATCTCATTATCACATGCCTTTCGTATAGAATCAAGAATCGGTCAATCAAGATCCCTATTATTCAATAGCGGATGGTGCATGCAGGTACCGTTATTCAAAGTTCAAATTGGATAATCTTGTTCTTTTTCAATGGTCCGGGGCAAGATATTGCATATTTATTCAGTGTGACATGATAGCTCTCAAATCATCGGCAAGAGCATGAATTATTACATGAACCGGATGTACATACCTTAGTGTTCATACGAACGGTTTGTATTCGGTTGACATCGCACGAAATGCCAATGGGTTCACTACAAAAAAAAGTAGGTTTTAACGACGAATTTTTCCATGAAAAAATTGGGAAAATTAGTCGCTAAACGAATTTGCGATGAAATTAACGACGGAAAAAAATTCGTCGCTAATTCGGCGTTTGCAAAATTTAGCGACGGAAAATTTCAATTTTCGTCGCTAAATTGCGACGGAAAAAAATTCGTCGCTAATTCGGCGTCACAAAATTTAGCGACGGAAAATTTCAATTTTCGTCACTAAATTGCGACGGAAAAAAATTCGTCGCTAATTTGCCACGAATTTTGTCCGTCGCAAAATTCGTCCCTAATTTGCCACGAACTTTATTCGTCGCAAAATTAGTAGCTAATTATTCGTTGCAAAATTTGTCGCTAATTTGTCACGAACTATATTCGTCGCAAAATTCGTCGCTAATTATTTATCGCAAAATTCATCCCTAATTTGCCACGAACTATATTCGTCGCAAAACTCGTCGCTAATTTGCCATGAACTGTATTCATCGCAAAATTCGTCACTAATTTGCCACGAACTGTATTCGTGGCAAAATTCATCGCTAATTTGCCACGAAATTTTTTTTGTAAGTAATTTGCGACGAACTTATTTGTGGCAAAATTCGTCACAAATTTGTCACGAAAATTTTTTACTTTTGCCATGAACATTATTCATGAACAAATTTAGCAACGATTTTTTATTAATTCTTTAGAGACAAACTCTGCAACGAATATCGTTTAGGAATGAAATTAGCGACGAAATTTTATTTTTGTAACGAATTTTTATAATTTGTGATCGTACAGTAAAATCATTTATTTTATTTTTCGATTTTAAACTTAATTAAAAGCAAAATTAATTTCTGAAATTTATATTTAACATTGATTAAGCACTTAATAACATCAAAATATTATAATAATATGAAAATGAAATACATTCATCTACATTTTCCACAAGAATGACATAAATATTTTTCTTTATAGTACACATAACGAGAGAATAAATAACCTTGCATAATAACTAATCTTGCACAATAAACAATGACGACAGAAATGAATCAAAAAAGAATATCCGGCTTTTAGCGACAATCTCCATCATATAAATACTAAACAAAACTAAAGACACGATCCATGTGAGATGCTCACTTCCTTTGCTCTGTGAAGTGCACGTACTACTCAAGTGCTTTCTTGTTTACATAACTAAACTGTCGGAGCTGCTCGTTGCATCTGTGAAGCATCTTCTACAACTCTTTGATGCTCCTCTGTCTATACCTATAATCTCAAACATATAAAATGAGGTATGATGAGCTTCAATAGTGGAAACCAAATTAAAATTCAGTAGCAAAGGGAACATACGCCTCAAAAGCATTTTCAAAGTCAAAACATTTTCACAGTTAGACAAGGAAACATACGTCTCAAAAGCATCAGAAGCTAACAGGCCAAAGTTCCTTATCTTTTTTGAGTACTCATCTTTTTGGCTATAAGAGTATTCCTCCGGCTAAAGAGTTGTTCAAGTTCTTTAGTTTCATCCTGAAGTGTTTTCTCATAGGTGTCCTCCAATGCCTGCATTCGAGCAATCATTTGAGAAGAAACCAAAGAGTTGAATACCAACATTTAGTCCACACTGAAAAAATTAAATGGTACCTTCAACTTCGCCATCTCATCTTTGATCTTTTTTATTTGCTTATTTGTTTCCTCTGTACTTCTATTAATTCCTGATAATTTTTGTTTCAATCAAAAGCGTGAACAAAATCTAAAGCTTCAAGACAACAATATTCCGATCAATCCAAAATTTCCACCTTCTAATCGCTGGGTTGCATCAATGACCAATGATTTAGTATCTTTTAGCTCCTGCCACTTTGATTCCGCTTCATTTTCATGCAAATCAGTCTCTGATGAGGATATAATAGCCTCATACTCTTGCTTCTGCCTCTTGAGATTAGTTGCAAGGTTAGTCTCAAGCTCTGCTTTTCTTGTTTCCATCTGCAAACAAACAAAAGTGATTACCAATATGCACAAAAACAGCACAACTGTACTCTGGCAAGGTTCTCATTGCCAACCTCAATGCGAATATCAACAATACATAGAACTATATTCTACCTTTTCAGCAGTTACAGGCTTTGTCAATTTGCGTTCTTGTTATGAAGTGACAAGCAAGAGAATGAGCATCTATCCAAAGAAAGCTTCAAAAAAATTAACACATGAAGCGCAAGTGAAGTCTGAGTGTTCTTGAGCATCTATCGAACGATAGCTTTGTCCTCTCCATTTTCTTCCTTTCCCCCAGAAAAAAAAGGAAGAAAACCCAAGAAAGAACTCACGCCGATTCGAGCCTCGCCCCACCATTCGCAACAACATAAAAAAAAGTCCAAAATTGCACGTCTATTCGCAAATTGGAGAACTGGGTCATTCATCAAACACTTGCAAAGCACCCTATCCTGACCCATTTACCCTATAAACTCACAAACATCATCTCCATTTCTCGATCAAGACTATACCCAATTCTAACGAAACAAGAACAACGACAACCATTACAATAATTCGACGATGTATCTATCAGTTAACACACAAATATACTCGAGAACTTCAATAAAAAGGTCACAAAATCAGAATAGACGGAACGTACAAATCTCGAAATGGCTGGAAACTATTGGGGCCCTCCTTCCACAGGTAGCCGTCCCTCTCGACGGTGGTGATGTTGCCGTCGATGCGGTCCCTGCCCTCGGTGATGACCACGTCGGGGGCCCTGTCGCAGTGCTCCGTGGCGAGCGCCTGGGCAATGCAGAGCCCGCTGATCCTGCCCCCGACCACCACGCAATCAACCAGTCCCCCGCCGGTGGCCCTCGGCTGGGAGATTGCGGGGCCCTCGGTGACGGAGCACCAGATCCCGGCGGGGCGCACGGGAGGGCATGTGGGCGCGGAACGGGCAGATGGCAACGGAGGAGGAGGCAACGGCCGTGGCCGCGGCGACGGAGGAGGAGGCAACGGCTGTGGCCGCGGCGGCGGTGAGGGTGGCCATCATGGCTGGCAGAGGAGGGAGCGATGGAGAGGTGTTTGGCGGAGGGGGGGTTCTGAGGAATAGCAGAGAGAGAGAGAGAGAAAGTAGGGTGAGGGCGGGCAGATTTGAGAGATTAGCTGGGAGCTAAATTCAGAGTTGGTCGCTAAATTTAGCGGCGGATTCAGCGACAAAGATGCAAAAGTGATTTTCGTCGCTAATAAAATAGTGCCCGAAAGTGATTTTCATCGCCAAATCCGTCCCTAATTAGCGACGGATTTAGCGACGAAAAAATAAAATAGTCGCAAATGTGCCCGAAAGTGATTTTCGTCGCTAATTAGCGATGGATTTAGCAACGAAAAAATAAAATAGTCGCGAATGTGCCCGAATGTGATTTTTGTCGCTAAATCCTTCGCAAAATTAGCGACGGATTTAGCGACGAAAAAATAAAATAGTCGCGAATGTGCCCGAATGTGATTTTCATCACTACATCCGTCGCTAATTAGCGACAAAAAAATAAAATAGTCGCGAACGTGCCCGAATGTGATTTTTGTGGCTAATTCCGTAGCTAATTAGCAACGGATTTAGTCACGAAAATATAAAATAGTAGCAAACGTGCTCCAAAAGTGATTTTCTTGGTTGAATCCGTCGCCAATATAAAAATAGTCACGAAAGTTATTTGCCTCGCTAATTTTCTTTCGTCGCTATTTCCATCACAAATTAGCGATGAATTGGCATTGGTTGCTAATGTTCCGTGGCTAAATCCTTATTTTTTTGCAAAATTATAATTTTGCAACGAAATTAGCAACTACGCAAATTAGCAACGACCCATTAATGTTAAAAATTCAGCAACTACAAAAAGTCGCCAATGTCGTCAATAATTTTGCGATGAACACTACGGATTTAGCAACGAGAATCACAATCGGGCATACTCGCGACTATTTGATTTTTTTGTCGCTAAATCCGTCCCTAATTAACGACGGATTTAGCGACGAAAATCACATTCGGGCACATTCGCAACTATTTTTTTTATTTTCGTCGCTAAATCCGTCGCAAATTAGCGACGAATTCAGCGACGAGAATCACATTCGGGCATATTCGCGACTATTTGATTTTTTCGTCGCTAATTAGCGACCGATTTAGCAACGAAAATCACATTCGGGCACATTCGCGACTATTTTATATTTTCGTCGCTAAATCCGTCGCTAATTAGCGATGGATTTAGCGACGAAAATCACATTCGGGCACTTTAGCGACTATTTTATATTTTCAATTTTTCGTCGCAAAATTAGCAACGATTTTTTTTTCGTCGCAAATTAGCGACGGATGTAGTGTTCGTCGCTAATTCATTCCATCACTAATTAGCAACGAATTTTTTTCATCGCTAATTTGCGACGAAGTTTATTTTTCGTCGCTAATGCCGTCGCTAATTTTCCGTGGCTAAATCCTTATATTATTTTTTTTCTGTAGTGGTTTCGTATAAACAGTGGTGCAATCGAACATCGAGTTGAGTTTCAGGTCCCAGTTCCATATAGACCTGACCATCGGGGAGACCGCCAAGCCCAAAATTTTACGTGGCGGGGGGGCTTTGGCTGGAAGTCGCGGGCTTGGTCAAGCATCCAGGCTCACCAATTAGAAAGCACGGGCGAGCCAAGCCCAGGCACGTGCACCGCGCATAAGTATGGTATCTTCAACTGTCATGCCAACCCCCCCTTTTTTTTTGTAGAAACAATAAAAATAAATATGTTTGTGCACGGATCTAAAAGTAAACTAGCAAAATTTAAAATAAAAAAAATATATAAGAAAAAATCGACGAATTGCACTATCTAAACAAGGGGGTTTAGAAATTTCGTTTGCCAAACAGACAATTCTCAACGAAAACTCACGGCTGGGCGGGCTGGAAGTTCTGGCCCAAACCCAAAGAACGGGCCAAAAAAAGAACCCCAAGCAAATCAGCCCATCGATGCACAAGAGTTTCGGCCCAAGACCGCTCGGCCCGGCCCGTAACGGTCACTTCTATCCCTTCCGCCCCCCGTCGTCGGGAGTATCCCAGAAGGGTAGGAATTTCCAGAGCGACGGAGAGCGAGACCGAGAGAGATGACCGGCGGAGGCCAAGCGATGAAGCGGATCCCCAGGATCAAGTTCCCTCAGCGGCGTCCGAATCCCTCCGGTAACCATCTCGGAATCCTTCCCTCCGGCGGCTTCGTTCGGCTCGCGTCCTTTGGCTTTTCTTTTCTATCCTTCCTCGCCTTCTCTTTTGGCTTCTTCTTCTTCAATCCGGTTGCTTCGTGGCCCCGTCGTCATCGCCTTGCCTGGCGTCGTTGTGAAGTAAACCCCTCAGGGCATGTTCGATTTCGTTTTGGGTCTACGGATTGCTTGGCGAAGGTGACGTTTGCGCGTGGGTTTGTGGACCTCTCTCTGCGCGTGGGAAATGCGGCGGCGGGTGATTGATTGGCTTCCCCGACGTTGATTGGGTTGATGGGTGCGAGAGCATCGAGCGGGGGAAGGTGTGATGGGTGGTGGGGAAATTAGGTTGGTCTGAGAAGTGGGTAGATGCTTGATTGAAGCGGACGGGTTCTGTGATTGCTCGAATATATAGTCAAACTGCTTGGGATCGGATGAAGCTGCGATTCCTTGATGAAATGGCTTGGCTCGAAGAATGAAATGGAAATAGTTGGAGAGCTCGTTGCAGTATGGAAGAATTGCGGTTGTCTTAGGTTCTCTGATGCTGGAGTCAGGTCATTTGTTACATGAATAGGGGGTGCTGCTGAAAGCTGGGTTGTGTGGCCAACTGGTTTTTACGTGGCTAGATCTTTGTTGGTGCTTAGGAGGCAGCCTCTGTGTGCAAAATCTTAGTTAGACAAAGTCATCTTAGGATGCTGCCTCTCCCATAATGCCCGAGCGCTAGCTTTTTGCTCCTCAGAAATCCCAAGTTTTTTAACCTGCATCGGTCTTTCTTGAGCTTTGGTGCTTTAAGTGTATGTTGCATGTAAGTATTGGTCACTCAAGCATTTTATGTGGAATGACGATCTGGCTTGTGTCTTTACACAGAGTCATTTTTGCGTAAGGGTAGTAAATCACGCCCTCCTGCATCTTTTTCTTTACTTAATGCATCAAGGTTTTCCTGGGGATAGTTTTTCTTTGATAAGTTGTTCGTTGTGTCTTTTTCTTGGTCGGTATGTACTAGTAAGTCCAGATACATGCTCCCTATCTACTGCCCTTTCCAATGCTTCTTCAACCTCCATCCTATTGTCTTGTTGGAAGCACCATGTTGACATATTTTCATTGATATTAATGCTCCCACTTGCAGCTCAATTGCTGCTGGCATTTGACCGCTTCAATAGTGCGTATAATCATAACCATCTTACTCGTTAGGAAAATTGTGACTTTCTTCCCTGTACTTTCACAGTTTTTCTAATCAAGTTCCTGATACAGAATCTATTAGTGAAGCGTTTCTAGACCGATTGGACAAGCAGAAGTCCAAACGGAAGGCAAAACGGTGATGTGACTAGAACCGGCGACCAGGTTGACGATATTGGATTGAGCTCAAATTCGGTCTTTTTAAGAGAAACGGCGTTCTGAACAAAACTCACAGTCTTTAGCTGTGACTACGATGGATTTTAGCGATTCGGGATCGTTTACATGGGTTTTTCATTTTTTTAATAAATTTTTATGGGTTTTAATTTTGAGGGCAGTTTTGTAATTTTGATATTTTATAATCCTAGTAGGTTTTGGTTTAGGGATATACAAGCTTGTTTTAGGGTTCTTTTTGAAGAACAGAACATTATCATCAATATTGAATTTTGAGATTTTTCTCCCTAAACAAGGTTTTGCTTGAATTACTCGTTGAACGCTGCATCAGGTGGTATCAGAGCCTATGGTGACTGGTGGTGGTCTTCGTGACGATGCTCAGGAGACTGGAGCCTCAACCCTTGGGGACAACGCGCTGCAACGTTTGGAGCAGAGTTTAACGTTAGGCGAATAATTCAAGCAAAACCTTGCTTAGAGAAAGAAATCTCGAAATTTAATATTGATGATAATGTTCTGTACTTCAAAAAAAAACCTTAAAACAAGCTTATATATCCCTAAACCAAACCTTACTGGGATTATAAAACATCAAAATTACAAAACTGCCCTTAAAATTAAAACCCATAAAAAATTATTAAAAAAATAAAAAATCATGTAAACGATCTCGAATCGCTAAAATCCATTGTAGTCACAACCAAAGGCAGTGAGTTTTGTTCAAAACGCCGTTTCGCTTAAAACAACCGAATTTGAGCCCAATCCGATGTCGTCAACTGGGTCCGCCGGTTCTAGTCGCATCACCGTTTCACCTTCCGTTTGGACTTTTGCCTGTCTAACCGGTCCAGAAACGCTTCACTAATAGATTTTGTATCAGTTCCCGTACTTTTGACTTGTCTAATCATGTCTTTCTACTTTCACAGCTTTTCTAATCTAATCCATCCTACATCAAATTGGACCAAATTCAGCTGACATGGCTATAGGACAACATGAAAGTATAACGCTGATAAATTATGCAGAGTACGATGTGGATAAAATTCAGCCAATATGGACGCCTTCGTGGACCCACATTGGAAAACTTTTGTCCACGTCACACTATGACGTCGTCCAACAGCCATGTTAGCTGAATTTGGCAATAATTAGTGTCGGAGGAACATGATTAGGAAAATAGTGGAAGTAGAAGGACTTGATTAGACAAATTAAAAGTACAAAGACTTGATTAGAAAAGACATGAAAGTATTGGAACAAAAAGTAGATTTTTCCTACTCCTTACAATAGTACGTTAAACTTATCGAACATTTGACATGTTGAAGATACGTATTAATGTGCAAAACTCCCATTTCCACCTTAAATTCAGTCTCAGTTCTAGTTGTCTAAAGTTTATGGCTGATTTTATGGCTCAAGATGTGTTGTTCGTGCATGTGTAGCCTTTTGTGTGGATGCTTTTAGTCTGTTTTATGCCGTGGTTATGTTGTGACATCTATCAGATCGTCGTTTGTCGATGCTATTTTTAAATCCTCGTATGAATGCATCACACTTCAAATGTTCCAGTCTGAAATGCAGCCCTGCTTACCTGTGTCCTTGTACATCAACAGACTTTTGGTTTCTTTTCTGTCAATAATTTTAAGCATTATTCATGGAGAATGACTAAACATTATTTATTGACCTCTAGGATTCTAATAAATTGCAGGTACGGTATCCCAGCCTAAATCTACATCTACTGCTCCCCCTGTTCAAACATTCTTTGCAAATTCAAAGGTTTCAACATCTACGGGAGGAAAGGCCTCACTTCAGCCCAAACGAACAGCTGTGTCCCAGGAGGAGATTGATGCTATATTGGTCAGTCAAATTCTTTTTCTCCTCAGAACCTGACATTTTCATTGCCTTTCAAGTGATCTATCTCATCTTTAGCTGCATCAATCACCATAAATGGAAAGAAACAATGAGAAGAAACAGGGACACGTTAGTTAGTGGTCTTCTCTTGAGGAATCAAATCAGAACTTAGTGAGGTACAAATTGCAGCTGATGAAAATGTTCTTCAGGCGATTGATTGTGAAAATGTACTACAAGTTCCTTTGCTGAAATCGATAAGTGGAGAAAGAACGGTACCTATTTTTCTTTTGCAGAGGCATTTAGGAAATAGCAAGGCTTCTTGGGAAAGTTGTGTTAACATGGCGTGGATGCATTATTCATAAAAGTTTGGCGAACTTACTACTTAGATACTGAAGTAGAGAACAAATTTTGCAACGCATTCTTGTTTGTTCAATTGTGAATAGTAGGATGGAATGTCTTGTTTTCCATCTTCATGCTGTGACAGTGGACTGCTCCGTTTTTTAAGTATTCCAAATCATAATATTTCAAGTTGAAAAAGAAGTTCTTAAGTTACATAGCATCTTGTTCACTGAGAGCTGCATATAGCTATTATTACCTGCTCTAATTGTAAAGTGGTGCCTGAAAATGACTCCCATGTTATAGTCAAAAGTTTTTGTGGCAAACCTTACCAGGCCAAAAAGAGCAAGCAAATCCCATAAAAAGCAAATAAAGACATTGTGTTCTCTGGATTGAAAAGAGAAGCAAAGTGATTGAATACTTGCCCTTTTGAATTTGTCATGTTAAATGCAACTCCTGTTTTCGGGTCCAACTGGAAGTGCGTTACACATCTTCATGTACCGTGACCAGATTTCTCACATCCTATTTAAGAAGCAACATAATTTGATTCCTTCAATCTTCTTCTTTAATGATTGGGTGGTTGATAAGAAGATTCTTGGAATGCCTTTTTGGCAGTTGGGTGGCTGCTCCTGATCGCAGAATGGAGCTGCTAGAGAGGTGCTGATGTTGCTGGAATTTCATTCTTGACGATTTATGCGTTATCTTGTACTTTTGGTTGGTGATCTATCCTGTACTTGCAATTTCTATTGTTTGTGATTTCTAGATCACCCAGTAGCAATTTCGAATGTGGACACAATATAGATGAATGACTTGAAAATTCATCGTATTTGCATCGGAATTTATATACGCCCACCATGCATAATGTTTGTCCCGGTCTATGCAATTGGGTTCCTCAACAGTCCAGTTATGTACTCATCAGCTGAATGATTGAATAATCATCATTCATCAAAGACCTTGAAAACCATTTTTTCTAACTCTAGGCATGATGTTTGGGGACACTCGGAGACAGACATATTTCCAAGTTTGAACCTTTAAGTAGTAAATCATATTCTCAGTAATATACTTACATACTCAAGCAGAGATGCTAAAGAACATGAATTCAAGGTTTGTTCTGAATGAGATTCTCCAAGATCACAGACCTAGGACTCTTCATGGGAGGTCCTTTCTCTCTCCTCTCCAGCTCGTCCAAATTGAAAGTTATCAACCGATCCCAATTCCCTCCTTCAAACAACACCCCAGCTTTTCCATCGGTGATCCTCTGCACGATCCCGCAGTACATGTAATACGGGTTGTTTGGGTTCTTCACGAGCGCAATCATTCCTGGCATCAGAAGCGGCAGCTCCGGTGCCTTTGGCTTCTTCAAGCTTGGAACTGCCGCTGAACTCATCTTCTCGGCCGATTTCTTCGGCGGTGGTGGATTCTTCTCAATGAAAGACTGCAGTCCCTTCTCACCGCCGGGGAATCCTCCAGTCAACCCCATGAGTTCCTTCTCGAATGCGTCTTCAGGGACGCTCTCCGCCGCAGATACCGCATCTCCGGCGGGCTTTCCATCGTCCGAAGATGGAGACAGCTCTTCGATTCCCGCGGGCTTCTCAACATCAGACGACAGGGACGGTTCTCCGACGGTTCGCTTGAGCTCTTGCTCAATGCCCTTCTCGCCATTGCAGAGGCCTCGCCCGCCGAGTATCTCGGAGAGGTCAAACTTAGCAGTACACAGTCTCGAGTGGATCGTCGACCGGCCGTGCTTCGGAAATGTGGCAGACGGCTTGCGGAGGCGGGCGGCGCTGCTGCCAAGGAATGCGGACCTGAGGGAAGGAGGGTGGAGGTTGGGGAGAGTGGAAGCCATGGTTGATGGCCGAGTAGGGGAGTTGATGTCCTTTAAATCCTGGCCACAAGAGTGTGCCTATGTTGATTGGGTGATTTTTTTGTGGAGTATGGGAAAAGACCCACCAGTACAAGAGCCCCGCGACTACAAAGCAGAAGTGGTACGTTGGAATTTGGATTGCGGGCTTCTTGTACTGGTGGTTTTTGGACACGCTTCTGTTCTGCATGGGCCGATAGGTTCGATTACGGGTTGACCCGATTATGGAAAATTTTCGATTGGAGATGATTGAATGAATTGGGCCAATTGCTTTCGAGAAAAATGGTTTTAAAATTCGAAATGGGACACGGTGGAGATATTTTCTAATGCACTAACCTACATTTTTATCAAGCATATTTTCGTGGAGTGCCTATCTCGGGAAAAATATTTAAAAAGTCATAAACATATTGAATTTGTACAAATTCGATCTTAAACCTTTCAATAGGATCAATTTAGTCGTAAACCTTTTCACATTGAGGAAAATTATCTAAAAAGTCCTAAACAAATTGCACTTTTGCAAATTTAATCCTAAACCTTTCAAGTTTGCCAATTTAGTCCTAAACATTTTGCATTTGTATCAATTCAATCCATTCAATCAATTTTGGCCGACCAGTGCTAACGTGGATACTGGCCGGCACCGATCGTCAGGCCAACGGTGATGTGGCAATTTTTTAATATTATAATATATTTTTTGAATTTTACTTTTTTTTTATTTTTTTCTTTCGGGCTTCTTTCCCGCCAGAGGCGACTTTGCCAGTCTATAGCGAAACTCACCCCCGCTGCCATTGGCGAGAGCTGGCCTTGTTGGCCCCTAGCTGGCCGAGGTCAGACCTCACCGTCTCCTAAGTCTCCCGGCGAGGGTGGGCTCACCAGATGCGGGCAAGGCCAGGAGTAGATAAGGCTTGCCCTTACCAATGGCCAGCGCCCATTGGCGAGGGCAAGCTTTGCCAAAGGGTCCCTTGCCTTTGGTTGGTTCAACGACCGGCCAGAGGAAAGAAGCTAGAAAAAAAATATTAAAATATTAAAAGAAAATTCACGTCAGCATTAGCTGAATGCCTAGCGTCCACATCAGTTTCGAGTGGCCAAAATGGTTGGATGGACTCAATTGGCAAGAAGCAAAAAAATTTAGAATTCAATTGGCAAACTTGAAAGGCTTAGGATTGAATTGACATAATGGGTTTATGATTTTTTGGACAATTTTTCCTTCTCCATTGGTACATATTAAGTCTATCCGGCCAATTTAGGCTGGAAATTGTCGATGTGAATGCCGACCATCCTATATGGTATGGCCGAGTCTTACATGGCACAGCCGACACTGACTTGGACATCATTTTAATAACATTTGAATAATTAAAAAAATATTAAAATTTTGGCATTTGAAAACAATTAAGGCTCATTCCTATCTCTCTCACGGAGCACTTTGATTCTTTTTCGTCTTCCTCTTCGTCGAGTAGTATCCTTCGTTGTCATCTTCGTCTTCGTGACTAGGCATAAGAACTTGTTCGAGCACGCTTTCCTAAATGTCTTAAAATTAGGTCTAATTGAATAAATAAAGAGAGAGTTTTGAATTTCCATGTGGATTTGCCACGTCAATTGAGTTATTACCATGTGTCATCCAGCTCGACAATTTCACGGTAAAATTTGATGAAAATTAACGGAGGATAATTTTGTCGCCGGTGTATTAGTCTGGGAGTTTTGGTAACACAAAAATTAGTTCAAAGTAAATTTATCAGGCGTATACCAGTTTAGAGATTTTAGTAACCCAAAAATTAGTTTTTGATAAATTTTTCACAAATGTACAAGTTTGAGGTTTTTCCTAATATTAACCCTAGAAAATATTTCGAGCATTAAAAGTCGATCACAAGACACTTGATATTTTCATATATTTAGTCTCTATTTATTTTTTTCTTGGAGAAGAACAATAATTTGAAAATATTTTTTTTAATTTTGACTGCCCATATAGTTCAAAACAATTAATTAACAAAAAAAATCGAGACATACATTATATAATCAATAGCGACAGTAACTTTTCAATCCACGGTTTGGAAGATCGGTATCCCCGACGCGCGCGCACGTAATCCTCGGCGCCTCCGAATCCCCAAACCGGAGCAGCAACCCCCAAACGTGTCGCCTCGGTTTTCGGGCGGGGAGGACGAGGAAAACGGCCCGACCGGGGGCATTCCGGTCATTTCCCCACCCGCCAATGGGAAAACCCGCCCAGGTAAACTGCCTCTGTAGCCTTTGCGTTGTACCGACCAGTCTCCATCCGCGTCGCTGCTCTCTCTCATCACTTTATCGCGGTTGGTCAATCCGCTTTCCCGTAACGACATCAAGAGCCCTCCCTCCGTCACTTTCCTCCTCGGCTCCTTCCTTCCTTCCTTCCTTCCAGCCCCCCTTCCGCCGCCGTGAAAAGGGGGTCTCTTTCAAGCTCGTACGATATTCCTCCTTATCCCCTCCCGCGCTCTCTCTGTTTGCTCTCTCTCCGTTTTCTTGCTTCTGATTGAATTTTGCTGCCTTGCGTGGGGGATACCGGCTTTCGTTTAGTCCTGCTTAAAGTCTTTCTTACGGATCACGTTTCTCGCCAGCTCCGTTTCATGCCGGGGAAGGCGACATCGATTGACGTTCCTGTCGATCTAGGGGGGGCGGGGGCTTTCGAGGGTGTGCTGCGATTGATCCCCGGCTGAGTGGGTACTGATTGATCTGCGGGTCTTGTTGGAGCTGTGGACTTCGTGGGGCGGGGGGAATCTGCTGATGTTCCTGTGAGTTTGTGGATCGCGCCCTTCTTTCTGTATCTCGTGATTTGCGCTCTGCCTTTATCAAGATGTGCGCTTTCTGATGAGCTGTGTCTGGTCCGGTAGCTGAGTTCATGTTTCGCTTGAAGTTTCCTCTTTTAATTATTGGCGTATTAGTTTGGTGGGTTTACTTTCGTCGAAGCGATTTGACCGATTTGGTGTCGTGCCGAGTGTATCTTGGTTCCCAGGACGAGGATTTGCATGCTTTTCTCGTTACTCGGTTCTTGAAACTCTTTTCTGGTGATAAGGGATCGCGTGGAACTTGCTTCGTTGTTGTGCCTTGCTTAATTGTCCGATGGGCAATGACAATGTAGGATTGCGGGTCAGAAAAGAAAATTACTGATACGGTAGATGCATAGATTGCAGAAGTTTTGGTGTTTTCGATGATCGAAAGAATTAGATCAAACTGGTGGATGCAGAAACTCAGATTATGGAGCGGGGGAGGGAGATTAAAACCTTCGGATATCTTCGTGCTTTTCTTCCTTCTTTTCTTAGCTTATGCGGCCAGTTGAGAGGAGGAGGGTGGGTTTGAAGCAGAGAAATATCACCTGAGATTTCACAAATTGTAGAACCTAGTACTGCGGGGGCGACGGTCCTGCCAGCTGCCCTTTGGGTCCATCAGTGAACATGATGATAGCTTATTGGGTTGATTATCTGCAAACCTATAATGGATAACTTTATTAGAAAGAATTCCAGCATCAGAACTATCAGTGAACGCCGCTGAAGTTGCAGTATGATCCGTATTAAGTCAAAGCAGATTAATACTCGACCTTGGCTCCGGGCAATAATGCACGGCTAGATACTCGAGCTTGATCTAGCTTGATTTCTCACGCAACTCATGTGACTCATGTACGTCCTAAGAGGGGGATTGGTGATTTTCAAGGTTAATGCTAGAAATGATAATGACAGATCTCGTGTTCAGAAAGTGTGGGGTACTTAAGTTTAACTAGTAGAAACAGACCCCAGTCCACAACACATAAAAGACTTGGTATTTGAACCAAATCAAATGGTATAAAAGCTTACAAAGCTGCCAGTTCTCCAAAGTGTTCTTGAGGTTTTGACACAGTGAACAACTCGGTATTGATGGGAGGCATAGATGACAGGGTTAACTTTGATAAATTCTGGTTTTCTGAGAATATTTTTAGAACACAAGTTTCTGAAGGAAAATCCTAAATTGAGGTAATTTTCAAAGAGGTTCATGGAAATGAGACTACCTTACTAAACCTTAAAGGATAAATCTAGTTTTTGGGTACAACATGGTGCTACACATTCAAATGCCTCAGTCCCTTGGAATCTGCTTTTCTCAACTCCTCATTCATCACATCCACATAAGTGTTTTCGCTGAAGTGAAGAGTCAACAATGTGGTTTTAGTTGAGCTATTGGCAGTTTAAAGCAAAGTAGGACATGGCTTATCCCCTGTTACAGGACTTCTCTCATTTTTGCATGTTATCTTCTGGTTCAGGTCGTCTGGACTTTACCTTATTGTGGAAATATCTGATGCTTGATGGATGATGCTATCGGGAAAATAAAGGTTATCCCAGATTATTTCCAGCCATCAACAAGTGAAGACTCTTCTCCTCCAAACAAACCTTCAGTCAAATCGCCGTCAAGGACGGAAAATTGTTTGAGGTACATCCTTTTAAATCAGAACAGGAAAAGAATTTGGAAGAAAGAAAAGGTTGTAATCTGTTCGGTTTAGTTTCAGCCTTCTTATTCTGATTTAGCATAGGTCCGACAGCTATTTTTGGCCAAAGAAACGTTATAGAAGTGCGGGTTTCATGTTGAACTTGTTGAATCTAAAGGGCCTGCCATGGGGATCTGGTGCAGATGGTCAGGAAAAGGTTGGTACATGAGTTCTTACCTGGGTAGGCAGTTAGCAATTATGAAGAACCCGAATTTCACTGGCAACTGTATTTGCAGGTTGAGCTAACTGCTGCTGAACTTGAATCACTTAGAACACAACTTGCCGATCTAGAAGAGAGGGAGGCCCACTTGAAAGCACAGTAAGGCGAACCAAACTTGGACTTTCACCGTTTCGTTGTTCTCTATGTCATGACCATTGTATTGTATTTTCTTCTAAATCATCATCATGTTCTCAACTTCACCCCACTAAGTCATGCATAAATGCAGGCATAAGCAGTTCATTGTGTTGTACTTCTGGAAGCAAGAAATTAAACATTCCTCAATACTTATAATAATTTAGTCTGTGACCAAGATTTCTTCTCTGTTACACAGGTTGGAACAAGTAGATGAGATATTACGGTCTGCTCGTCTGTCCGGCTACCTGCACATTAGAACTGTACTAACAACCCCCAGCATATCTAGATTTAATAAAAGCAAATACTACGTGGACCTGGTGGCAGTTAACGGCTTTCTTAAATCCTTTTTATTTCTTGCAGAGATGGAAGCCGCTGCCAGGAGAACCTCCTCCTATTGATGATACAGATGTCGATGACTGGCTTCCACGCTTTGTCGTTCTCCATGGAACGTGCATCTTTTTTTATATGGTTTGTACAGGTACATTCATATTCTTCTCCTGTTCAGGGATATTAAGTCCATCTTCGGTGAATGGTTTTAAGAAAGTCTTGATGTTATCTTTGTAAGTTATACCTATTCTTCGACAAATTCTGTGGCTTCAATACATCCAGTAAAGAGACAGAGCAATCCCGTTATAAGGCATTACTCTCATTCCACTCATGGAATGAGCATAAGCACATGATTTAACACTGCTAGTTTTTTCTTTCTTAGAAATGATAGTTACTAGATGCCTTTTTACTTCCTGTAGTCTAAAATGTAAATTTGTTATGTTATAAATGTATAAGAAAACATACTGCAGAGAGATTCAAATGTTCAAAATTCTTTGCTGCTACTATTGTATTGAAGGGTGATACTTCATACTTCACTAGAATTCTTCTTTCTGGACACAGCTTGTCATTTCACATCCATTTGTCTATGTATGATAAGAGTTGATTTTGTGACTTTGTGCCACATCCCGCTGTGCCCTTCGAATTTCAGTTCACAATAGATGACAACATATCGTGATAATCTAGAATTGGATTTATAGTGGAAAGTAGAAGAAAGATAAAGGAGTGATTCAATAGTATTTATAAATCTTGTTCTCTAACAACACTGAACAAAACTTTATGTAGATTTAAGTCCTCAGGACTCCGCTCTGCTATCTGATTTTGTTGAAGTGGGTCCCTTGCCATGCTTCACAAGAGAAGACGATACGCAATACTCTTTCTATATATTAACTAGGCAAGGATTGAGATACGAGTGTTCAAGTGCTTCCAAAATACAGGTATTTCCAGCATTTTTCCCTACAATTCCCTGAGTTCGGATTCGGTGCTCCATTCGTTTCAGATTCATTAGTTATTGGTGAATATGTAGTATAAAATGCCCCAATTGGCAGCATAAGAACATTTACTGCAACACACAGAAGCAGGTTGAAGTTTCAGATAATCTTTCTTTTCCCCTCCAGTAAAGCCTGAGTTATTATAAGGTGATTAAAAGAGCACGGCAAGTAAATAAATATCAACATAGATTGAAGAAGATAGCATGGTGGATATAATGTGGATTAGGTCTGGTATGATGAGCTCTCCACTAAACAAAGTATTGCATCTGCTTTTTCTAGTTATTTACATCTCCACCTCTGGGTGGAGAGAAAAAGGTGGGTAAAGCATATTCTTTCCTCCAGTTGATTTAATCGAAAGTCTCAGTTAGACTATCTGATGTCCTCCGCTTGCTGTACCAAGGTTTTGGGATCGATTCATACACGAGTAAATAGGTAGGGACGGACAAAGCTTGAAATTGTTTTCATCGATGCTATTCATTAAGCTTAAAGTAAAAAGCAGCTCGGTTATCAGAACTTGTCGGCATGTTGCCATTAATAGCTGGACGACTCATTCTTTCATGTTGTCAGGTGGACTCTTGGTTGGCCGCCCTACAAGCCGACTGCAAGTCGAAGTCCGATACGAAACTTCCCAATGGAGATCATTCGTAATGTTACTGCAAGAAGCTGTACATATAGCTTGAAGTTGACAGTCGTACACCTTTACTCCAGTGTCTTACACTTGTAACTTAGGATTTATGCATTGCATTTGTGTACATAAGGATAGCATTCTTGTTTGCCGATTAAGCAAATCTATAATAAGGCCTTTTAGAAACCAATCACATCCCACTTGGAAAGGAAATTCCACCTTCAAATGCTGGACTGTTGACACAGGACTCTTTTTCCCTCTGTTTAAATGTATCTCCTTGGACATCTGATTCGAATTTTTCAAGTGCCCTCAATACAAAAGAAACAACTGTCCCTTAGCTCCCTTTTTCAGGTCTTGTGCTCCTTTGACAAAACGCAAATGTCTGCTTTGGTGGAAGCACAACAATAGAGATTTGCTTCTTCTGTTTCATACTCAAAGTCGCGGATTTGTGACTTCTAATGAATGGCAAAGCGGTTTCTTTTCAATCTGAAGTATCTCAATTGTCTCTCGTCTTGTTTTGGCGTTAGCGGCATCTACAATTGAGTTCTGCTCTAGGAAAAGCATGAAACGCATCAGACTCGGTGATGTAGTCTTCCGTGAGAAGCAGACTAAGTGACTATCGAATGGCTAGAAAAATTGCCGATATCGTGATCGCTCCCTCTTCTAATGAGAAGTGCTTCTATGTTACTTAGCATCATAGGACTTGACACTAAACCGCTATTGAAGAACTTACTGATGAAACCTCCGTGTGACTTAAACATGATAATCACGCACGTTGCACCTCAAACACGCTCGAATCAGCTCGCCTTGTCTTGGTGAACTTCTTTATATGAGGTGGGACACCCAGCAACAGTTCGCTTTCAACACTTTACGATGTGCATGCTTTTCATGCAACGTGTAACACGTGAGCTAGAGATATAGCCAAAAAAATCAGGATTCGTAATCACCAAACTCCGTTTGAAATAACTTGTTCGTCGTCGTAGTAACGAGCAACCAAAGAATGAAATTACACAAATAGAGGAAATTAATCGATTTTTCGAAGTTTTGATTAGGATTTTTCACAAGAAAATTCAATACGTGAATGATTATGGATTCTCGTTATGTAATTGTTTAGCGTTAACGAGTTTAGTAATAAATTCGTTCCTTTTCATCAATTCATTACATAACGGGAGGAGGAGCTTTTTTAATTTCACGAGACTCTCACGGAAGAAAAGCATCATTTCTGGGATTTTGCTAAATCATATATAAAAAGCGACAAAAGTGTAATTAGGTTATTTAAATACAATCAATGATTGAAAAAAAATATTGGACTTATGGCGACAGTGTTAACATGCAAAAAGCATGTGCATGACTTTAGTCCCTCAAAATAATGATGATGACGATATAATAGTATTAATAGTAGTAGCAATGATAATATAATGATAAGGGACTCAAGTGCACCAAATGGAGTAATATGCAATGCTAGCTATACAAAACTTCATTTATAAAATTTATATTTTAAGTGATCTGTCGAATATTTTAAAAAAAAACGATGAACTTCTATTTTACAAGTAAAAAGAATCTATCGTACCAATAGGATAGACGATTTTTTACACATACTAACGTTCACGGTAGAAGAAATCGTACAACTCGAAGCCCAAAGCGACACAAATATGTAAGAAGTCAAACTTGAATTGTTTGCCCCGCCGACGTGCTGCCATCCCCTTATAAGGTACATCGCCGGTGTAAAATATTTTATAAAAGGAAAATTACAAAAAATAAAAAGTCTTATACCTATTACATTTATGCTGATTTAGTTATAAACCTTTTCATTTTGCAAATTGAGTTCCGAAACTTTTCACGAGTTACCAATGTAGTCTTTCCGGCCGATTTTGGCCGGAAATTGATGATGTGACATCGGTCATCCTACCTGGCACGATCGGCTGGCATTGACGTGGACAATTTTTGCATTATTATTTTTAAAATTTTCCCCATTGTAAAGACAACTATCATTTATTAACGGAATGAACCTATTTACCAAAATGAAAAACTGTATAAGCACAAGTTCTGGGATAAAATATAAGGTTAATATCACGAAAAACCCCACATTAGTACACGTGTGATAAATTTATCCCAAACTAATTTTTAACTTGTACATTTATAATAAATTTACTTTCCTTTAATTTCTGTTAAATTGAATTAATACCGCGAAAAACCACAAACCGGTATACATGTGGTAAACGGAGAGTAAAACCCCATATTGGTACGTTCGTCAATTGCCAAGTGTCATCCAATTTAGTTATCTGACGGTAAAATTTAACGGAAATCAATGGAGGGTAAATTTATCACGAGCATATTAATTTATGATTTTTCGTGGTATTAATCATAATATATAATCCAACATTATTTAATTCCAAGGGTTGGAGTCTTTCGACGCTGGGGAGGTGAAAGAGGGGGAGCATCCCGCAACCGAACTAACTGGACGGTAGTTGGTTTGGACGGACGATATCGCATCTCCCCTTCCCCAACAGATCGGTCTAGGGTTCGACTCAACCGCACATAAACAAAACCCCCCAAACACCTTCCCCTCATCTTCTTCTTCGTCATCATCATCATCATCGTCACGCTCTCATCGGCTCACTGTTCCCCTGCAACGAATCTCCGTTCCTAGCAGGATGAGCTCCCAGATTTGCAGATCGGCCTCCCGAGCCGCCGCGAGGGCCCTCCTCTCCGCTTCCAAGCGCTCGAGCTTCTGCTCCGGTACCGGTTCCTCCTGGTTCGCCTCCGCGTGTGTTGACTCGCGTTTCGTGTCCCGTCTTTTTCCCCGACGGGGCGAAAGTTTTTGACGAGCCTTTTTATTTTTTTTATGGTGAATTATGGGAGTTCCGGCGAAACGAGAGCTTCGTCGTTTCTGTGGGCATTAGGGGGAGGCCGAGCGCGAGTTATCTGGCTATCGTGTTTTAACGTGGCGTTGATTCGGAAATGAATGGTGGGTTCGTGGGTGCCTTGTTGTTGCGAGAGTTTGACTCGCTTTTGTCCGTCTTTTATCTTTTCTCGGGTGGGTATCGTAGCCTCTGTTCGGAGCTGAACCCGTGATTCTGCTGTAGCAGGGTTGTAGATGGGTGAAGTTTTGACGTGTCTTTTTTGATGGTGAATTATGGGAATTCTGGGCGTGAGTTCTCTGGCTATCGTTTTTGACATGGCATTGATTCGGAGATGGATGGTGCGTTTGCGGGCGTGTTGTCGTTGCGAGTAGTTGTCGAGTTCGAGTCAATCTGGGTTCCTGCCGTGCTGACGTATGATCGCTGTCGAAGACGTCTTGCGAGAGTTTTACTGCGAAGTGCACGAAAGATCCGACCTTTGCGAATTTTGTGCTCTTCCATTAGTCAGGCTTCATGCGATTCACCTAACTTCTTGCAGTTTTTATTACCACGCCGATGAGCAGCATTGTTTTGCTGCTTCACTGGATGACAAAACTGGGGAATTTACGCGAACGTTTGCTCTGTTAGGTGACTGAAGCGTGGTCCCCGCCGGATGGGTCCTTTTTCTCTCATGTGTACTTTTTTTTTTTTTTGGGTCTGATTTGTGTACTTGATTATGTTCGAACTGCTAATCTGACCCCACCTTGTTAGACATGGACACCCCTAATTATGCCGGGTGGTTGTATTGAGTGCTAAAATTTGCACCCGCTGCACAAATGTTCTAGCTCCGTCTCTCCTCCAACGGCCCGGCTCGCATAATAAGCAAATTCCATGACACGTTGTATGGCTACTTGATATCTAGATCCGTGTGATTTTTGTGCATTGATGTTCTCTCATACTCGATTCCGTTGCAGAGGGAACAGCAGCTGCGGCAGCTGCGGCAGTCACGATCGCTAGCAAGTCATCAATCTTATCTTCAAGTTTTGCCCGGGCTGGTTCGGAAAATGCATCTAGAGGATGGATAACCGGAGCTCTTGCACTTCCCGCTGCAGGTTTCCTCACTGAACTCATCATCCAGCTACTCCCTACTCTGTTGGCTTCTTTGCTGTTCTGCTGCTATGCAAGTCAAACAGAGCGTTCCAAGTGGCGAATTATTGTTTAGGTATTCGAGGAAATAGGAAGAGGAGCCTTGTCTGTTGCTGGAGATTTGGCAACAGTCATCCGGAACCTCTTCCACATTAAATCTGCTGTGCCCCTGCATGGTGACCAGGATGACAACATTGAGTTGGGAAACTCCATGTATTCTTAGCTTGGTGGATTTGATTTACTCCTGACATTTGTCCGAAATCCGTATTGTCATCACTCATGACACACCCATGTTGGATCCGTTGCATTTTGCTATTGACTTCCTCCTTCCTCTTTCAATCCATTCCTCTCCCTCTGTCTCTCTCTCTCTCGTCTGCATATTGTGGCAACAGGGTGGGATTTCTATCTTGGGGGGTAAATGCATGGGCATGAGTATCCATGTGCACAGAGTTAATGGCTTTTGACTGTTGAATGGCTGTGTGCGCTGGCTATAGAATCCCTTGATGCATCCTAACAAAGTAAATAAAAAAAGAGGGATTGCATCTCACTTGTAATTCTTCCATTTTTCTGTAGTTTACATGCTTCAGGAGCAGGAGGCTTATGCTGCTGAGGTATGTAATAACCATCTGATCCAATCTCTGATTTCAATTTTGTAGCATCTTTAATCTCTTGCTTTCTTTATTATTCCTGAGATAAAATCTCCTGATCTGAACACAGCTGGAGCGCACTTTCATTGCTATCAAACCCGATGGAGTACAGAGGGGGCTGGTAAAATAATCTCTTCATCAGTAGTCGTTCCTATGCACTATTGTTAATCTTCCGACTGTGAGCTGTATTGAATAACTTTTAAAAGCTGTATTCATGTTGATGTGTTAAAATCCCAGTGAGTTTTTTTGGTTTAAAATCCATTTATAGGCTCAGCATTTATGTAATTCCATCTCTATATGCTGGTTTCTGTGTTCACAAATTCTTCTATCTGGAACGCATCTCTTTGCTTGGGACGATGATTCTGCCATCATGTCCAATACAAATGATTCTCTTTGTTCCAGATTTCAGAGATCATCTCACGTTTTGAGAGGAAAGGATTTAAGCTAGTTGCCATCAAAATAGTGGTGCCCTCAAAGGACTTTGCACAGAAGCATTATCATGACCTCAAAGAAAGGCCATTCTTCAATGGGCTTTGCGACTTCCTCAGCTCCGGCCCTGTTCTTGCTATGGTTAGACACATGCTCTGAGCTTACTAACCCAGTTGTCTCGTCATCTTGTTTATCAATTTCTGATTCCATCTTGTGACCGCGCAGGTCTGGGAAGGTGAGGGAGTGATAAAGTATGGTAGGAAACTTATCGGGGCGACCGATCCCCAGAAATCAGAACCAGGCACGATCAGAGGGGATCTCGCAGTGGTAGTTGGAAGGTATGGGCATGAATTCGGCAGACTTTGCTGACATATCATACCCGCTTCGTGCCCGTGTGCGATTACAGAGAAATATCGTTACATTTTTCTCTTCAAAATTTCCGTTTGGATCGTGTCGGTGCGTTGTTAGGTTTGCCAAAAACTGACTTCATCTGCGGCCGTGAAATGCAGGAACATCATCCACGGAAGCGATGGCCCGGAGACTGCCAAGGACGAGATCAGCTTGTGGTTCAAGCCAGACGAATTGGTGAATTACACAAGCAACGCGGAGAAGTGGATCTATGGAGTCAACTAGTCAGATTTTTTGCCTTTTTATTGTTTCCAGGGCATTTAGACCCAACATGAAGAGGGGGAATTAGAATCATAAGATCGAGAATAAAATTTAATAATTCTGTTGCGGCAGAGTGCCCACATGAATCTCCATAAACAATCGACATGGCTGGAGCTCTCTAGCAATAATTTATGTCATCGGACTTTTCGAATTGATTCAATTGATGAAGTATTGCAGTTTTGTTGATTCCCCCTTTGCAAGCTTGTCCGTGTCTTGCTTTTGTCTGCTCTTTTGAGATTATCATCTTGCTGCATTGATTGATACATCGCATCATGCCTTGTCTGAATGAAGAACGATACCCCGCTCATACATTTCGGATCCTAGATTGCGGGCTTGGGTGTCGAGCTCGTGCTGTGCGTAGCCTAATGCTGGTCGATTAGAAAAGAGCGCATTGAGTTTCCGTACCGAGCGGATCGGATTTCTTTGTTGAACTTCGTTTGCCAGGCTGCTCTCTCCTCCTTTTCTTTCAGCTATAACCAGAATGAATTGCTGGTAGGTAAAAGGAGTCACTGCTCTCGCTCGTACAATGTCCGATGTTGTCTTAAACCCTTCGCATTTTTAACGCAACGTGATGTTTTACAAGGTCCCCCCAGTTGCGGTCTATAAAAAGTCGAGAAAACAAGCGTCGCGACCACAATTTGAGCACTTGATTCCCTTTACATTTGAGAAAGTAACGTGATTGCGAATAGAAGGGGGTATATTCGACGACGCTTAAGCTTTAATTTGCTCGGCCTTGGATACCCACGAAGGGTGGGGATCATTATAGCATGAGAAAACTGGAGAATATACGTACAAGAATGTAAAATGAAATCAATTCAGGTGCAGATGATATGGTTAAGTTCGCGTCTATGTAAATGTGTAACCCAAGAAAGCCATCAAGGGGGTGTAGCTCATATGGTAGAGCGCTCGCTTCGCATGCGAGAGGCACGGGGTTCGATTCCCCGCACCTCCATTCCCCCTCCTTTTTAATCCTCTTTTTCATCTCTGAGCTCTAAAAAGATTCTTTTGTCACGGCAACGATTCAATCTGTAGATTAGAATCCCCGACATTTTCTCGTCAAAATTGTCGGAACCGCCCCCCGGTGATGCCGCGAGAAGGGAAAGGTGAAGGGAATCCGATCCGAGTAAAAAGCCCTCACTTTTGCTTTATCTTGCATTTTTTGCCATGCAAAAGAAGGTTCCGACTTTGGAGCAAAAGAAGGGGAAGATAGCGCTTGGAGGGCAGTTACGTAACGGAGCGAAAGTGCACAGCCTTTATTTTTATTCTTCTTTCAAGTTTTTTCCTCCCTCTTTTACGGGGCCACTTTATGCCCATCAAAAGCTAAAAAAGCTTTATTGAATTCCAAGCACAAGCCAAAATGAGCTCCTCTTGCGGACAAAAACAAGAGACAAAGAGGCACGCTTGCCCACGGATGGGACAACTCCATTGCGCCCTCGCTCGCACTTTCACCCCCACGAGAATAAAGGTATATGTAGGGGAAAAGAAAATATCCATCCCCTTTTTTCAGCCTTTTTTTTTTCCATGAAAAAAAAAAATTTGTGGGACCGAGTAGAAACGTGTCTCTCTCTCTTGCGCCGTTGGAAGGTCCCTATTCAAGGGGCCGACGAAATCGAGGGAAAAGCCCACGATGGCCCGGAAAACTCTGGCCGAGCCTAGTTTTGGGCGGGCAGCTGGATTGATTTTGCGGGCCTTTTTCGCACGTGACTTTTCCGAACCCGAAGTAGTCCCAGGAATCCGTTATTTTCTCGTAAAGGGCGAAAAAGATATGTCACACGAGGCGAACCTGTTTAACACGCGCACTTTTTACTTTTATGAAATTTTGTCATTCCAAGCTCATTTATGTTCTAGCCTAACATGGCCAACCTACATAACTGCTCGGGTCCATCGTATGCAGATTAAGAAAAGGATCCACGACTCGTCCGGGCGCGGTCAAAACCAATGATTCAACCCCCCCCCTAGGGGCCTAGAAAGGAGAAGCGAGAGAGAGAGAGAGAGTTGGTGACCTGACCGCTAGGAGCGAGAAGAAGAAGACGACGAGAGAGAGAGAATCGTCGCGTCCCTGCCCAGACAAAAACCAAAAAGCCGCGCTCCACGTGACTATCCCGCTGTCCACTCCCTCTCTCTCTCTCTCTCTCTCTCTAAAACGAAAAACGCCTCTTCCTCTTTTCTTCGGTTTTTGGGCTCTCCATTTATTTCGCTCCCTCCCGAGTCCTCCCTCCCCTTCTTCTTCTCCACTGTCGACGCCGCTCACGCGCGTACCAAATTCGACCCCACTTCTCGTTGTCCTTCTCTCTCTCTCTCTATCTCTCTCTCTCTCTAGAGTCTGCGCGCGCGCATGGCGAAGAACGTGCTGGTGACGGGTGGCGCCGGCTACATTGGCAGCCACACCGTGCTCCAGCTCCTCCTCGGCGGCTTCCGCGTCGCCGCCGTCGACAACCTCGATAACTCCTCCCGCGCCGCCCTCGACAGGGTCCGGGAGCTCGCCGGCGAGCACGGCCCCGGCCTCTCCTTCCACGAGGTTCGAAACCATCGCCGCCGCCGCCGCCGCCTTTCTTGCTTTTTTTTCCTTTCTCGTTTCCGACGGTATTTGCCGAGTCTAGGACTCAGTCGCTGGGTTGTGGCCGGGGGATGTTTGGCGGTTTCAAATTTGGGAAAGCGCGGAGCGTGCTTCTTCGTCATGTCGTGTTCTCCGGTCGTTCCTTGCCGATTTTGCGAGATTTTTTGAATTTCGCGGTTCGGTATTTTGCGACGAGCGCGGCTGGTGTTGGAACACTGTACCGCGAGATTCCGTGTCGTTTGATCGTGTTGATTGTGCTGGCTTTCATGCGAACGATGTTTGTTGTGTTTAAGGTTGCAATTGACTCTCTCTGACTTTACCGTCTGCTCTTCATCCGCAGCTTGACCTCCGAGACAAGCCGGCGCTGGAGAAATTGTTCTCCGAGACAAAGTACGATCCGTAGATGACATTGCGATTATTTGTCATTTGGTTCCGTTTTCTGAACCTCCCGTATGACGTGCGAAGTGTGTGGTTTTCATCGGCCCGTTAGAATCTGACCCAGGGCATTCTTCGAATTTGGAGCTTGAAAGACTAAAATTAGAACTGTAACAATTGATTCACTTAATTCAGGAGTTGTGAAATGATAGAGAACTGGAAAAGGCGGCTTCTTTGTTCCTCCTTAATGTTGCTTTTTTGACTGTCGGCTCCTGTTTTGTCCAGATTTGATGCTGTCATTCACTTTGCTGGATTAAAAGCAGTAGGTGAAAGTGTGCAGCAGCCCCTGCTTTATTTCAATAATAACCTCATTGGGACCATCGCCTTGCTAGAAGTCATGGCTGCCCATGGATGTAAGAAGGTATGGTACTTTGATTATCTCAACTGTGCATCGTTTTATTGGTTGTGCTTTTTTTTTTGGGGGGGCGTTGGTTTCTTCTGTTAAGTTGCGTGCCTCTTGTATCAGGGTTAATGAAATATGGTTGTTGGACTATTGTTAATTGGGCTGAAAAGTTTTAAAAAGGCAAGAAACTTAATGTTAATGGACCAAACTGAAGTGGCTGCTGTCTGTGGTGTTTGATGTGCAAGACTAGTAGATTTCTGCAATTGATACACCGGTATGCTGTCTCCTACGTGGAGAGAAGTGCAACTAAATTAGGTGTTGATTTCATGTGTGGTCCTCACTTAATCTGCACCTTTGATGCATGTTTCCTTTGCTCTCTTCTTTTTCTTTCTGTCTTTCCTGCATCTCTGCACACTCGAAGTACACGACCTGTGAGTTTACAGATGCACACTTGTATGATCTCTCTTTAATTAACAAAAATGTGATTTTTGTGAAACATTGCAGCTTGTGTTTTCCTCGTCTGCTACTGTTTATGGTTGGCCAAAGGAGGTCCCCTGTACAGAGGAGTTCCCTGTTTGTGCAATGAATCCATATGGACGAACCAAGGTTAGTGAACGATATTTTTTCATCTTAGCAATAATATCATGCAACGGAACACGAACAAAAAGACAGAAGCATTAGTTGGTTAGTAAGGCTTTTTGGTGGTTTATTGCACTGTTGGCGAAGAACTTAAACATGCTTTTGAGATTAGCATTGTAAATAGTCTAGAATCTTCAAGAGAGAGGGAGAGAGCAATACTCAAAGGCTATATCCTTAGTAAAATGACTTGATAAAAGAGTACATAGATGACTCTATTTAGAGAGCATAAGAGACCCCCAAGAACCCTAATTACCTTCTTTATGACCACCTACTAACTAATTGAGTAGTATTTTTAATATACCTCATCTTTCCTGGCTTACATCTTATAGGTGCAACTTTTGTCCAAAGTCTGTCACCAAAGCGCCGTGTAAGCCGAACCTTGCACTAGATAATCGACATAAATATCAAAGTTGATTTACGATGACGGCAATTGTGCAAGCTAGACCTTACACGACAAACTGAACGTAACCCACATCAACTCTGGATTTGACAAAAGTGCTAAAGAAAATTGAGATTGGAAAGTTGATAACATTCTTTTCCTCGAATTGCAAATATAAAATTGTGCGAGAACACGACTTCGTGAATTGTGGCAAACTGAATTGCTTCACTTTACGACACTTGACTTTGATTGCTCAATGGAGGTGTGATGAACTCCAGCACTCACAGCAGCCTGAAACCTTGACTGCAACTCCACTCGTTAATGATGTTCACAATCAAAGATGAGTCTCACAACGGATAAAAATTTCGGAGGACCAAAAATTTATGAAGTTTCTGAACATAAAGTTTTGGAGATTGGAGCAATATCAGCCCCTAGATAGCCCTTTTTTTTGTTTTGTTTTTCTTCTTTAGGAATGCAAAGTTATAGGAAACAAATGAAAAGGAAATGCAAGACTAAATGCATCAAACTAACGTAGACAGTAGCTAGATTTTGATGAAGAAGCAGAACCAATGACCACGATCAAGAAGGATGCATGGCGGAATGAAGCCAGAGAACAGAGTGGCTCAACTTCACAAGCACAAAGATGCCGACAACAATATTGATGAGGCTGACCATAACTCTCCCTGACGACGACAGAGAGATGAGCGGCTCACGAGGTAGCACTGCTCTTCGAGATTACCGAGCAGATCTGCCACCACGACAAGCAAAGAACAATGATACTGCCCTTGAAGACGAACGGTCATGGCTGCTTTCGAGCATGAAGACCAGATGATGAAAACAAAGGACTTGGAATGACGAAAGCCGGTGGTCTTAGTGTCAAAGTAGAAACCATTTAGTAGAACCAAAGGTTCTTTTTTCTTAAGACCAATGGCAAGTTTTGATTCGGGCCCTTTCTTTCCTGATGGCTCTGATACCACATAGATATTCTGGAATCTTTAAGAGAGGGGAGAGAAGATACTCAAAGGCTACATTTTTACTAAGTGATTTGATAAAAAAGTTACATAGATTGCTCTATTTCTAGAGCATGAAAGACACCCAAAGATCCTAGTTATCTCATGGATGACCACCTACGAACTTCTAACTAATCTTCATAAGTATACTATAACAAGCATGAAGGCAAAGATGTATATTGGGTCCATTACAAACATGAAAAAAGAAAAAGAAGGATGATGCCTTTCCTATTATCTTGCTACTTCCCCTTTTAGTACTTATGGGGAATTATTCCAACTTCTTTTTGGTTACCTGATTTCTGCTACATCTTATACAAGCGCAATTGCCTGTTCTTCCAGCTTTTCATTGAAGAAATATGCCATGATGTTTACCGGGCAGATTCTGAATGGAAGATAATGTTGTTAAGATACTTCAATCCAGTTGGTGCACATCCTAGCGGCTACATTGGTGAGGATCCCAGAGGGATCCCAAACAATCTAATGCCATTTGTGCAGCAAGTTGCTGTCGGAAGGCGACCTGCTTTGACAGTTTATGGAACAGACTATTCAACGAAGGATGGTACTGGGGTATGCTATTTACACGTTCTTCATTACTTTAATGCAGTCTTTTCACGCCATGATTTTGTCCCTTGAGTTAATACGACTTATGAGGTCCATAATGAGTTGTATATCTTGTTCATGCACCTCATTAATGATAGGAGTCAATCTCATTTATATATGTAACTGATCTTTGCCGTGCTCAAGTTGTGGATGCAGAGTCTTCCTGATTTAATTGTTTATTGTTCTTTGAGTTTGCTCATGTCATCTACAGAAAGTAACAAGCAAATATTTTATGCTCGATGCATCATGTGTTCTACATTCTGAACCCAAGTCTGGGTGTGTCATCTCAGGTTCGTGATTACATCCATGTTGTTGATCTAGCTGATGGACACATTGCTGCACTGCAAAAGCTTGAAGAACCCGGCATAGGTACGAGAACTCGAACATTTTTTTAATTTGAAGTACTGCGTATATTCAGTAGCTGGTCACTCAAATTTTATTGTGATGTGTCTGCATGGTTGTGACCATTCTTTGTCGCCTGCACAAATAGGGTGTTACCTAACCTCCCTTCATACAAACCAGATTCAAAACCATGCATATGACAAATTTATGATTTGCATGCACTTTATTCGAATATGAAGTCTTTTCACAACCAGAACATTTCATGTAAGGGCCCTAACGAGGAGGTGTAAGAATGTTTCCCTCACAATCTACCCACATGTTAATTTAATTCTTTCGACATTCTGGGCTTTGACTAGAAAAGTCAATTCATTAATCTCCTCCTGATGACAGGGTGTGAGGTGTATAATCTGGGAACAGGGAAGGGAACTTCAGTCCTGGAGATGGTTGCTGCATTTGAGAAGGCTTCTGGAGAGGTATGTTTCTGTTGATCGGGATGATGCACCAGAACACATATAGATTTCAATGTATTTACGTCGTCATATTTGATAACACTCTCAATTATCTGATCCAATTGTGAGTCTGATTCCTTCTTGGTGTCCACTTTCATGATGTTTTCCTTGTTCCGAAATTCCTTTGAGGTGACTTAATTTCTCCATCGACCTGTTTATCGCATTGATGTTTTCTCCTGTTCCAGAAAATTCCACTTGTTATGGCTGGGCGCCGACCAGGTGATGCTGAAATTGTATATGCATCAACAGAAAAGGCTGAACAGGAATTGAACTGGAAGTAAGTATTGGGCCAGATAATGGCTGCATGAAGAAATTTGTGAGTTAATATTGCTATGCATAGCTTATAGGTTAGCATTGCTAATGTCGACCTTTACTTGCGAATTCCACAATCAAGAGGAGCTACAAAGAGTAGCATTCAATGGGCTGGCTTGGATTGTGCTTTGTGCCTCAAGTTTGACTGTGGAAAAGAATAGCATTCAGTGGATTATTATTGGTCTAATGAATGTGTGATTTTACTGACTAGTTAGGACGTATTATGTCCGCTCTTTTACCAGTTGAATGAGTTGCATCTGCTGCTTGCTGATCATTCTAGCTATCCTGTTAATTGAAATGGCTTCTCGGTCTTTACTTTGATATAACTTTTCACATGATTTCTGTGAAAGATAACTTACTGTTACACCCTCTATCTCATACATTGGTTTGACTGTCATTGTAGGGCCAAATATGGCATTGAGGAGATGTGCCGAGATCAATGGAACTGGGCCAGCAAGAACCCTTATGGCTATGGATCCCCTGACTCGACTGACTGATAGCCGAGGATTTTGGGCATCCTCGTATTAGGTATTACTGAATTTGGATGTCGATGTACAAAAAGGTCACCAATAACTGACACCTAGAACGGAGACAAAATTAGGCTAGAGAAAAAGAAGGCGGAGAATATACTCGGAATAAGCCCTTAAGATAGTCAATTACTCTAGCCTCTGCTTAACCTATTAAATGTCCTGTTGGTGACCTTGATGTATAATTTCAGATACGACGTGCAATAAGAAATCTTTTGGTGATTATGCTACAAAGGAAAATCTCCTCCGTAGTGTCTTCGTTGTTATCCACTGGCTGACATGCATTTGTTAACAGCCTTTTGTCATCACCGACAATGCTTTTTACGATGCTGAGTGATGTTGCGCAATGACTAGGAGGGCAGTTTTCCCTCTTTTCAGGGGGGCCACTTTATCCCCATCAAAAGCTAAAACTTTATTAAATTCCAAGCACAAACCAAAATGAACTTCTCTTGCAGATAAAAACTAGGGAAAAGAAGCACTTGTCCATGGATGGGACAACTCCATTGCGCCCTCGCTCGCACTTTCGTCCCGGGTATTTCCACCCTCCGAGAATAAAGGCGTGCAGGGAGAAAAACTCGACCCCTTTTTTAAGGTTTTTTTTCATGAAAAAAAGGAGTTTGGACTGAGTTGAAACGTGTCTCTCTTATCGTTGAAACTTCAATTTAAGGCACCAACAAAGCGTCAATTGCCAATCGGGCAAATTCGCTCCATAAGGTATGAGCAAAGAAACCCGAGAGCCAGCATACATTTAAGCCCAAGTCCATCATTTATACTCGTAGATTACTCAAGGTTCTATGAGATCGAGAATAAAATAAAATCCGTGACTTCTCGGCTTGTTGGAAAAGTTCGATTTGAGTCAACTAATGGCTTGGGCCCAGCTAGCTTTCAAGGTAAAATCAAGGAAAGCCCATGGCCCAAAAAGCTTAACTCATTTTGTGGGCCCATCAAGACTTCTCTAAACTTGAAACAGTTTGATGAGTCTGTTGTTTTCTCATATAGAACGAAGAGAGAGTCACAAAGCTGAGTTGAGTTTGGGTAAACCGTGAACTCATAATACCCATATGTTTTTTTGTTTTGCCAATCTAAATCCATTTATTACCTTACCAAAAAACAATCCATTTACTAAGCATAACTAACCATAAAATGACTCAATCTATCGAATATGGGTTTAGAAATGGATCTATGACCCATTTGATGTAGTCAAAACGGGTAGCAAACCCACATTTATTTAAATGGGTCACCTCAAACTTAAAATATGGGTAATAATAATTCTTAAAGTTAAAAGCCCAAAACATATGGGTTTTAGTCCTTACCAAAAAAAAAAACATATGGGTTTTAGTAGGTTGATTATAAACTCACTTTCAACATATTTAATAAATAGGTCAGTATTAGAGCATTTTCGTCCTTGTTCGCCAGTCTCTTCTTTCTCCCTCTTAAATTTCATGACACTCGACCTTCTCCATTCTTTCGCTTTGCTTCCGCCGTCATTAAGTATTCTTAAACATCTGGCTCGCAACTTCACACTGCTGTGACAAATTTCACTTATGAGGAAACCCAAACTTTTACCACCACCTTCACGCCTCTATCCATAATTGGACCCCCCCCCCCAAGCCCCCTCACTAACTTTACAAGTTGGTACAGAGAAGAAGCTCCTTCTTCAAATGCAACAATTTAAAGAGAAAAATTGCTAAAATTGGATTTCGAGTCTGGTATGAATCACTAAATTTGTATTAAATATAAAATTGGTCAACGCGTTAAATGGGGCCAGACTATTTTTGATCCGATCGAAATTCTATTCAACCCATCTGTTTGATGGGTTTAGTCAAAATCAATGATTCACCACCCCAAGAAAGAAGCGAGAGTTGGTGACCTGATTGTAGAAGAAGAGGACAAGCAAGTATCTTCGCGTTCTTGTTAGGGCTAAGCATGGGTCTAGGGTAGAGCTGGGAACTGGACTGAACCGGTAATAAGAACGGGTCCGATTCTAAGTTCCCTATTTACTGGTTCCCAAAAAAGGTAAGACTAAGTTTATGCGGTGTGGTTCCCAGATCCTGAGTAAGAATCGAATTGGGAATCGGGAACCGAAGAACCAAGGATTATCATTACAGGAGTTCTATTTGAGTTCAAAGATAGATTTTGTTTGAACTTATTGGCTCATAACAGCATTGACTCAGTTACATAATCAAGGTTTTGAAAATTGACATTTAGAGCTGTGGAGACTTTCTTAACGTAAAATCCGTAGTCATCATATACTCTTCCGTGGTTCCACATTATTTGTATACTTACGCTTGCCTGAAGCACTTCTGTTGTTTTCTTGTTCATGTGTCTGCCTCTTTCAGAAGATTTGGAACTAGCCAACTTTGTGGAAAAGACTCCTGCATAAAATGCGGTGAGATTTTCTAAAAATTATCTCAGTTTAACTAAAAGTAATTTTAATTTAAAAATATTATTAAGCGAGTAGCTATGTTTGTTGCTTCTTTTGATTTCAAGTGGTAAGAATTCGGAGCAAATCTTCATGGATGGTTGATGACTGAAACCCTATAGTTCAGGTTTTATATTACGTATTTTATGTTTTATCTTTTACGGATCGTCGCTATTGATAAATGTGGACTTTTGTTATCGCCATCATTTTCATTTTGCTCGACTTAAAATGAAACAAAAAAAATAAAGAAAATATGAAACAGAAAAGAAGAAGAAGAAACCGAGGTAGACCTCGTAACTAAACTTGGAATCATTGTAACCGAACCTGGAATCGATTGACAGGATCGGTTCCAAATTCCATTTATAAAGATAGATTTCATATTATGAAAGTCAGAAAACTAATTCCGACATAATAAGTTTTAGGTACCACGTGAAAGCTGGATCGATCCTAGGACCGCCACCCCCCTCCCGATTCCCGCAGCCACCGGTTCGAGCCGAGACAAAAGAAGCCGCACTCCACGTGGCGATTCCATCGTCCGCTCCCGCTCTCTCTCTCTCTCTAACGAAAAAACCGCCTTCTCCTTTTTCTTCAGTTTTCGCTCCTCTAAGTCCTCCCTCTCCTCCACTGTTTAACTCCACATGCACACCAAAGTCGACCCTGCTCCTCCCATCTCCCTCTCTCTCTCTCTCTCTCTCTCTCTCTCTCTCCACACGCACGAGCATGGCGAAGAACGTGCTGGTGACCGGCGGCGCCGGCTACATGGGCAGCCACACCGTGCTCCAGCTCCTGCTCGGCGGGTTCCGCGTCGCCGCCGTCGACATCCTCGACAACTCCTCACGGACCGCCCTCGACCGGGTGCAAGAGCTCGCCGGCGAGCACGGCCCCAACCTCTCCTTCCACGAGGTCCGAAATGATCGCCGCCACCTTCTTTTTTTCGTTTCCGAGATGGTATTCGCAATCTAGGACTCGGTCGCTGGGTTGTGTTCGTCGCGGGACGTTGGTGATCGGGGGGATGTCGGGCGGTTTTAAATCTGGGAAAGCGTGGAGTAAGCTTCGTCATGTCGTGTTTTCCGGTCGTTCGTTGCGATGTTGTGACACTTTTTGAATTTGGCGGTTCAGTATTATGCGACGTGCGATTGTGAGGGCGACTGGTGTTAGGACGCTCCGCTGCGAGATCCCGTGTCATTTGATCGTTAATTATGCTGGGGAACTCGTTCTTGATGTGCTTTCGAGCGAACTATGGTTGTTGTATTTATGGTAGCAATTGACTCTCTTTGACTTTGTTGTCTGCTCTTCATCCGCAGCTTGACCTCCGAGACAAACCGGCGCTGGAGAAATTGTTCTCCTCGACAAAGTACGATCCTTGCATAACATTGCGATTATTTGTCATTTGGTTCCATTTTCAAAACCTCCATTCGATGTGCGTAGTATGTGGTTTCATCGGTCCCTTAGAATTTGATACAGGGCAATCTTCAAATTAGGATCTTCGATTAGGACTATATCAATTGATTCATAGATATATGAAATAATAGAGAACTGGAAAGGCGACTTCTTTGTTCCTCCTTAATGTTGCTTGTTTTGACTGTCAGCTCCCATTATGTCCAGATTTGATGCTGTCATACACTTGGCTGGATTAAAAGCAGTTGGTCAAAGTGTGCAGAAGCCATTGCTTTATTTCAATAATAACCTCATCGGGACCATCACCTTGCTAGAAGTCATGGCTGCCCATGGATGTAAGAAGGTATGGTACTTTGACTATCTTAACTGTGCATCATTTCGTTGTTTTTTTTTTTCCTGTTTAGCTGTGTGCCTCATCTTATATCAGGGTTAATGAAATCTGGTTGTTGGGCTATTGTAATTATGAATGAAACCTTTAAAAGGGAATTCACGTTAATGGACAAACTGAAGTGGCTGCCGTCTATCATGTTTGATATGCTAGACGAGTAGATTTCTGCAATTGATACATTGGTGTGCTGACTGCTGTGTGGAGTGAAGTGCAACTAAATTAGGTGTTGTTTTCACGTGTGGTCCTCACTTAATATGCACCTTTGGTGCATGTTTCATTTGCTCTCTTCTTTTTCTTTCCGTCTTTCCTGCATCCCTGCACACTTAGAAGTACGTGATCTGTGAGTTTAGAGAAGCACACTCGTGTGATCTCTCACTTTAATTAACCAAAATGTGATTTTCGTGAAACATTGCAGCTTGTGTTTTCCTCGTCTGCTACTGTTTATGGTCGGCCAAAGGAGGTCCCTTGTACAGAGGAGTTCCCTGTTTGTGCAGTGAATCCATATGGACAAACCAAGGTTAGTGAAAGATATTCTTTCATCTTAATAGTACTGTCATGCAACGGGACACTAACAAAAAGACAGATGAATTAGCTGGTTAGTCAGGCTTTTTACTGGTTTATTGCACTGTTGATGAAGGAATTAAACATGCTTTTGAGTTTAGCATTGTAAATATTCTAGAATCTTCAAGAGTGAGGGAGAGAGAAAACACTCAAAGGCTAGATCCTTACTAAATGACTTAATAAAAGAGTACATAGATGACCCCATTTAGAATCCATAAGAGACCCCCAAGAATCCTAATTACCTTCTTGATGATCACCTGCTAACTATTGAGTAAGATTTTAATCATTCCCGGCTTACATCTGATAGGTGCAACTTTCGTCCAAAGTTTCAAAGCGCCGTGTAAGCCGACCCTTGCACTAGACAATCGAAATAAATATCAAAGTCTATTTAAGATGACGACAATTGTGCAAGCTACACCTTACATGACAAACTGAATGTAACCCATATCAACTGTGGATTTGACAAAAGTGTAAAGAGACAAATCAAGATTGGAAAGTTGATACCATTCTTTTTCCTCAAATTGCAAATATATAATCGTGTGAGAACCGACTTCATGAATTGTGGCAAATTGAATTGCATCACCTTATGACGTTCGACTTTGATCACTTGATGAAGGTGTGATGGACTCCGGTGCTCACAGCAACCTAAAATCTTGATGGCGTTTCCACTTGTCAATGACACTCACAATCAAAGATGAGTCTCACAATGGATACCTTCCATAGTAGGCTTGTTGAGATTTCGGAGGACCAAAAATTTATGAAGTTTCTGAAGATAAAGTGTTGTAGATTGTAGCACTAACAGCCCCCAGAAAGCACTTTTTTTGTTATGTTTTTCTTCTTTGGGAATGCAAAAGTATAGAAAACAAGTGAAAAAGAAATGCAAGACTAAAAGCATCAAACGAACGAGAACAGTAGCTTTATTTTGATGGAGAAGTGGAGCCAGTGACCACAATCGAGAAGGATGCATGGCGGAATGAATCCAGAGAACAGAGTGGCTCAACTTGTGGAAGACTTCACAAGCACAAGGATGCCGGCGACAATATTGATGAGGCCGAACATAACTCTCCCTAATGACAACGGAGAGACGAGTGACTCACGAGGTAGCGCTGCTCTTCAAGATTACCTAGCAGATCTGCCACCATGACAAGCAAAAGACGATGATGCTGCTCTTGAAGACGAACTGTTGTGGTTGCTCTCCAGTATGAAAACCAGAGGACGAAAAACAAAGGACTTGGAATGGTTGACGCTGGAGGTCTTAGTGTCAAAGTAGAAACCATTAAGTAGAACCGAGGGTTCTTTTTTCTTCAGACTGATGGCAAGAAAGATAAAGTTAGAGTGTTGATTCGGGCTTTTCTTTCTTGATGACTCTGATACTATATAGATATTCTAGGATCTTTAAGAGAGGGGAGAGAAGATACTCAAAGGCTAAATTTTTACTTAGTGACTTGATAAAAAAATACATAGATTGCTCTATTTATAGAGCACGAAAGACACCCAAAAACCCTAGTTATCTCATTGATGACCACCTACTGACTACTAACTGATATTCGCAAATATACTATAACAAGCATGAAGGCAAGGATGTATATTGTGTCCCTTACAAACATGAGAAAAAAAGAAGGATGTTTTCTTTCCTACTATTATGCTACTTCCCTTTTTAGTACTAGTGGGGAATTATTCCAAATTGTTTTTGGTTGCCTGATTTCTGCTACATCTTATACAAGCGCAATTGCCTGTTCTTCCAGCTTTTCATCGAAGAAATATGCCGTGATGTTTATCGGGCAGATTCTGAATGGAAGATAATGTTGTTAAGATACTTCAATCCAGTTGGTGCACATCCTAGCGGCTACATTGGTGAGGATCCCAGGGGGATCCCAAACAATCTAATGCCATTTGTGCAGCAAGTTGCTGTCGGAAGGCGACCTGCTTTGACAGTTTATGGAACAGACTATTCAACGAAGGATGGTACTGGGGTATGGTATTTGCACGTTCTTCATTACTTTGATGCAGTCTTTTGACGCCATGATTTTGTCCCTTGAGTTAATATGACTTATGAGGTCTATAATGAGTTGTATACCTTGTTCATGCACCTCATTAATGATAGGAGTCAATCTCATTTATATATGTAAACAGACCTACACAACTGATCTTTGCTGTGCTCTAGTTGTGGATGCAGAGTCTTCCTGATTTAATTGTTTATTGTTCTTCGAGTCATGTCATCTACAGAAAGTAACAAGCAAATATTTTATGCTCGATGCATCATCTGTTCTACAATCTGAACCCAAGTCTGGGTGTGTCATCTCAGGTTCGTGATTACATCCATGTTGTTGATCTAGCCGATGGACACATTGCTGCACTGCAAAAGCTTGAAGAACCCGGCATAGGTATGAGAACTTGTACATTTTTTTAATTTGAAGTACTGCTTCTATTCGGTAGCTGGTCGGTTGAATTTTATTGTGATGTGTCTGCATGGTTGTGACCATTCTTTGTCACCTCCACAAATAGGGCATTACTTAACCCCCCTCCATGCATAAGACAAATGTATGATGTGATTTGCATGCATTTTATTTGAATATAAAGTCTTTTCTCAACCAGAACATTTCATGTAAGGGCCCTAAACAGGAGGTTGTAAGAATGTTTCGCCGCGCAATCTACCCACATGTTAATTTAATTGTTTTAAGATTCCGGGCTTTGACTTGAGAAGTCAATTCATTAATCTCTTCTCCTGGTCATATTTGGTTGTCAGCGTGTGAGGTGTATAATCTGGGAACGGGGAAGGGAATTTCAGTCTTGGAGATGGTTGATGCATTTGAGAAGGCATCTGGAAAGGTATGTTTCAGTTGATCTGGATGATGCACCAGAATACATACAGAATTTTATGTATTTATGTCGTCATATTTGATAACACTCTCAATCATCTGATCTGATTGTGAGCCTGATCCCTTCTCGGTGTCCACTTTCATCATGTATTCCTTGTTCCGAAATTCCTTTTGAGATGACTTAATTTCTCCATTGACCTGTTTATCGCACTGATGTTTTCTCCTGTTCCAGAAAATTCCACTTGTTATGGCTGGGCACCGACCAGGCGATGCTGAAGTTGTATATGCATCAACAGAAAAGGCTGAACGCGAATTGAACTGGAAGTAAGTATCGGGCCATGCAATTGCTGCATGAAGAAATTTGTGAGTTAATATTGCTATGCATAGGTTATAGGTTAGTGTTACTAATGTCGACCTCTGCTTGTGAATACCATAATCAAGAGGAGCTACAAAGAGTAGCACCTAATGGGCTGGCTTGGATTGTGCTTTGTGCCTATAAGCCTGAATGTGAAAAAGAATGCCATCCGGGGGAATGCTGTTCGTTTGATGAATGTAGTGGGTGATCTATGATTTTACCGACTATTTAGGAAGTATTATGTCTGCTCTAGTGCCGGTTGAATGAGTTGCGTCTGCTGCTTGCCTGTCATTCTAGCTATCCTGTTAATTGAAATGGCTTCTCAATCTTTACTTTGAGATAAATTTTTCACACGTCTTTGGAAGAAAAAGTCTCTGGACACTGTGAAAAACAAAGCCCAGCGATTAGATCTCTGTGAAAAGATAACTTGGTTTGACCCTCTATCTCATACATTGGTTTGACTGTCATTGTAGGGCCAAATATGGCGTTGAGGAGATGTGCCGAGATCAATGGAACTGGGCCAGCAAGAACCCTTATGGCTATGGGTCCCCCGACTTGACCGACTAATAGCCGAGGATTTTGGGCGTCCTCGTATTAGGTATTGCTGAATTTAGTTGTCGGTATAAAACGGAGACAAAACTAGGCTAGGGAAAAAAATGAAGGTGAAAATACTCGAGCTTCTCCTTAACCTATTATCTCCTGTTGGGGACTCGATGTAATATTTCCAGATACGACATGCAATAAGAAATCTTCGAGTGATTATGCTACAGAAGAAAATCTCCTCTATCATGTATTCGCTGTGATCAACTAGCCGACATGCATTTACTAACAGCTATGTCATCGGGACGTGCATTTTACGATGCCGAGTGATGTTGCGTGATGACTAAGAGGATGAAATTGATGGGTGTTGCATATACTACCCGGTAAGGCGACGGCAATAGCAACAGCTGAAATCTTTCGCCTTGATTATAATGATGAACTAAAGAGATGTCGGCATCGTCCCAAATGGTCAGAATCGGCCGGGGATAAGATGTCGAATGCTAGGAATGTAGGATGACTCTGGCTTTTATCATCTTGGCCGGGGACAACACGTCGACCTTTGCTGCAAATGCGATCCCTCTCTTGTCACGTAGGAATTGTACCTTATGATTCGGCGATGTCGAAAAGGTCAACAAAGAACGTTGCAATCACGGAATGGGCGTGGCTTTCACATCGGAATTGCCGGACGATTGATTGCCGATGATGTCTTGTTCCTTAAAGCATAAAGGGATTTGCTTGAAAGGGCCTGCAGCACTCCATTGACTTTTCCTATTTCCTACACTGGGAGATGCACAAGAGCTCGAAGGAATGCCCCATCTACGTGAAGAAAATGACCCAAATGGTTTTTCAATTTAGGCCAAATATGTAATATGGTTGCCGAACTCTTAAATTAGTCAATGTGATTTCTGAATTTTACCTTAATGTACAATGTAGTTATTGAATTTTTAATTTATTCAATATGATCCATGAACTTAATTTATTGTGCGATAAGGTCCTTGAACTTTAAATTTGTTTAATGTCATTCCTGAATATTTGGTACATGTTCAATTTAATCTATTCCCAACAAAAAAAATTTTAATCCACGGATTATACGAAAATGTTTAATATATTCCTTACATTAATTCAAGTCCAGAAACTACATTGAACATATACCAAAAGTCCGATAACCACACTGAACAAATTAAAAATTTAGGAACCACATCATATTATATTAGGCCATAATTCAAAAACTACATTGAACAAATTAAAAGTTCAGAAATCACATTATATATTGAGCTAAAGTTGATAAATTATCTGTGTCGTTATCCCGTAAATCAAACAAAGTTAAGGCCAAGAAGGATCTCAAAGTTTTTTCCAGTCATCTCCATGAGACCATATTTTCGGAGAAACCAATGATTGACGAATGACCCCTCCACTTGGCCCATTATGCCTGCCTGGCTGTCTCTGGAGTCCTGAGGTCTAACTTTGAATTTTGAATTCAGTGCGTTCGAACACGGCAACGGCAACGGCTCTCTCCTGATTGGAGGACGAAGAAGAAAGGCGGAAGCGAAAGACAACGACGGTGCGGTCCTCCTCGCCCATGATCATTCCCCACAGGACTTCCAAATTTTTCTTCCTCCCCCCTCTTTTCTTTCTGTCTACTCTTAACCCACAGATCCTGGACCGTTCGTGCCGTTGGGGCTGATGAGACGCATGGATTTTGACTAATGAGCAAGCCAAACGGTGGATTCATCGGATTTTCCTTCGCGATCGCGTGCCGATCCAAACAGCAGGATATGAAGCTTGAGTCGCGCGTTAAAGATATTCGCCGCTCGTGTCGATCTTCAGTAGCCCTTTTTTGGGAAATTCGCGTCGAATGATATAGAAATCATACATCGCATTTACCACATCGAACCCTTAATTTCGATAGATGCTACTTCATGATAAAAGAAATTGATCATCTTGAAGCTTTTTTAAAAAGCGAAGGTATGGGTGCATAAAGCGAGTTGAGCATGCCGATACATTGCGCGAAAAAAAAAGCGACCTTTTCATGACACATTCGATTCTCAAATGAAGGGCTACTTTCTGATCGAAGAACATGTGGTGCTCTACATTCGTTTCGCCTTTTCTTAACAAAGCAAGATGTTGATAGAAGAATAGTGAAGAAAGACCCTCCGATCTCCCTTCTCCAAAAATGCACCGCTTATGTTAAATCGAAAGCGACTTCTCAAGGTTCTTAAATCCTTCAGGATGTGTGGGATCTCGCTGGATTTCGCTCCACATACAACCGCGAAGTGGGATCCAAACAGAACCGGCCGATACGAGTCTCTAGTCTAATCTCCGGAGAGCTACTGTGACGTTCCTTTTGGAAAATGTCGAAATGATACTCAGGTTCTCTGTTCTTTAGCCGTTGCTCAATATTGTCACAGCATTTTTTTTTTTGTTCAATTGAGTCTTTGAATCACCTTGTGATTTTTTTTTTCTTTTTGAGAAAATTTCATTTTATCCCCTCTCTACTTTGAGTTGATGATGCACCTCGAACCCCGAATTATAAAAGAATCGCAATTTTCACCTGCCTAAGCTCGCATTTTCTTACCCTTCTCAACACTGCTAGCAAGTACACTTTTTCGATCGAGTTGCCAAAACCACCACCTTCTATATTTATTGTCGACCTGGCCATCGACAAGTATGCTCCGCCCTCTCTTTTTTCGAATCTAACAAGACGGCGAAACAATCTCTGTTCAACCTTGTCTGCACGCGCTCGCTTGTGATATCTAATCTTTCGATGCCCATCTAATTTCTGTAATCGAGTTTGAACTCGTGCGGGACATCGGCATCCCCACCCGTTTAAACAGAACGGTTAAATTGAAAGAAAAAGGGAAAATTTCAAATAAAGACCCGAACTGCTCTCATTTTCTCAAATAAGGGTCTGAAATGGACTTTGTGTGAAATAAAGGCATGAAGTAAACTTATGTTCTTAAATAGGGACATGAAATGGTTATAATAGTTTCAAATAGAGGCCTTACCTCGCTGGCTCGTCGGCCGGCCAAATTTTCCAGTCGACCAAGGGCATTTTCGTCCAAACAATTTTAACATAAATTTTAGTTAAATTAGATTTAAAATTTTAAAAAAAGTTAAAAAAGATAAAGAAAAGTAGGGGGCAGGGTTCCCTGCCCGCCTGTGGCCGCCGCCTCGTCACCGGTGGGGTGGCGGCAATGGCCAGTGGGGTCGCGCGGTGCCTTAGCGAGGGCCGACGACTCTCGTTAGCCAAAGGTGAGGGCTATTGGCCGTAGCCAAAGCCAAGAGAGGGCGATTACCCTCTCCCAGATCTGGACAAGGGTCACCGGACCTTGCCCCGGTCTGGGCGAGGGTCGCCGGGCCTCATTGAGGCGCTGGCGACCCCGCCAACCAATGCTGCCGCCCCATCGCGACAGGGCATTGGCCACAGGCAAGGGTGGCCTCCCCCATGTTTTTTTTTTTTTTTAAAAACTTTATCTTTTTTTTCATTTTTTAGTTTTTTTTTTCATGGAAAAATTTTGAAAAAGAAAAAAAATCAAAAAAATCAAAAGACGAAAATGCGCTTGACTCCGACGAGGTGATGCCCTTTTTTGAGACTGAAATGGCTACTTCAGATACTTATTTGAAATAAGGTTCACTTCAGGGCTTTATCTAAGAAAATGAGGGCACTTCGAGTCCTTATTTAACACATGATTGAATCATGATGATTCACTTCATGCCCCTATTTAAAAAAAATAAGAATACTTCAAGTCCTTATTTGAAATTTTTCCAAAAAAAGAAGAAGGAGAAGAGCACAATTAATTTCGATTTACTAAATTCAACAACTATAAAACTATATGTACATATATATATATATATATATATATATATATATATATAGTAATGTGGAATGAAGTGTTGGATTGCGGAGCATACAAAGCGAGGGGTGTGCAGAGGGAGACTTTGGGTTTACTCCCTCCCTATAAAAGACTTTTAAACCAGACTTGACCATTTCGGAGTCGTTAGCCGTTCCTCCGTTTTGTCGCTCTCCTCCGTCTCCGTACCGTCCGCTCCGACTTCCAATTTTTAATACTTCAAAAATCAACCCCACTCCCTCAGCTTCTCATCTACACTTTCAAAACTCAAGCGCCTCTCTCTCTCTCTCTCTCTCTCTCTCGAGCGTTCTCGATCTCGCCGGCGGAGTGCTGTGTCCGTCCGTCCGTCCGTCCGTCGCCGGCGAGCGGTCGGATCCAGGTCGATCTGAGCCCGACGCCGTTCGCCGCCGCCGGATCCGATTCAGCGAGCCCCCCGAGGTGTGCGTGAGAGATGGAGAACCTGATCTCGCTGGTGAACAAGATACAGAGAGCCTGCACGGCTCTCGGCGACCACGGCGAGAACAGCGCCCTCCCCACCCTCTGGGAATCCCTCCCCGCCATCGCCGTCGTCGGTGGCCAGGTCTCCCCTCCCAGATCTCTCTCTCTCCCTCTCTCTCCCCCTCTCTCTCTCTGTGAAAACGTCCGCTCGTTTTTTTGGAGAATCTATGTCGCCGCTGTTGGGCGGCGGAGCTTCGTTTTAGCTCAGAGTTCACCGATTGAGTCGCCTTTCCCTTTCGCTGGTGATTTCCGTTACTTGTGATTTGGCGATCTGCGGTATTTCCTCGCCCTTGTTTTTTGTTCTTTGTATGCGTTAAATTCACGCGAGCAATGTTTCATGCGGAGCTTAATCTTAGCTCAAATTGATGGGTGAGCCAGTTTCTCCGTCGTTTGATGGGCGATTTGTCACTCGAGTTTAACGATGTGCGGTATTTTCTCGTCCGTGTGTCTCGTGTGCTTTGGTCGCTGCTGTGTCGTAGCGTCTGTCAACTGCTGGCCAGGACTGCAATAATGACGTGCGATGAAGTAGGAGCCTTAACTCAAGATTACTTCTTGTCTTGAGTAGGAGCTATGCTGCCCAATACGTTTTTCCCCCATTGCGACATTGTCAGAGGCTTAGAAAACATAAAATTTGATGATAAAGCAATCTTCTTTCCCTATTTCGAGCGTCGTGTATCTCCTCTAATGCGCTTTGTGATGTCGTACAGAGTTCAGGAAAGTCATCAGTGCTGGAGAGTGTTGTTGGCAAGGACTTCTTACCTCGTGGCTCTGGTAATCAATGGCACCTGCACTTTTTCTGACCTTTGGTTTTTACTTCTTCGTAAGTCCAGAATTTGGAAAAGTGATGTATGAACGATTTTTGCAGGTATTGTTACCCGACGTCCTCTTGTCTTGCAGCTTCACAAACTTGAAGAAGGAAGCAGAGAATATGCGGAATTCCTTCACCTTCCACGAAAGAGATTCACTGATTTTGGTGTGTTCTTCACGATAATTTTTTAACTAAATATTGTTGGTTAACCAGATGCGTTCGGTTGGAGTTACCTGGTTATACATACATTCTTCATTTCTCATGCACTGCACTTGGCTCACTAGTTCACGGGGATATTAGAATCTACAGGATGCCAGTTTCCCAGAGTGTTATTTTACACAGCATTATGCTTCTGATTGCACCAGTCTGTGAGCTCACCTTGGCTTATATTTCTGGCTATTTGCATGAGTGGTGTCATAATCATGAATTATGGGTGCAAATTGAGACATGTAGACATGAGTTTGGTACTTCCACACATTTTTTTCCCCAATGTTGGTACTTCTACACATGTTTCCACACGCACATGTGCACATGCACACATGCACACACCCGCACTCACACAAAACAAGAGATTCATTTGGGTGAAGAAATTTTTTTGTAGATGCTTGCACGCTGATGTCAATTGAAATTATGCAGCTGCCGTGAGAAAGGAGATCGCAGATGAAACTGATCGAGAGACTGGTCGCTCAAAGCAAATTTCAAGTGTTCCAATCCATCTTAGTATATATTCACCTAATGGTATGTCTTTTCTTGGCGAAACACCTAATTATAGGTAGTGTTGTTATTTTTCTATGACATTATATTGTAATTATCTCTGACAACTTGTTTTACTCCTGTCCAATTGCTACAACATATCTCTTACAACTTGCTTTACTCAAATCAGGTCTTGTTGTTTTATAGCCTTTCTTTTCATGATCTATTTGGAGTGCTTATTGTATCATTTATCTTTGGCAGTTGTCAACTTGACTTTGATTGATCTTCCTGGGCTCACAAAGGTTGCTGTTGGTAAGTCACATCTTATCTCAGCACTGGAGATTCCTTCTCCTTTTGTTTGTTGAATTGAGATTCTCTATAACTTGATGGTACCTAGAGTTGAAAAGTGTGGTTTCTGTAAGAAGACAACAAGTCCATTCAGTCATCGCAGTTCCTGTGATGAATTTCATCTGTGAACTGATAGTAGAAACCATGCGCCATCTTTTGTTCCGCTGCATATACTTTGATTCATTTAAGCCAACATAAATGGCATACACTGTTTTCGTCATAAACTAACTGTTCTCTTGCAATCGATGTTTTTGGAAAACAAGAGGGCCAACCGGACAGCATTGTACAAGACATTGAGAACATGGTCCGCTCATACATCGAGAAGGTATTGTGCATCATACGTTATCTGTTTTTTACTTTGGAATATACTTTTTTATTGCTAGAAGGTTTAGCAGGTTAGCTAAACACAAGGATTCTCATTCATACAACTGATTATTGAGCTAATAGCTGGGTGAATTTTGAGCAAGTACCCTCTCATGAATAGCATAAGGGTGAATTTTGTTGTTTGAAAGTTTTATGCTGCCTTCTGCAGCTCTTGTTTTCTTTCATTAGGGGTGGCATCCAAATTCTTAGATTTTGCAGCACCTGTTAAGTGTTCACTTTGGTTTAGTCTTAAAAGGGCCCCTTTTGTATTTGAAAGAAATATTTTCGCATCACAATGACTGCCTTCGGAACTGTCCAAGAAGACAATAAAGAATTTATTAGTACTTGATTCTTTATGCAGCCTAATTGTATAATTCTTGCAATTTCACCTGCAAATCAAGATCTTGCTACATCTGATGCAATTAAGATCTCTCGTGAAGTAGATCCTACAGGTAACGTATCTATTTTGTTCTTTACCTCCACAACTTTCCTACTCTCCATGCTTGAATTTTCATGTTTGTGTCTGGTCCTCGGACTTGTTAAGAGTATGTCAGGGTGCTTTCCAAAACTCGTCTTCCTGTTAGATCTCCTAAAATGTAACTCTTGCTGGGATTGGCAAATATGAAATTCCGTCTTTGCAGCATTCTATTGGCATCTCCATTCATTTTCTTCTAGTAACTAAGTCGCTGTGATAATTTTTTTTAGGGGAGAGGACATTTGGAGTCTTGACAAAGATCGATCTAATGGATAAGGGAACAGATGCTGTTGATGTAAGTTTAATTGTATCTTTTCTGCAGAAAGATAATGATTTGTATTAATTACTCTTACTGTGGAATACTTTGGTGTTTTCTGTATTTAGTTTTCATTGAATCAACAAAATGCTGATCTGAGTGTTGTCAGGAGTCAGGACTAAGCAGAGCCTGATAAAGTTGCATGACATCTTTTAATGGGTGTTGAAACATTCATAACTGTCCTCATGCTTTAAGATCTCGATTATGTTGACTTATATTTTAGGTGCTCTTATTGCAATTATGAGCACGTTGTTTTGATGCATTCTAACTACTGAGGTTGATGTTCTTTGGCTTCTTAGATATTAGAAGGGAAATCATATCGACTAAAGTTTCCTTGGATTGGGGTAGTAAATCGATCCCAAGCTGATATTAACAAGAATGTCGATATGATTGCTGCTCGCCGCAGAGAGCGTGAATATTTCTCTGGTACTCCTGAATACAAGCATCTTGCACACAGAATGGGTTCTGAGCATTTAGCAAAATCGCTTTCGAAGGTTGGAAAATCGTGATCATTTCTTTGTTCAACCATTTATTCAACTTCATGTGCTAATTCTATCATGTTCATTGCAGCACTTGGAGAATGTAATCAAGGCCAAAATACCGGGCATCCAATCCCTTATTAACAAAACAATTCTTGAGCTTGAGACTGAATTGAATCGTCTCGGCAAGCCTATAGCTTCAGATGCAGGAGTATGTGTCTAATTTATTTCCCATGCTAGTTTATTTTATCAGTTGCATTCTACTGGTTCTTTTTATGAAGACCAACTATCCCATTGCTAGCTTTACACTATTTGCGGGTTGCAATTTTCACTCAGGCAGGGAATGCCAATAGCATGACTGTACACCTCAAGTTCATATGCTACAAGAAGTATAATTGATGAAGATCTCACTAAAATGCAGGGAAAGTTATATTCAATCATGGAGATATGTCGTCTTTTTGATCAAATATACAAGGAGCATCTAGATGGCGTGTATGTATTATAGTTCATTCTTCTTGGCCGAACCACCTTCTTCTTATGCGTATCTGTTATGAAGAAAGTGAAAGTTGATATTATTTTCTTGTGCAGGCGATCTGGAGGTGATAAGATTTACAATGTTTTCGACAATCAGCTCCCTGCTGCTCTTAAGAGGCTGCAATTTGACAAACAACTTTCCATGGAAAATATAAAGAAGCTCATTACAGAAGCTGATGGATACCAACCTCATTTAATAGCTCCTGAACAAGGATATCGCCGTCTGATCGAGTCTTCTTTAATAACTATCAGAGGTCCTGCTGAGGCTTCTGTTGATGCGGTATGCTTTAACACCTTGAAGCTTGCATAAAATAATTGGTAATGAAATGCGGTAGTCTTGGTCGGTTTGTCTTGTGATCAAAATGTGAAGAACGTCGATCCAATCAGTTTTCTTCTAGTGCAAAACTTGACGTGGCTTATCGTTCATTAGAATTATGTTAGACATGATTTTATGATGGTGAATCAGAAACTTGGTTAGAATTTTCGGAGTGACCAAAACACCACATGGTTCTGTGTCGCTTTTTGGGATTGCCGAGTAATTTACTGTATGTTTTCAAGTTTTGCAAGACAAAATCATAAAGATCTATTTCATTATTTGCCTATGATATTGTGTTATATACTGGAGGTGCTTATGAGTGTGTATCATTGTTTGCTATAAATACTGAGTATTTATTCTTTGGCCAAAGTATAAAAAACTGAATACGGTCTTCTATGTTTTTGCTTCTCTTCAGGTTCATGCTCTACTGAAGGACCTAGTGCACAAGGCTATTAGTGAAACACTGGTACATTTTCTACTGAACTATTTTTCTTTTAAGTTTCTACTGAAGGACCTAGTGCACAAAAATTTATATAAAGAACTGTTGCCCCTTTCCAAAGGCTTGAAACAAATACAGCATGTTCTCACGCATGAGCATTCCATTGTTGAATGTCCTATTGTGAAGAACTGAAACACCATATGATTTGACCAAAGCCAGACTCATGGGGGATAGAGAATACTTGCCAATTGACCATTGGGGATGGACCTTTAACTCCAGTATCGCATTTCGGACTCTTTAACCCTTTTGGGACTTGGGGGTGTCACATAGGACATCTGAGGATAAAGAGAGCTTTGCTATAGTTGAGAACGACAAAGCATTATCGAATTTTGATACATTCTTAATATCAAGGGATAAAGATAGTGTTTCATTTGGTGCAGACCAGATATTAATGAACTTAATTACTGTATCAGGTATACCTTCTGAATGGTCCGCAATTATCATAGAATCTGCCACCCTGTTTTCTACATTCCTAATGGAAACAATCATAATTCAAGCTGGCTCTCAAGCATCTTGAATATTCTGGGTTGTGATTGGTTATTAGTATGTTCTTTGGGGTTCTTTCTTCAGAATTGTTCCTATGGATGAGAGGTACCTGGGAGCATTTATGTCTCGATTGTTTTGAAGTTAAAACTTCAATTTTCAAGCTTAAGAAGGGAAAAGATGATCAAATTGGGCCTATGAAGCGACGTCTTGGGAGCTGCTTTTGAAGTTGGACGGTGTTCACTTTCCCAATTAGATTCTTTGGTTGTTCTAATAATTTCTGGTGCATACTTATCGGTCTCTATGGACCGAATTTAATTTCCATTTTGAGCATCATGTTGTTTTACAAGATTAATAATAACTTCATGCTCAATTCTTGCGTTTTTAGAGCACAATTTTTTTTTATTGTCATTTCTCTTTAATTTGTACGCATCACATAAACCTCTTTAACATATATAACGGGCAGTCTGGCTAACACTTGGTATATATTCTTCTACTCCAGGAGCTAAAGCAGTATCCTGGTCTCAGAGTGGAAGTCACTAACGCTGCTTGTGATTCGCTCGAGAGAATGAGGGAAGAGAGCAAGAAAGCAACACTTAAGCTGGTCGACATGGAATGTAGTTACCTAACCGTTGACTTTTTCCGGAAGCTCCCTCAAGATGTCGAGAAGGGTGGCAACCCCACACATTCACTATTCGACAGATACAATGATTCATATCTCAGGCGGATAGGTGAGATATGTGGAATTCCTATTTGTCAATCATTTATGGCGAAACTATGATGACCGATTTAAAATAATATCTTACCTGGTACCGATTGTTTAAGTTCCTTTTTCACGAAATGTAAAACAGGATCGACAGTTCTGTCGTACGTCAATATGGTCTGTGCAACCCTGCGCCACTCCATTCCTAAATCCATCGTGCACTGTCAAGTAAGGGAGGCCAAACGAAGCCTCCTCGACCGTTTCTTCACTGAACTTGGTGCAATGGAGGTGAGAATGAGACGATTTCTCCTGATGGTTCTTTTTCATCGAGTCATTATTATACTGAATCTAAAAATCCTGTGCAGCAAAAGCGTCTATCATCGTTGTTGAATGAGGATCCAGCAGTCATGGAGCGACGTAGTGCTCTTTCAAAGAGACTCGAGTTGTACAGGAGTGCTCAAACCGAAATTGACACTGTTGCTTGGTCCAAGTAAAAAATGCATTGCTCACTTCCAAAGCTTCGCTTTTTTGCTCGAGTAATTTAATATGGGATCAGTTCTACTTTTGTCGTTGCTGCCATTCACATTGATGGAGGATATCTGTTGAGAGCGCCTGGTTGACGCGGCTGTTGGCGCCGAAGACATTCATTTTTCACAGTGAATGACGATATACATGTATCGGTTTTGGTTTTCCTTACCTCTGTAATGCATGCAAATGACTCGTCAATTTGTATCATCCGACAGACTGAATTGTTCGATTAGTGCAATAGCAATTGGATGCGTGGTGACCCCCCCATTAGTACTCACCTTTACTCACATAAACCAGAAAATGACCAACCAATTATGACCCAATCCAACCGAGAAAATATTGCAAAACGTACTCTACATAATGGGGAAAAATGACAAGAAAAGCTGGAGAATTGCCTTTAGAATTTGTAATGAAACATAAAAAATAATTTGTATATTCCTGTCGCATTCAGAGCTTGGCAAAATGCATTAAAACTAGTCAAGTTAAAACGTGTTGGGGCCGTTGCATCCAACGACTTGACCGCGGAGACGTCAAACGACGGCGTTTTCTCAGACCCTCGCCTTTTCGCTCTCTCGTGGGGAGAACATCCCCGCGAGGAAGTCTTTCGTTTGACAAAGAGAGCCGACAGAATCCGAGTTCTGGATCTACCCCCCGTGACTCTTTCTCGCGCCTCTCATCAGATCCGTTCTCTGCGTGATTTCTTGAGGTATGCTTCTTGGTTTCTCTGATTTGGGTTTACATTTGTGTACGTGTTGAGATTGTGATTTTGCCTCGGCGACATTGAAGTTCCGATTCCTGACGACCGATTTTGAGGTCGAAAAGTGAAAGGAATGGACTTTGTCAAAATGCCCACGGGCGCGATGTTTCGTGTTGTGGATGTCCAGTAATTGCAAATGGGCGAGGTTCGGTTAGTCCTTTTTCTTCTGTGTGGTTTTGCATATGTCACTGCAGGTTGAGGGATTTCTCTCTCTCTAGCTGGTAGTGGAGTGGTTGTGCACAACCTCGTTAATCTTTTAGTGGGTTTTTTCATTGAATTATTGAGAATAGGTCAGGTTCCGCGTATGTTTATGCCCTTTTTGAGATGAGGCAGTTGTATTATTATGCTGCAATAGAGGTCAAACGTTTGGTAATTTTGCTCAAATTCATATCAGTTTTCGATGCGCACGTGATGGCGCCGACAGTATGTGTGTGCTTGCCTGCCTGTTGGAGTGCGCATGTATCATTTTTCGGGTCTGTCCATGTGTGTTTTATGGTGCGCGTTGTGCTTGTTTGATGTGGAAACAATAAGAAGCACACTGGGTTGAATTTGAAATTAAAAAAGTTTGTATAAGCCAATGAAGAGATGTGCATTACTTTTGATGTAAAAAGATATGGTATGCTGGATTTGTTTTGAATTGGATGTCATCACAATTTGTTTATCCTGTTCTGCCTTTTTCATTGGTATCTCTTTCTACCTGCTTGGCTATCACTATATTACAAGGTACAAAAGACGAGACCAATGTCCAAAACCACATTTCCAATGTTTAAATTTGGGAATATCTCAGGACACATGGTCATTGCTAAACAAAATCCAGTTTGACCTGCGACCCAGCAATCCATCTGCTTGGCTATCACTATATTACAAGGTACAAAAGATGAGACCAATGTCCAAACCACATTTCCAATGTTTAAATTTGGAAATATCTCGGGGCACGTGGTCATTGCTAAAAAAAAATCCAGTTTGACCTGCAACCCGGCAATCCATCTGGGAAAAGGGTGCAGATATGTCTAATAAAAAAACTGTATCAACTTAAGCTAAGTTAGAAAAACTCAAGCTTAATCTGTCCACTTCTCACGACCTGTTTCTGTCAATTTAATTGAACTCATCTATTGTTACCTTGTCGTGTGCATATTGATTGTGAGATTTTTTGGAATGAATTGGATGTCTTTATGAGCAATCTAGTGCAAGTTCTTCTGTTTTTTTGGTTGGAAATCCAGTGCAAGTTCTCTCCTTGGAGTATTTTGAATTTCTTTGTGGAGAATCATAGCTTGGGGATGGTGACGATCTTTTATAGAATCAAACTTCCACCATTTCTCCTTTTCCTATTCGGTAATCTGTTCGACCATTTTGATACGACTTAAAAGTTGCCACAAAATATTCTTTGTCAGTGTCTTTTCGGATTTTTGTGGCATAATAATCTGCTCGATCTTTTTGGGATAAGTGGAAGTTGATAGGATGTAGATTAAGGCATAATCTGAAGAGGGAAGATTATTCAGAATCATTTGGGCCAGCTCAACTCCCTCTTGAACCTCTTTGTAGGTACTCTTTTGGTGACTGGATCTACTAGTCTGGACACGTTGACCATTAAGCTCATACTTGAACAGCCCAAATTATTAGTGTTTCAGCAGATTACTTTTCTCCCTGAACTTTACATGAATATTGAAGAAAAAGAATGTCCCCGATACATAATAGTTGGATGGAACTAAAACTTCATGAGGCAGCTTTTTTTTGGTCAGATATGAGGCAGCTTGAAATAGTTGTATATGTTAAAAAGGATACACAGTTGATCCTTGTAGTACATAGATTTAATTACGGTGAAGGGAGTCAAGTACAGATGTGGATGTGCAGTTATGCACATGTCACTAGCCATTCCCATTTACTAACTGCCATATGGAATGTTCAATTGTGAGCAGCTTTCAGGGATACAAAGAAGAAGTCTTAAATGAACCTCTGGGATTATGGCCTCTGAGAGGGAAAGTTTTGACCTTTCAGGGCCCTTGTACCTTACTCGCGTTGACTGGTAAGACCTTCAGATTCTTTTTCCTCATTGAAAAGAAGCTCCAAGTCATACCTTTTAAGTTTCCGTCATGTCTTATCAAAATACCCAGAGAGTTTCCTTCACTTTTGTCTCAATTATTTGGCGATGGCTAATTACTGCGTCATACTGGATTTTTTGAACATGCAAAACTAAGCGCTGTTCTAGCTGTTCAACTTTTCCATAACTTAACGTGGACTAGCGGGGTTTATAGTAAGAGAAAAAACCGACTAAGAATGTGCATAAATGGTGTAACTTCCATCTACTTCTGTATTTAATTTGTGTTCTTAACAGACGAACTTCCCTAATGTGCTACGGGCACTTGTCTTCCCTTGGAATTCATTTTAGCTGGGGGATGCGTATCTCCAATTACTTCATCATACAGTTTTGCTAGATATTGAGCCAAAAAGGAAGAGTTTGGCTAGACATGTGACCTTTATATCTCATGGGCTGTTATCGCTGAGTGTTGATTTGCCCACACATGCACCGCGTACTGTAACTTTGTCCTCCACGATTGCCATGGAATACTCTATTGGTTCATAACACATCTAGTTCGTAGTTTTGGACAGAAGCAGCGTGTGTGGGGTGCCAACTTTTCGTTCTGCACCAAGTTCAGACTGCATGAGAAGCTTTTTTGAAAATATGGCACTTTAAACTTCTCTCAAATTTATTGTTTGGCTCTCAAGTTTCTTTTTCTTTTCGCATAAAGTGATGATATGAGCATCTAGCTTAGTCTAGCTACAGAGTTTATTATTAGCAAACATATTGACGAAAATAACATTTCTTGGACTTCTAACATAGGAATAATGTACATCATCAGAGGTCGGTTGCTGCTTGTTTGGTTCAAGGTGTCTATATCTTAGAGCGGGACCGCCAGGAGAAACGTGAAGGTCCCCAGGCTCTTGCTCCTCCTTGGTGGGAATTTTTTAATTTTCAGTTGCTGCGCAAACTCGTAGATAATGTCGACTTGTCTATCTTCGGTGCCATCTTCGAGTATAAGCCTCCATCATCCTCAAGTAACCACTCAGCAGATGGACCGCATTTCGTGGTCGCCTTCCGAGGCACCATAACCAAGAAAGAATCAGTCTCTCGAGATATTAAGCTGGATCTTCACTTGATCCGGCATGGGCTCCACTCCACATCTCGATTTGAGACTGCCATGCAGGCGGTACAAAACATGGTTGCGACCGCCGGCGATTCTAGGGTCTGGTTAGCTGGCCACTCCCTGGGGTCTGCCATTGCTCTGCTAGCTGGAAAGAACATGGCCAAAACGGGATTGTTTCTCAAGTCTTTCCTCTTCAATCCGCCTTATGTGTCTGCCCCGATCGAGAAGATCAAGAACAAGAAAGTGAAGCACGGTATTCGCTTCGCCAACAGCGTGATCACGGCAGGGCTCACATTAGCCATGAAGGCTCCGCAACTCAGGAATCAATCTGCCAATTTTTTTACGGCTTTGTCCGCTTGGGTCCCTCAACTCTATGTTAATGCAGTTGATAACGTCTGCTCGGAATACATTGGCTATTTCGAGCACCGAAACAATATGCAAGAGATCGGAGCGGGATCTATTGAGAAGTTAGCTACTCAGCATTCTTTGGGATCGCTGTTCATGAGCGCGATAGGGAAGCAGGCAGAGCCTTTGCACCTCATCCCGTCCGCAAATCTAACAACCAATTTAAATCCGTCGCTGGAGTTCAAGAGGGCGCATGGCATTCACCAATGGTGGAAACACGACCTGGAGCTGCAGTCCAAAGTTTACTTATACAGTTAGTATTGGTGGCATTATTGGACTATTTCATGTTGTGCGTGCATTTGTATCTGATGGTGTGATTGAACTTCCACTAGGCATTGGATAGGCGGTTGTTTGCTCTCCCCTTTGCTGTGTTGTTTGTCTGCAGATCAATGTAATCCGGACCTGCTGTAGAGATGCCAGATTGAGTTCTGTGGCACATTTTCTTTTTGATGTCAAAACTGGAAAGAGTATTGCATTCGTATTGGGTTTCCTCTAACTTCGGCTTCTGAACTGAGGACACAGTTTAGCTTACCAATAATGGAAAATGGTCAAACTGCTCAAGTGATCCCTAAAGAGTACATGAACAATCCCAAATACACCGTCGGATTGAAAGTGAAAGGTGGGTTTTAAGTTTGTTATATGAGAGAGAGAGAGAGAGAGAGAGAGAGAGAGAGAGAGAGAGAGAGAGAGAGAGAGAGAGAGAGAGGGTCCTCTTGTCATTTTTCAGTATGGAGTTTGAAGCAATGCCACCTTGTTTGTGGTTGTGAGTACACGAAGTCTTCAGCATCTTTATGGAATTGTCATGATGCTAATCCCACCGTTTTACAGCATAAGTCAGATCTAGTTTATAACTTAAAGAAAGGTTGGGGGACCATGGGTGCTGTCTCACCAAAAGACCTATTGCTCGCTTCCAAAGCTTCTCTTTTCACAGGAGTAATTAAATATGGGATCAATTATACTTTTGTCGTCGTGGCCAATCACATATTAATGGAAGGTATCTGTGGTTGACGCAGTTTTTGGTCTGGCGTTGAAGACATTATTTCTTCACACTGAATGACGATATACATGTATAGGTGTTCCTTCCGTCTGTAATGCATGCAATGACACGTCAATTTGTATCATTCAAAAACTGAATTGTTCGATTATTACAAGATCATTAGCAGGTGAAGCAATAATTGCAATTGGATGTGTAATGACGCGGTCCAATACTCACCTTGCTTACATATTCCAGAGGATAACCAACCGATTTTGCCATAATCCAATCTAGAAACAGCATTTTTGCAAACTCAAGTTGATCTTGCTTTCTCTTACTTCCAATGACGCGAGCAAGAAAAAAGGGAAAATAACAAGAAGGGTGGCAACATCGTCTTTATAATTTGTACTGAATAAAAGACTAATTCAAAAGTCAATGAGCATTTTTCATGATTTGATAATGCAAAAGCAAGCAATTAAATATAGAATAATTTCCCGGGACAAAATTGTCTATTTCTTGTCTTATTCGAAGCTTAATAAAATGCCTTAGCGTTTCAACTTATTATGAACTCGTTTTAGTAGCAAGTTATAACACTTTTTTCAAATAATGATTTTCATACGTAACACGACTAGTATTGATGTTGATAATTTTTAATATTTTTTCGAAATTTTTATTAATATTTTTTTTCTTTTTGTCTCTTTTCCTTCTTTACTTTTTTCTTTTCTTTTCTTCTTTCTTTTTTTGTTTTCCCCTTCTCCCTCTCACGGACAACCAAAAAAAATAGTTATAAGATGTTGTTCCACCCCATTATGACCGTTGCATTAAACTACTTGCCGCCAATATAGACATGTCAATCGATAGCGCTTCTTAGAATCAGGTTAATTCCAAAAAAAACACCAACTTTAGGTCTAGGGGCAATTCTGGCTCGAACTTTTTTTTGTCTCATAAAAAAGCACCGACTTTTGATCAAAGGACAATTTTAGCCCGAATTTTTTTTGTCCCGTAAAAAAGCACCAACTTTAGGCCGAGGGACAATTCTGGCTTCAACTTTTTTTTGTCTCGTAAAAAAGCACTAACTTTAACTTAAATCCCAAATCTGACCCCCATTGATTTAAAACTATTGATTATCTAACTTGACTATTTCACATTAGCAATAAATCTACGTGGCTTGCTAACTGAATTTAAAATAATATTTATTATCTTATTCTTTAAGCCACAATTTGAAGAATAATGGTAAAACTGTTCATCTCCTTCACTTCATTGACAAGTCAAAAATATTTTTAAATTGAATCTTTCTGGCCAAACAACTAACCACTACCAAACGCCATCGACAAGATTCGTCAAGCTCATCACCATAACCTTCTTTTTCATACAATGGTGAAAGTCAACAGGTGGTCAGATTTGGGAACATGACGAAAGTTGGTGATTTTTTATGGACAAAAAAAAGTTTGGGCTAAAATTGTCTCTCGACCTAAAGTTGGTGCCTTTTTATGAAACCAAAAAACGTTCGGGTCAAAATTATCCCTCAACCTAAAGCTGGTGCTTTTTTATAGAACAAAAAAAAGTTCATGCCAGAATTATTTCTTGATCTAAAGTTGATGTTTTTTTTTTGAATTAGGCCGAACAAAACCTTTGCCTTTTGCTCTCGCGGAGTCGTCGTACGTAAACATCCCTGCAACTTCAGGGAAGACTTATGTTTGACAAAGTCGCGACGAAGACCAAAGTTTGTCGGGACGAGCAAAGGTGAGTTCTGGATCTACCCCGTGACTCTTTCTCGCACCACGTCAGATCCGTTTCAGGTACGGTTCTTGTTTCTAATCTGGGTTACATTTGTATCCGCAGGCCCTTTCTCTCTGTGTTACGTGTTGAGGTTGTCGTTTTGCCTTGTGGGACATTGAAGTTCCGATCCCTGATGATCGAATTTGAGGTCAAAAAGTGAAAGGAATGAACTTTGTCGAAATGCCATGGGCGTGAGTGATGTTTCATGTTGTTGGATGCCAAGTAATTGCAACGGACGAGGTTCGGTTAGTCCCTTTTCTTTTGTGGGGTTTTGCATATGTCACTGCATGTTAAGGAATTGCTCTCTCTGGCGGAAAGTGGAGTAGTTGTGCAGAACCTCGTAGCTTGGGGATGGTGACGATTTTATTGGGATAAAAACAGCAGGAGTATCATAATTTTCGTACGACTTTTACTTAAGTATCATAACTTTTTTTTCGCTCACTTAAGTGTTACGTCAGAGTAAAATCAATTCTTTGAGTGTCATTTTTGGCAAATCGTCCTACATGGATTTTTCATTAATTTTCCATTTCGACGTGGATTTTTTTTTATTAATTGTCCACGTTAGCACCAGTGATGCCACATAAGATGACTGGCATCCACATCTGATTTTTCGGCAACGCAAATTACCGATAATACTTTGAGTAATCAATTTTTCAAATTTGTAACATTCAAGTGATCACTATAAAAAAGTTATTGCACTCCCGTATTTTGGTCAAGTTCATTGAATTATTGTGAATAGTTCAGGTTTTTGCGTATGTTCACCCCTTTTTTTGAGATGAGGAAGAGAATCATTTAGAATTTATATAGAAACAAAAAAAGAAAATAACTATAAATCGATATATAAATAAATATAAATATAAATGGTATGCACTTTTGGTTTTAATTCAATGAAATACCGATATTTTTACCTATGCTATTCAATTATCGTTCTAACGAATTCGTTCATGTAGATTATATAATTGCAGAATAATGAAAAATAAAAGGAAGAGTAGAATTGACGCGATGTGCGTTTGCGTGCCTGTTTGAGTGCGCATGTGCACTTTGATTGTGCGATTGTTTGGAATGAACTGGATGTCATTATGAACAATCCCGCGCAAGTTCTCTCCTCAGACTATTTTGAATTTTCTTCACAAAGAATCATAGCTTGGGGATGCTGAAAATCCTTTATATAATCAAACTTTCACTTTTTTCTCCTTTTCCTATTTGGTAATCTACTCCCGCATTTTGTTACGACCTAAAAGTTGCAAAAAAATTACTCTTCCCCCGTGTCTTTTCAGAATCTTTGCTGCATAATAATCTGCTCGATCTTTTTGGTACATATGGAAGTTGATAGGATGCAGATTAAGGCATAACCTGAAGAGGGAAGAATATTCAGAATCATTTGGGCTTGGCTCAACTCCCTCCCAAACTCTTTGTAGGTACTCTTTAGTGACTATTGAAGAAAAAGAAGGTCCCTAATGCATAGTAATTGGATGGAACTTAAAACTTCATGAGGTATCTTAAAATAGTTGTATGTGTGTTGAAAAAAATACGCAGTTAATCCTTATAATACATAGATTTAATTACGGTGAAGGGTACAAATATGGATGTCCATTGTCATTTACTAACTGCAATATCTATGTTCAATTCTGAGCAGCTTTCAAGGATACAAAGGAGAAGTCTTAATTGAATATGTAGGATTATGGCCTCTAAGAGGGAAAGAATTGACCTTTCAGGGCCCTTGTACCTTACTCGTGTTGACTGGTAAGACCTCCGGATTTTCTTTCCTCATTGAACAAAAGGCTCTCTAGTCATACCGTAGCATCCCAGGCTCACCCCTTTCAAGATTTATCTTCTAATCCTCATTAGCCATCAGATTATTCGCAAGCGGAAGGTGCTTCTTCTTTTTTTTTTTTTAAGAGGTCAGCATTTATAACATGAATGCGGCATAACAGCATAGAATTGTATGATTGTTAGGAGACGTGAATTCAGAAAATATCAACCATAACATAAAATACTGTGTGGCATCCCGAATTTCCATGGCCAAAGATTAAAGGACCCTAATGAATTAGGGCGCTCGTCGACGGAATTAGGAAAATGAAATTGGAAGTTAGCGTCGCCATTATCGCTTTTGGAATCGCGAATTCGGATTCTAGAGATCGTTATCATTGAGCCGAATAAATCGACGTCGCGTCGTCCGCAAAGCCCGATTCCGTGTCAAACCCATCGCCGTTATTTTTCACCTTGCTCATGAACAACCCCTTCTTTTCCTCTTTTTCTCTTTTCCCTTCCTTTTCTTCCCTTTTTCTTTTTTCTTTCCACTTTTTCCCGCCGGAGACCCCACGCATCAGCAGCTGCCCCTTCCTCTTCTTTTCCTTGTCTTTTCTCCTTTGTCTTCTTTCTCCTTCTGCACCTAGCAGAAGAGAGGTGCCACTTGGCCCTCCTTGCATGCCCATGCACGCAAGGGAGCTGAACAAGCTTTCAGAAATCCTTTTTTTTTTCCCTCATCTCACTCATTTCCGGCCCATTTTCTCCCCCACCAGCTCACTCTCTCAGCTCTCACTCTCTTAGTTCTCTCTCGCTCAACTCTCTCTCTCGCCCAACTCACTCTCACTCTCTTGTCTCTCTCTCTGTCCGCCCGGGAGACGCTTGTTCGCTACCCAAACAGCTGCTATTCCTCTGCTCCGCCCTCGACCAGCAGCAGCAACCGGAAGTCGCCCTCGCGCCTCATTTCCGCACCAGACCCAGCAGCCTCGCCTCGGCCATCTCAGCCATTTCCTCTCGCCGGCAAGTATTCTCTATCACCTTATACTAGCCTCGGTAATGGTTGCATGAAAGTTGGGTCTCGGGTAAGCTGTTGAACCGATCTGAGTTGGTTTTAGGCGAGTCTGAGTAGTTGCGACGGCTGTTCTTGAAGGATTGATACACCATAACGAACCTTGGTGGGTCTAGGGTGCCGGACTAGTTTAGAACAGGCCATGCATGTCGATTTGAGTCCCTAGAATAGTGAATTCGTGGCTGGGAGATAGTAGATCTTCTATGAGGAACCATTTCTTGATGTTTATTTTGGGTTTCAGAAACTGGCTTCTCTGGACAACCATTGTTCTCTATTTTTATAGCTTCTGTTGTGGACAAAATTTGGCTAAATGTTCTTCTTGAAAGTTGTTCAGAATATCTTGATCTACAACATACTAAAATTTCAGATTTTTCTGAGCACAAATGGATAGCACGAAGGATCAATCTTTTACCGGATCAGAACTGCGTTTCCGGTGGAGACAGCGACCTCTGGTCTTTCCCGATTTTTTTTTAAAATATCCACTTCGAATTTGGCCACGGTTTCTTCACAAAATTTGTTCATAACTCTCTTTTTTATAACATATAAAAATTTCAAAGCGTTTGAAGATTGTTTGGTCTGTGAAATGAGAACACTTTTGGGTTCAGTTTTACTGTTTCAGCGAACCTGTAGTAGTCTGTTTTCGTGCCCTCAAAAGTGCCCTTTCCAGGAGGATTTTGGGATTGTGTTCTTCATGAAAAATATATGTTAAGGTCTTGTTAATATCATATTAAAATTTCGGAATTTTTGGAACTCGTTTTCCATGTCTTTGAGATTTATTTCCCAGGGTCTACAAAACTGTCCAGTATTGCCCAAATTCCAGGTTGCATTGATTCTGATTTGAGACATCATAATTTCGATTGGGTGTATTCGGGAAATGTAATGTACATGCTGTGGACCTTCTGATGGGATGTTTCTTTTGTGTTAGATTTTGTAAATTTCGTTTATAAATTTCTGTACCTTATATGCCGAAGGGTGTAGAATTGTAAGTGTGGCTGTTCCGTCGGTCCCTATGACGACGATGCCCCGGAGTTGGGATGCCTGAGGGGGTAACTGGGTTCCCTCGGATGCCTAGGGGTGTAACACGGTTCCCTACATGTCCTCGCGACGCTGTGGTAAGCGCGAGATGCCTGAGGGGGTAACGGGGTTCCCTCGGTTGCCTGGGGGTGTAACACGGTTCCCCAGATGTCCTCGTGATGCCATGATGGGTGCGAGATGCTCGGGGGTAACTGGGTTCCCCGGAGGATGTTGTAGCTTGAGTTACTAAATCAATGCGAATTAAAACTGCTTGTGATCACATAATGCATGCATTGAGAATTCGTGTGAATGACTGTTAGTCGATTGAAAATCTTGTCCGATGGTTTATGCCCAAATAAAAAGGGAGTCTTATATGCTATGGTTGGTTGTAAATTGGTTCATCTATCTACCTATTTGACTCGATTGAAATGCCTGTCATTATCCGTTTAGTATGGCGTGATAGTGTTTACTTGGCTGAGTTTTCGCTCACTGTTTGTTGATGACCTTTTTTCAGATTAGTAGTTATGCCGATCCTCCCTGCCTCCCCCTCGATAAGCTATGGGGTGCCGGTCGATTTTGAGAGCCATCTATTTGCCTTCGTGGTCTCGGAATTCCCTGGAATTATTTTTATAAAATGTATTTCTATTCTGACCGTGGATGTTGGGTTCCCAGGGGGGCTTATTCTTTTGGGTTTTGTCAGGGTTTATGCCCTCGACGGGGGACGGTTGGTAGGGCCCCTTCCATACTATGGGTCGGATGGGAATGATAGTGATGCGAGAGGTGGAGTCCTTTGAAGATAGCACCAGGAGGAGTAGGGAGCAGTTTTTTGGAGTAGGCACGACTGTTTGTTTTTGGGGTGGAGTCGTGAAAGCATGGGTGATAGCCGCTAGTTTTTTTTTGTTAAACTTTGGTGGGTCAAAGTAGATTAGTAGGGTTGGAATAGATGTGTTGTTTCTCACATTTGCGGGTGACACAAGGTGAGTTCAAGAAATGCGAGAAACAATAGATCTATTCCAACCCTACCAATCTACTTTGACCCACCAAAGTTTAACAAAAAAAAACTAGCGGCTATCACCCATGCTTTCACGACTCCACCCAAAAAACAAACAGTCGTGCCTTCTCCAAAAAACTGCTCCCTACTCCTCCTCCCGGTGCTATCTTCAAAGGACTCCACCGCTCGCATCACCATCATTCCCATCCGACCCATAGTATGGAAGGGGCCCTACCAACCGTCCCACGTCGAGGGCATAAACCCCGACAAAACCCAAAAGAATAAGCCCCCCTGGGAACCCAACATCCACGGTCAGAATAGAAATACATTTTATAAAAATAATTCCAGGGAATTCCGAGACCACGAAGGCAAATAGATGGCTCTCAAAATCGACCGGCACCCCATAGCTTATCGAGGGGGAGGCAGGGAGGATCGGCATAACTACTAATCTGAAAAAAGGTCATCAACAAACAGTGAGCGAAAACTCAGCCAAGTAAACACTATCATGCCATACTAAACGGATAATGACAGGCATTTCAATCGAGTCAAATAGGTAGATAGATGAACCAATTTACAACCAACCATAGCATATAAGACTCCCTTTTTATTTGGGCATAAACCATCGGACAAGATTTTCAATCGACTAACAGTCATTCACACGAATTCTCAATGCATGCATTATGTGATCACAAGCAGTTTTAATTCGCATTGATTTAGTAACTCAAGCTACAACATCCTCCGGGGAACCCAGTTACCCCCGAGCATCTCGCACCCATCATGGCATCACGAGGACATCTGGGGAACCGTGTTACACCCCCAGGCAACCGAGGGAACCCCGTTACCCCCTCAGGCATCTCGCGCTTACCACAGCGTCGCGAGGACATGTAGGGAACCGTGTTACACCCCTAGGCATCCGAGGGAACCCAGTTACCCCCTCAGGCATCCCAACTCCGGGGCATCGTCGTCATAGGGACCGACGGAACAACCACACTTACAATTCTACACCCTTCGGCATATAAGGTACAGAAATTTATAAACGAAATTTACAAAATCTAACACAAAAGAAACATCCCATCAGAAGGTCCACAGCATGTACATTACATTTCCCGAATACACCCAATCGAAATTATGATGTCTCAAATCAGAATCAATGCAACCTGGAATTTGGGCAATACTGGACAGTTTTGTAGACCCTGGGAAATAAATCTCAAAGACATGGCAAACGAGTTCCAAAAATTCCGAAATTTTAATATGATATTAACAAGACCTTAACATATATTTTTCATGAAGAACACAATCCCAAAATCCTCCTGGAAAGGGCACTTTTGAGGGCACGAAAACAGACTACTACAGGTTCGCTGAAACAGTAAAACTGAACCCAAAAGTGTTCTCATTTCACAGACCAAAAAATCTTCAAACGCTTTGAAATTTTTATATGTTATAAAAAAGAGAGTTATGAACAAATTTTGTGAAGAAACCGTGGCCAAATTCGAAGTGGATATTTTAAAAAAAAATCGGGAAAGACCAGAGGTCGCTGTCTCCACCGGAAACGCAGTTCTGATCCGGTAAAAGATTGATCCTTCGTGCTATCCATTTGTGCTCAGAAAAATCTGAAATTTTAGTATGTTGTAGATCAAGATATTCTGAACAACTTTCAGGAAGAACATTTAGCCAAATTTTGTCCACAACAGAAGCTATAAAAATAGAGAACAATGGTTGTCTAGAGAAGCCAGTTTCTGAAACCCAAAATAAACATCAAGAAATGGTTCCTCATAGAAGATCTACTATCTCCCAGCCACGAATTCACTATTCTAGGGACTCAAATCGACATGCATGGCCTGTTCTAAACTAGTCCGGCACCCTAGACCCACCAAGGTTCGTTATGGTGTATCAATCCTTCAAGAACAGCCGTCGCAACTACTCGGACTCGCCTAAAACCAACTCAGATCGGTTCAACAGCTTACCCGAGACCCAACCTTCATGCAACCATTACCGAGGCTAGTATAAGGTGATAGAGAATACTTGCCGGCGAGAGGAAATGGCTGAGATGGCCGAGGCGAGGCTGCTGGGTCTGGTGCGGAAATGAGGCGCGAGGGCGACTTCCGGTTGGTGCTGCTGGTCGAGGGCGGAGCAGAGGAACAGCAGCTGTTTGGGCAGCAAACAAGCGTCTCCCGGGCGGACAGAGAGAGAGACAAGAGAGTGAGAGTGAGCTGGGCGAGAGAGAGAGTTGAGCGAGAGAGAACTAAGAGAGTGAGAGCTGAGAGAGTGAGCTGGTGCGGGAGAAAATGGGCTGGAAATGAGTGGGATGAGGGAAAAAAAAAGGATTTCTGAAGCTTGTTCAGCTCCCTTGCGTGCATGGGCATGCAAGGGGGGCCAAGTGGCACCTCTCTTCTGCTAGGTGCAGAAGGAGAAAGAAGACAAAGGAGAAAAGACAAGGAAAAGAAGAGGAAGGGGCAGCTGCTGATGCGTGGGGTCTCCGGCGGGAAAAAGGGGAAAGAAAAAAGAAAAAGGGAAGAAAAGGAATGGAAAAGAGAAAAAGAGGAAAAGAAGGGGTTGTTCATGAGCAAGGTGAAAAATAACGGCGATGGGTTTGACACGGAATCGGGCTTTGCGGACGACGCGACGTCAATTTATTCGGCTCAATGATAACGATCTCTAGAATCCGAATTCGCGATTCTAAAAGCGATAATGGCGACGCTAACTTCCAATTTCATTTTCCTAATTCCATCAACGAGCGCCCTAATTCATTAGGGTCCTTTAATCTTTGGCCATGGAAATTCGAGATGCCACACATACCTTTTAAGTTTCCATCATGTCTTATCAAAATTCCCAGAGAGTTTCCTTCACCTCTGTCTCAATCTTTTGGCGATGACTAGTTACTGTGTCATACTGGACTTTTTGAACGTGCAAAACTAAGCATTGTCCTAGTTGTTCAGCTTTTCCATAACTTAACATGGACTAGCGGGGTTTATATCAAGAGAAAATCCCGACTAAGAAGGTGCAGCTATGGTGTAATTTCCATCTACTTCTGTAGGTAAATTTGTGTTCTTAACAGACGAACTTCCCTAATGTGCGACGGGCGCTTGTCTTCCCCTTGCAATTCATTCAAGCTGGGGTTCCATATCTCCGATTAGTTCCTCACAGAGTTTTGCTCGATACAATGTCGAAAAGGAGTTTTGCTAGATATGTGACCTTCAATATGTCATAGGCTGTTGTTGCTAGGTGTTGATTTGCCCACACACGCACTACTTATTGTAACTTCGTCCTCCACAGTTGCGATGTAATACCTATTTGGTTCATGACACATTCAGTTCGTAGTTTTTGGATAGAAGCAGCATGTGTGGAGTGCCAACTTTTTGTTCTAAACCAAGTTCAGACTGCATGAGAAGATTTTTCGAAATATGGCATTTTAAACTTCTCTCAAATCCGATGTCTGGCTCTCAAGTTTCTTTTTTTTTTTTGGTGAAACAATGATATGGGTATTTAACTTAGGAAAAGTGTCAAAAAAGTCCTAAACCTTTAACATTGATGCTAATTTAGTTATAAACCTTTTTTTGGTATCAATTTCAGTCCTAAATCTTTGGCATTTGTGCCAATTTAGTCCTAAATTTTTGTTTGTGCTAATTCAGTCTTAAACCTTTTGCATTAATATTAATTCAGTCATATACCTTTTGTCTTTGTTCCAATTCTGTCCTTTCGTCCAATTTTGGCCAAATTTTGCTAACGTGGATGCCGGCCAATTATCAACGCTAACAACTTTTAATAATATTTAATATTTTTGAAAAATTTTATTTATTTTTTTCTTTTCTTTTTTTTTCCCCTTCTCTCCCTCCTTCCCAGCCGATTGCTGGACCGGCGACCAGTGACCGGCCAAAGGCCAGAGGCCGGAGAGGTTGACCTTGCCCAGCTGCCGGTGAGGCTGGACCTTGCCAGATCCGGCAAGGCCCGACCTCGTCGGAGGCTGCGAGGTCGAAGGCCTCTGGCAAGGGCTCAAGCCTCGCTAGCAGCTGACAAGGCTTGACCTCACCATATCCGGCGAGGTCCAGCCTCGCCTAACCGTGGCGAGGATCGCCCGCTCAACGCGAAGCCACCCTCGCGGTCATCCGGCGACCGACTGGAGGAAGGAGAGAGGGGGAGGAAAAAAAAGAAAAAAGAAAAAGAACAAATAAATATTAAATATTATTAAAAGTTGTCCACGTTAGCGTCAGTGGCCGTCGGCGTCCACGTCAGCAAAATCCGGCCAAAATTGGCTGGAACGACTGAATTGATGCAAAAACAAAAAGTTTAAGACTTAATTGGCACTAATGCAAAAGATTTAGGACTGAATTGATACAAAAACAAAAAGTTTAAGACTTAATTGGCACCAATGCAAAAGGTTTAGGACTAAATTGACACAAAAAAAAGATTATGACTAAATTGACCCTAATGCAAAAAATTTATGATTGAATTGACAGTAAAAAAAGGTTTATGACTAAATTGGAATAAATACAAAAGGTTTATGACTTTTTTGATACTTTTCCCAGTTAAATCTAGCTACAGAGTTTCTTATCAGCAAGCATATTGACGAAAGTAACATTTTTTGGACTTCTAACGTAGGAATAATGCACATCATCAGAGATCGGTTGCTGCTTGTTTGGTTCAAGCTGTCTATATCTTAGAGCGGGACCGCCAGGAGAAACGTGAAGGTCCCCAGGCTCTTGCTCCTCGTTGGTGGGAAATTTTTCAATTTTCAGTTGCAGCGCGAACTCATAGATGAGGACTACTCTTTTATCTTTGGTGCCATCTTCGAGTATAATCCTCCATCATCCTCAGGTAACCACTCAGAGGATGGACAGCATTTTGTGGTCGCCTTCCGAGGCACCTTGATCAAGCAAAAAACGGTGTGTCGAGATATGATGCTAAATGCTAAGTTTATCAAGAATGAGCTCCCCTCCACCTTTCGCTGCGAGACTGCCACGCTGGCGGTACAAGACATGGTGGCTACTGCCGGCCATTCTAGGATCTGTCTAGCCGGCCACTCCATGGGGTCTGCCATTGCTCTGCAAACTGGAAAGAACATAGCCAAAAAGGGATCGTTTCTCAAGTCTTTCCTCTTCAATCCACCTTATTAATCTGCCCCGATCGAGAAGATCAAGAACAAGACCTGGAAGCGGGTTGTCCAGGCAGGCACCAGCATGACCAGTGCTGTGTGGGCGATTGCTAAGAAGTCTACTCAACAGCTGAATCAATCCGCCGATTCTTTTGAGGCTTTGTCCCCTTGGGTTCCTCGGCTGTTTGTCAACAAGGTCGATGACATATGCTCGGGATACATTAGCTATTTCGATCGCCGAGTCTGGATGCAAAAGAAGGGAGCAGGAGCTATCCAGAGGGTTGCTACTCAGCATTCTTTGGGATCGCTGTTCAAGAGCAAGAGGGAAACGCAGGCAGAGCCTTTGCACCTCATCCCGTCGGCAAATCTAACAATCAATTTAGAACCGCCGCCGGAGTTGATGAGGGCGCACGGTATTTGCGAATGGTGGAAACAGGACCTGAGCCTGGAGTCCCAAGATTACAATGACAATTAGCATTGGCGGTATTGTTGCACTATTTCCCGCCGTTTATGCATTTGTATCTGAAGGGCGATTGGACTTCCATAAGCCATTGTTGGATAGACAGTTGTTTGCCTTCCTTGTGCTGAATTGTGTGTGTAATCTGGACCTGCTGTTCTGTGGCACTTTTCTTTTCGGTAGAGGATTCAATAACTCTTCCGGTCAACGTTTAAGGTTTTTCATCACTTTTCCTCTACAATTTTGAGAATGAAACGTATTAAAATTTATAATGCTGTGCAAAAAAAAATGTCGAAATCCGTGTGCCGGTTTTTATACATTGTAAAACAATTTATCTTAATCATTTTCCATTAAAAAAAGAATATTATGAAAGTCAAAATATTGCGAAGAGTAAAACAATAAATATCACACGAGGAATTTACTTTTACATTTTAGCTTTTTGTAGATTTTTCGGAATTCTCACATAACCTCTTTATTAAATTCGAAACACATAAAATTTTTAATAACTTTTTAATTTTGAAACAATATTTTTTTTTATAAAAAAATTCCAAGGGAAAGTTGTCATACATAAACCTATATTTATATTTTTTAGGTGAACCATAAGTGTTGGGGCTAACAATACAACCTAGAGGGGGTGAATATGACGTTTGAGAACTATGAAAAACATTTGTTGGATATAATAATTTCAACTTCAAACATTGGCAGAAACAGTTTGTAAAAATCAGGTGTGTGTATTGCTATTTGAAATTTTTTTTGATAAAGATAAGGTAATGCTAATGCTAAAGAAATAAAAAATTTGTAGGCAGATATAAAGTGGTTCAGCTTTATCCCCAAGACTACATCCACTCTCAAGACTAATAGCCGCAATACGGGCTAGATTGCACTAGTAATTTGCTCAAGATAGATCACACTATCAAGACTCAGCTACTACACTTACTCTTGTACATTTGATCTTTCACACGATTACCATACGGCAAGATTATCACAGTGAAGATCGTTCAAGAGAATGAAACAATATCAACAAAGAAAATAGCTCAGGGCAAATATTCGGATTCTACATTGTTCACTCTAACATTTTGGCCTAAAAGCCCTTCTCTTAAATAATCATATTCAATCTTTTCCGTTGGAGATGTTTCAAAAGATCAACTAGCCGTTAGAGATTTGTTGGTGCTACTGTCCAGAGATGGAATTGCCCATACAACCCTTTATCTTGAACATTTTCAAGCTATTCGGGAATAGGTCCTCCAGCTACTGTCCCGATATTGAACTCTCTGACAATTATGATAGACACATGTTCTTGTTCTTGTTCTCTGATAGATTTCTTGATCTTCTGTTGCGCATTTTCATCCTTCAACGGCTATAATCCCAAACATCCTCAGATGGTCGTTATTCAAACATCACCAATGACATGATCTCTCAGCCTTGATACAAACATCATCAACAGCTGATCTTTAGGTCCATTGGTGCTGTTTACAGAAAACGTACAAGGACATCTTGTGATCTTCTCTCGATTTCCTTAAAGATCATTATAGTCTTCCACCTCATCTGTATAAGGCAGCTGCTCTTTACCAACAATCTGCTGCTCCTATAACAATTCGCTGCACCCGATATCGATGTTAATCTTTCTGGTCCTTCCAAGCATATCTTCAATTTCGACTCTAGCAAACTGTTCATCTTCATAATCCTTCCGAGCTTTTCCAAACGACGGTGAAGACCGATTAATTAGAATCTTACCTCACTTCAATGCCATTAGTTCAAATTCATGTAACGTGGCATCTCGTGTAAGAACATTAACGAACACACTTGCTGGACTCCACAAAGAATACATATATATACATGTATATATACATACATACATACATACACGTGCATACTCTTTTTATGGTCAAAACCCTTGTGCCCCAAAGAAGACGGAAGGAGCAACAACTTTCCTAATATAATTCACTTCTTTTCTGACACATTTGCTGGACTCCACGAACTAACATATATTATATTAAAAATGCGGGCCCCATCAATGAAAGTTGGCCTATCAAACTTAATAAGGGCCCGTTTGGCAACATGCCAAACAGTGAAAATTTCTACTCTTTTGTTCCCAGAAATAGTTTGAGAACAGAAATGCGTTTGGTAAACTTTTTATTCCCAGGCACATTTTTGCAAAAATTTGTACCGAGAAACAGTTTTGGAAGAGAAATAAGAAGTAAAAAAAAGTTGCCTCTTGTTTCTTGGCACAATTTTGAGAATTGATTTTTTTTCTTATTTTTCTTTTCTTATTTTTGTGTTGTTCTTCATTGGGCTGGGCCGGCCGCCGGCGACCGGCGGCCGGCAACCGGCCACAGCCCAGGGCCGGCGAGGGCGTCACGGCCCTCGCCGGCCGCCGGCGGAGGCGAGGGCCGTGACGCCCTCGCCGGCCCTGGGCTGTGGCCGATGGCCGGCCGCCGATCGCCGGCGACCGGCCATGGCCAAAGAAGAAAATGGGTAAAAAGAAAAAAAAATAAACAATTCAAAATATTATTTGGGAACAGAAATTTTGTGTAGTTACCAAACGCATTTCTATTTTTTTCTACTCTAGGAATAGAAATTTTGGACAGTTTATCAAACGCCTTCAAATACTCAGAAATTATTTCCGGGCACAGAATAAAAAAAAATCATTTCTGTTCAGAAATAGTTCCCGGGCATAGAATGGTATTCATGCACACCCTAAAAAAACTTCCTTGTGTGATTTCCTATTTTCACGCACCAAATCCCATCAACCATTGAAACTTCTCTAGTTTGTTCATGAGCTCAAACTTGATATATAATTTAACACGTAGAAAAAGCAATTGCAATTGGATGTGTAATGACCCCATCCAATACTCATCTTACTTACATAAACCAGAAAACAACGAACCAATTATGACCTAATGCAATCCAGGAAGGTATTGCAAAATCTATTTCTATATGAACGACATTTCTGGATACTCAAGTTGATTTTGCTCTCTTTACCTCCAATGACGCGAGGAAGAAACGGGGAAGAACAACAAGAAAAGCTGCAAAATTGGCTTTACAATTTGTACTGAACCAAAAAAAGTAATTCAAAAGCCAATAAGCATTCTTCATGATTTTATAACACGACGTTCTGCCCCTTTGTGGCCGTCGCATTCGACGACTTGCCAACGGAGACATGTCGAACGACGGGGTTTCCTCAGGTCCTAGTAAAATATTCCTGAAAGGAAGACTTTCGTTTGACGAAGACGAAACAAAGACGAGATAGTGGGTCGCGACAAGCAAATCAGAGTTCTGGATCTAACACTGACCACTCTTTCTCCCACCTCATCGGATCCGTTCTCTGCATGATTCTTTGAGGTAATGCTGCTTCTTTGTTTCTCTGATTTGGGCTTACATCTTTGTCCTGCCCGTGGATCCTTTCTCTTTTGTGTGTACGTGTTGAGGCTGTGATTCTGCCCTGGCGACGTTGAAGTTCTGATTCCTGACGACCGATTTTGACGTCAAAAAGCGAGAGGAGTGAACTTCCCTCTGTCAAATTGTCATGGGTGTGATGATTCATGTCGTGGATGTTCAAGTAAATTGCAATGGACGAGGTTCGTTTAGTCCCTTTTCTTTTGCGTATGTTTGTGGCCTTTTTTTTAGATGAGGCAGTTACAGTAGCAAGCTGCGATAGAGGTCAAACGTTCGGTAATTTTGCTCAAATTCATATGGGTTTTCATGGCACATGCGAAAAGGAAGAAAGATTATGATATTTCGATTTGGGGAATCGTAAAAAAGAAAAAAAAAAAAAAGAGAGAAAGAGATCTAAAAGATCTGTTTCATAAAAGCCCTGCTTGGTTTATTTAATTTATAAAGTAACAACCCCAATAAATATTTTCTATTGCTATTTTATTTAATAAGAAAAATAATAGTAATAATAATAGTAATAAAGAGAATTATATATTTTATATAGAAACAAAAAAAGGAGGTAAGTATAAAGAATATATAAACAATTGTAAATAAAAAATTATCTGTAACTTTTAATTGGTATTTTTAACTATGCTATTTGATTATTCGACCTGACGAATTCGTCCAAGTGGGTTGTGTAAGGGAAGAATAAAGATAAATAAAAGGAAGAGTAGAATTCAGGCGACGTGTGTTTGCGTGCCTGTTTGAGTGGCCATGTGCCTTCTTCTGGTGTGTCTATGCGTGTTTTCTGGTTTGCGTTGTGCTTGGTTGATGTGGCAACAATATGATAACAATAAGAAGCACACTGTGGGTTGAATTTGAGAGTAAAAAAAGTTTGTATAAGCCAATGAAGAGATGTGTATTACTTTTGATGGAAAAAGATATGGTATGCTGGATTTGTCTTGAATTTGGATGTCATCATACTTTGTTTGACTTCCTCTTTCATTGGGATCTCTTTCTACCTGCTTGGTTGTCACTATATTACAAGGCACAAAAGACAAGACCAATGTTCAAAACCACATTTCCAATGTTTAAAAAATGGGATTATCTCGGGACACATGGCCATTGCTAAACAAAATCCAGTTTGACCTACAACCCAGCAATCCATCTGGGACAAGGGTGCAGATATGTCTAATAAAAAATCTGTATCGACTTAAGCCTATTTAGAAAAATGCAAGCTTAATCGGTTCACCTCTCATGACCTGTTTCGGTCCATTTGATTGAATTTTATCTATTGTTACATTGCCATGTGGATATTGATTGTGAGATTGTTTGGATTGAATCGGATGTCATTGTGAACAATCCAGTGCAAGTTCTCCTTGGATGGTGACAGATTGTTATGCAACAAAAATCTGAAAAGACACTTTGGAAGAAAAAAAATTTTCAACTTTTAAGTCGTAACAAAATTGTCGAACAGACTACCAAATAGGGAAAGGAGAAAAAGTGGCAGTTCTTTTTTTTTTAACGAAATAAAAAAAGCGACAGTTGGTAGGATGTAGAATAAGACATAATATGAACAGGGAAGATTATTACGAATCATTTGCGCCAGCTCAACTCCCTCCCGAGCATCTTTGTAGGTACTCTTTTAGTGACTGGATCTACTGGTGTGGACATGTCGACCTTAAAGCTCATGCTTCGACAGTCCAAATTATTAGTGTCGCAACAGATTACTTTTCTCCCCGAACTTTGCAAGACTACTGAAGCAAAAGAAGGTCCCTGATGCATAATAATTGGATGGAACTTAAAACTTCATGAGGCAGCCTATATTAGTTGTATGTTTTGAAAAAGATATATGGTTGATCCTTCTTATAGTACGTAGATTTAATTACGGTGGAGGGAGTTGAGAACGAAAATGGATGTGCAGTTATGCACACGACACTAGCCATTGTTATTTGCTAACTGTCATATGGAATGTTCAATTCTAAGCAGCATTCAGAGATACAAAGGAGAAGTTTTAATTGAACCTGTGGGATTATGGCCTCTAAGAGTGGAAGTTTTGACCTTTCAGGGCCCTCGTACCTTACTCACGTTGACTGGTGAGACCATCATATTCTCCTTCCTCATTGAACAAAATGCCCAAGTCATGCCTTTTAAGTTTCGGTCGTGTCATATCAAAGTGCCCAAAGAGTTTCCTTCACCTTTGTCTCAATTATTTGGCGATAACTAATTACTGTGTCGTACTGGACTTTTTGAACATGCAAAACTAAGCACTGTCCTAGCTGTTCAACTTTTCCATAACTTAACATAGACTAGCGGGGTTTATAGTTAGTGACTAAGAAGGTGCATCTAAGGGGTAATTTCCATCTACTTCTGTAGTTAATTTGTGTTCTCAACAGATGAACTTCCCTAATGCGCCACGGTCGCTTGTCTCCCCCTTGCAATTCATTTAAGCTGGGGGGCGCGTATCTCAATTACTTCATCGAAGAGTTTTGCTCGATACCATGCCAAAAATGAGGAGTTTTTGCTAGATACGTGACCTTTAATGTGTCGTAAGCTGTTATCGCTAAGTGTTGATTTGCCTGCACATGCACCGCGTACTGTAACTTCGTCCTCCACGGTTGCCATGTAATACTCTATCAATTCATGAAGACAACCAGTTCGTAGCTTTTGGACAGAAGCAGCATGTGTGGATTGCCAACTTTTGGTTCTGCACCAAGTTCAGACCGCACGAGAAGCTTTTTTTGAAAATATGAGCATTTTAAACTTCTCTCAAATCCGATGTTTGGCTCTCGAGTTTCCTTTTCTTTTCGGTGGAACGATGATATGGGTATTTAGCTTAGTCTAGCTACAGAGTTTCTTATCAGCAAACATATTGACGAAACTAACATTTCCTGGACTTCTAACATAGGAATAATGCAGATCATCAGAGGTCGGTTGCTGCTTGTTTGGTTCAAGCTGTCTATATGTTAGAGCGGGACCGCCAGGAGAAACGTGAAGGTCCCCAGGCTCTTGCTCCTCGTTGGTGGGAATTTTTCAATTTTCAGTTGCAGCACGAACTCATAGATAAGCATGACCGTTCTGTCTTCGGTGCCATCTTCGAGTATAAGCCTCTGCCATCCTCCGGTAACCATTCGGCAGATGGGCCGCACTTCGTGGTCGCCTTCCGAGGTTCCTTGTTCAAGTTAGAAACTTTCTCTCGAGATATTAAGCTGGATGTTAAGTTTATCCAGCATGATCTCCACTCCTCGTCTCGCTGCGAGACTGCCACGCAGGCCGTACGAGACACGGTTGCAACCGCCGGCGATTCTTCTAGGGTCTGGTTAGCTGGCCACTCCCTGGGGTCTGCCATTGCTCTGCTAGCTGGAAAGAACATGGCCAAAACGGAATCGTATCTGGAGTCTTTCCTCTTCAATCCGCCTTATGTATCTGTCCCGTTCAAGAGCAAGATATTGAAGCGGGGCACCCAGGTAGCCAACAGCATCGTCTGTTTTGGGTGGGCGACTGCTACGAAGTCTCGGCAAGAGCTGAATCAATCCGCCAATTCTTTTGCGGCTTTGTCCCCTTTGGTTCCTCGGCTGTTTGTCAACAAGGCCGATTTCGTCTGCTCGGGATACGTTGACTATTTCGAACACCGAAACTGGATGCAAGAGAGGGGAGCAAGAGCTATCCAGAGGGTTGCTAGTCATCATTCTTTGGGATCGATATTCAAGAGCAGGAACGAGGGGAAGCAGGCAGAGCCTTTGCACCTCATCCCGTCGGCAAATCTAACAATCAATTTAGATCCGCCGCAGGAGTTCCCGAGGGCGCACAGTATCCGCGAATGGTGGAAACAGGACCTGAGCCTGAAGTCCCAAGATTACAATGACAACTAGCATCGGCGCTATCGTTGCCCTATTTCCCGCCGTTTGTGCATTTGCATCTGATGGTGTGATTGAACTTCCACATGCCATTGTTGGATAGACAGTTGTTTGCTCTCCCTCACCGTGCTGAGTTGTTTGTGTGCTGACCAATGTAATCTGGACCTGTTGTTCTGTGTGGCACATCTTCTTTTTGGCGTGTGAAAACTGGAAAGACTACTGCATCTCGCGTGATATTTATCGACTACTTTTTGGTGTCAAAACTGGAAAGGTTGGGGGGGTGACCGTGGGTGCTTTCCCCACCAAATGAAAATTCCTTCTCTTCACATCTTTCCAATGCAAATCAAGCCATTAACAACTCTGATAGGAAATAGTTTTTGTTAAAACGGTACAAATCTCAAATGAAAGTATCTGACAATACCAATATATAATAAATTCAGGAACTTTTGCAACTGATTTGAGTTTTTCTTTCATTTCATCTGATTCAATATTTGCCACTCTGGAGATGTCCAGAGTGTTTACGTAAATGGAAAAAGAAGAAAAAGGATTGGATAATTTTTCCAGTCAACTTTTAAGCTTTATCGTCACTTTTCCTTTGCAAATTTGAAAAGGAAAAGTATTAAAATTTATAAAGCTGTGCAAAAAAATGTCACATCCTGTGTGCTGATTTCTATATATTGTAAACCAATTTATTTTAATCATTTTATGAATATTGCGAAGAGTGAACAATACAATTAGTTTTATATTTTAGCTTTTTCTAGAATTTTCGGAATTCTCATATAAACTCTTATTTAATTTGAAACACTTGAAATCTTTAATAATTTTTTAATTATTATGTTAACTGAAGCATAAGTCCTAAATCTGAAATAACCTTTTTTTTATGCATTTTGCAATTTTATTACAGCTACATATCGAAGGAGGAAAATAAAAGATAAAATGAAAAAGGAGTTCCCTCCTTCGTTTCCACCCTCCGTTTCCGATTTAAATAATATCATTCTGACGCAGCTCTTTTCGCACTAAATGACGATATACATGTATCGATTTTCCTTCCGTCTGTAACGCGTGCAATGATACGTCAATTTATATCATTCGAAGACTGAATTATTCGATTATTATAAGATCATTTGTAGGTGAAGGAATTGCAATTGGACGTGTAATGATCCCATCCATCGAGTACTCGCCTTACTTACATATACCAGAAAATAACCAACCAATTTTGACCCAACCCAATCTAGAAATGGCATCTCTACTAACTCAAGTCGAGCTCGCTTTCTTTTACTTTCAATGACTGGCGAAAGAAATAGGGGAAACTAACAAGAAAAGCGGCAAGATCGTCTTTATGATTTGTACTTAACAAAAGACCAATTCAAAAGACAATGAGCATTTTTCATGGAACAAAATTGTCTATTTCTCGTCTTATTCGAGATTTAACAAAATGCCTTAGACTAATTTCAGATGTTAGACCTTAGAAAAGGTGTCGTTTGAACTTGTTACCAACTCTTTGTGGTGGCAAGCTATAACACGCTGTTCTGCCCCGTTTCTGACCGTTGCATTCAACGACTTGCCGCCAACAGAGACATGTCAAACGACGGCGTTTCTGAGATCCTTTGCCTTTCGCTCTCGCGTAGTCGTCGTAGGTAAAAACATCCCTGCAACTTCGGGGAAGACTTCCCTTTGAGAAGGACGTCACGAAGACCAAAGTTTGTCGCGACGAGCAAATCTGAGTTCTGGATCTACCCTGTGACTCTCTCACGCACCTCATCGGATCCGTTTTCTGCGTGATTCTTCGAGGTAAGCTTCTTGTTTTTCTGATACCCTTTCTCTTTGTGTACGTGTTGAGGTTGTGATTTTGCCTTGGTGACATTGAAGTTCAGATTCCTGATGATCGATTTTGAGGTGTAAAAGTGAAAGGAATGAAATTTTCGTATATGCCATGGGCGTGATGGTTCTCGTGTCGTGGGTGTTAAGTAATTGCAATGGACGAGGTTCGGTTAGTCCTTTTTCTTTTGTGGGGTTTTGCATGTGTCACTGCAGGTTGAGGAATTGCTCTCTTTGGCGGCGGATGGTGGAGTGGTTGTGCAGAACCTCGTTAATCTTTTAGTGGGTTTTTTCATTGAATTATTGTGAATAGGTCAGGTTTCGCGTATGTTTATGCCCTTTTTAAGATGAGGCAGTTAGATTAGTATGCTGCAATAGAGGTCAAACGTTTGGTAACTATGCTCAAATTCATATCAGTTTTCGATGCACACGCAATGGCGTCTATAGCATGTGTGTGTTTGCATCCCCGTTTGAGTGCGCGCGTACCTTTTTCCGGGTCTGTCTATGTGTGTTTTCTGGTGCGGGTTGTGCTTGTTTAATGTGGCAACAATGAGAAGCACACTGTGGGTTGAGTTTGAAAGAGAAAAGGTTTGTTTAAGCCAACAAAGAGATGTGCATTGCTTTTGATGGAAAAAGACATGGTACGCTGGAATTGTTTTGAATTTGGATGTCATCACTCTTTGTTTACCCTATCCTGCCTTTTTCATTGGGATCTCATTCAACCTGCTTGGCTATCACTATATTACAAGGTACAAAAGACGAGACCAATGTTCAAAACCACATTTCCAATGTTTAAAAATGGGAATATCTCGGGACACATGGTCGTTGCTAAACAAAATCCAGTTTGACCTGTGACCCAGCAATCTATCTGGGAAAAGGGTGCAGATATGTCTAATAAAAAATCTGTATCAACTTAAGCCTAGCTAGAAAAACTCAAGCTTAACAGGTCCACCTCTCGTGACCCGTCTCTGTCCATTTAATTGAATTTTATCTGTTGTAACATTGCTGTGTGCATATTGATTAATTGTGAGATAGTCTGGAATGAATTGGATGTCATTATGAACAATCCAGTGCAAGTTCTCTCCTCGGAGTAGTTTGAATTTTCTTCCTGAAGAATCATAGCTTGGGGATGGTGACGATCTTTTATATAATCAAACTTCCACTTTTTCTCCTTTTCCTATTTGGTAATCTGATCAGGCATTTTGCTACGACTTAAAAGTTGCAAAACAATATTCTTCCTAATTGTCTTTTCAGATTTTTGTTGCATACTAACCTGCTCGATCTTTTTGGGATAAGTGGAAATTGATAGGATGTAGATTAAGGCATAGTCTGAAGAGGGAAGATTATTCAGAATCATTTGGGCCAGCTTAACTCCCTCCTGAACCTCTTTGTAGCTACTTTTTTAGTGACGGGAAAAAATCACCAAAAATCCCAAACTTTGCTACTTGTGACACCTTTACCCCGAACTTTTTTTTGTGACACTAAAAATTCCAAACTTTACTATTTGTGACACATTTACCCCAATGTATATTGTCCATGGGCATTTTCGTCTTTTTTTCTTTTTCTTTTTCTTTTTATTTTTTTTTCCTTTCCGGCGAGGGCGAGCGTCGCCCGACGCCGGCGAGGGTCGCCCTCGCCGGATCTGGCGAGGGCGAGCCTCGCCCTTGCTCGCCAGGGTGAGGCTCGCCCGACGCCGGCGGGGGTCGCCCTCGCTCGCCCTTGCCAGATCCGGCGAGGGCAACCCTCGCCGGAAAGGAAAAAAAAGTAAAAAGAAAACGAAAAAGAAAAAAAGACGAAAATGCCCATGGACAATGTACATTGGGGTAAATGTGTCACAAATAGTAAAGTTTGGGGTTTTTGGTATCACAAAAAAAAATTCGGGGTAAATGTGTCACAAGTGACAAAGTTTGGGGTTTTTTGTGGTTTTTACCCTTTAGTGACTGAATCTACTGGTCTAGACATGTTGACCTTTAAGTTCATACTTCGACAGTCCAAATTATTACTGTCCCAGCAGTTTACTTTTCTCTCTGAACTTTACATGATTATTGAAGAAAAAGAAGGTTCTTGATGCATAATAATTGGATGGAACTTAAAACTTCATGAGGCGGCTTAAAATAGTTGTATGTGTTAAAAAAGATACACAGTTGACCCTTATAGTACATCGATTTAATTATGGTAAAGGAAGTCAAATACAAGTATGGATGTGCAGTTATGCACACAACACTAGGCATTGTCATTTACTAACTGCCTTATGGAATGTTCAGCTCTGAGCAGCTTTCAGGGATACAACAAAGAAGTCCTAAATGAACCTGTGGCATGATGGTCTCTGAGAGGGAAAGTTTTGACATTTCAGGGCCCTTGTACCTTACTCACGTTGACTGGTAAGACCTTCGGATTCTCTTTTCTCATTGAACAAAAGGTCCAAGCCATACCTTTTAAGTTTCCGTCATGTCTATCAAAATTCCGGGAGAGTTTTCTTCTCCTCTGTCTCACTTATTTGGCGATGGCTAATTACTGTCATACTGGACTTTTTGAACATGCAAAACTAAGCACTGTTCTAGCTGTTCAACTTTTCCATTACTTAACATCGACTAGCGGGGTATATAGTAAGAGAAATACCAACTCGGAATGTGCATCTACGGTGCAACTTACATCTACTTCTGTTTTTAATTTGCGTTCTTAACCGAAGAACTTCCCTAATGTGCCATGGGCGCTTGTCTCCCCTTGGAATTCATTTAAGCTGGGGGATGCATATCTCCAATTCCTTCATCATATAGTTTTGCTAGATACTAAGCCGAAAAGGAGGAGTTTTGCTAGATATGCGACCTTTATATGTCATAGGCTGTTATCGCTAAGTGTTGATTTGCAAGCACATGAACCACATATTGCAACTTCGTCCTCCACGGTTGCCAGGTAATACTCTATTGGTTCATGGACACATCTGGTTCGTAGTTTTTGGACGGAAGCAGCATGCGTGGAGTGCCAACTCTTCGCTCTGCACCAAGTTCAGACTGCATGAGAGGCTTTTTGGAAAATATGGCATTTTAAACTTCTCTCAAGTCTGATGTTTGGCTCTCGAGTTTCTTTTTCTTTTTGCATGAAACGATGATATCGGCATTTAGCTTAGTCTAGCTACAGAGTTTCCTGTCAGTAAACATATTGACGAAAACAACATTTCTTGGACTTCTAACATAGGAAAAATGCACATTATCGGAGGTCGGTTGCCGCTTGTTTGGTTTGTGGTGTCTATATCTTAGAGCGGGACCGCCAGTTGAAACGTGAAGGTCCCAAGGCTCTTGCTCCTCCTTGGTGGGAATTTTTCAATTTTCAGTTGCTGCGCAAACTCATAGATGATGTTGACTCTTCTATCTTCGGTGCCATCTTCGAGTATAAGCCTCCATCATCCTCAGATAACCACTCAGCAGTTGGACCACATTTCGTGGTCGCCTTCCAAGGCACCATGGCTAAGAAAGAATCGGTCTCTTGAGATATTATGCTGGATCTTCACTTGATCCAGCATATGCTCCACTCCACATCTCGCTTCGAGACTGCCATGCAGGAGGTACAAAACATAGTTGCAACCGCCGGCGATTCTAGGGTCTGGTTAGCTGGTCATTCCCTGGGGTCTGCCATTGCTCTGCTAGCTGGAAAGAACATGGCCAAAACGGGATCTTTTCTCGAGTCCTTCCTCTTCAATCCGCCTTATGTGTCTGCCCCGATCGAGAAGATCAAGAACAGTAAAGTGAAGCATGGTATTCGCTTCGCCACCAGCGTGATCACGGCTGGACTCGCGTTAGCCGTGAAGGCTCAGCAACTCAGGAATCAATCCGCTGATTCTTTTGCAGCTTTGTCCGCTTGGGTCCCTCAACTGTATGTCAACGCGGATGATCATGTCTGCTCGGAATACATTGGCTATTTCAAGCACCGAAACAAGATGCAAGAGATCGGAGCAGGAGCTATCGGTAGGTTAGCTACTCAGCATTCTTTGGGATCGCTTTTCATGAGCGCGATGGGGAAGCAGGCGGAGCCTTTGCACCTCATCCCGTCCGCATATCTAACAATCAATTTAAGTCCGTCGCTGGGCTTCAAGAGGGCGCATGGTATGCACCAATGGTGGAGCCACGACCTGAACCTGCAATCCAAAGTTTACAAGTACAGTTAGTATTGGTGGTAGTGTTGGACGATTTCAAGTTGTACATGCATTTGTATCTCATGGTGTGGATGAACTTCCACAAGCCATTGGATAGGCGGTTGTTTGCTCTCCCTGTGCCGAGCTGTTTGTCTGCAGATCAATGTAATCGGGAACTGTAGACATGCCAGATTGAGTTCTATGGCACAATTTCTTTTTGGTGTAAAAACTGGAAAGAGTACTGCATTTCATATGGGGTATCCCCAAACTTTGGCTCCTGAATTCAGGACAGAGTTTAGTCCACCAATAGAGGAAAGACGTCAAACTGCTCGAGTGATCCCTGAAGGGTACATCAACAATCCAAAATATACCGTCCGAGGGAAAGTACACAGAGTTTGGATTATGAAGCAATGCCACCTTTTTTTTTGTGGTTGTGAGTACACAGAGTCTTCAACCCCCTCATGGAATTGTCATGATGCTAAACCCACCATTTTGCGGCATAAGTCAGATCTAATTTAGAACTTTAAGAAGGAATTGGGGGACCATGGGTGCTTTCTCACCAGATAGAAAGTCGTTTTCATCACATTTTCTGATGCAAATAAAGTGATTAACAACTCGTATAGGAAATAGCGTTGTTAAAACTGCACAAAACTCAAATGACAGCATCTAACAATACCAAAATATGGATCTAGGAACTTTTGCAACTAATTTGACTTTTTATTTCTTTTCATTTGATTTAATATTTGTTACTTTTGAGATGTCGAGAGAGTTTACGAAATGGAAAAAGAAGAAAAAGGATTGGATGATTCTTCCCATCAACTTTCAAGTTTTATTATCACTTTTCCTCTACGATTTTGAAAGTAAAAAGTATTCAAATTCATACAGCCGTGTAAAAAAATTGTCATATCCTGTGTGCAATTTCTATAAATCGTATAACAATGGAAAAATTTCAAATCAGTATCCAAAATTAGGTCATTTTCTCAAAAAAGGATTCAAAGTGGACATAGTGCTTAATAAAGGTTTGAAATGCCCAATTAGTCTCGAGTAAGTACCTAGGTTAGCCAACCGGTCAAACGCTCGCCGGCGAGTCAAACGCTTGCCGGCGGGCAAGCACGTCACTGTTCCGACGATCGGAACAAAGGAAATTTCGTCTTTTACTTTTTAAGGTGGAGGGAAAAGAGGAAAGAAAAAAGAAGAAGAAAAGGAAAAGGAAAAGGAAAAGGAAAAGGAAAAAACATAAAAAGGAAAAAAGAAACAAAAGAAATTTTAAAAATAAAAGACGAAACTTTCCTTGTTCCAATCGTCGGAAGAGTGACGTACTTGCTAGCTGGCGAGCATTTGACTAGCCGGCGAACTCATACCCTTACTTGAGACTAATTGAGCACTTCGGACTCTTATTTAAGACTGATTGGGCACTTTAGACCATTATTTGACACTATGTCCACTTTGGACCCTTTTTTGAGAAAATAACCCCACTTTGGATACTGATTTGAAATTTTCCCTAAAACAATTTATCCTAATCATTTTCCATTAAGAAAAAAGGCACATTATGAAAGTCATAATGTTGCAAAGAGTAAACAATAAATATCACATGAGACATTTACTTTTACATTTTAGCTTTTTCTAGATTTTTGGGAATCCTCATATAAACTCTTCTTTAATCCGAAATATTTGAAACTTTTAATAATATTTTTAATTTTGAGACAATAAATATATTTTAAAAATTCAAAGGGAAAGTCGTCATACGTAAACCTATATTTATTTTTGTTAGGTGTACCATCATAAAGTCGTGAATTTGAAAATAATCTTTTCTTCTGTACTTTGCAATTTTATTACAGCTTCATAAAGGAGGAAATTAAAAAGAAAAAAAAATTGAAAAAAGGAGTTTCTTTCTTTTTCCTCCTTCGCTTTGGCCCCACCTTTTCCGGCGACGAAATTCGTTCCGCGCAAAGCCATCATCTCCTTCCTTCTTCTCTTCCACTGCCATCGCCACTTGCAGCGATCGTCTGACGCGATTCTCCGAAGCTTGACCTCGCAATTCTTCCCAAGTTCCAAGCTTTTCTCCGCTTCGGATCGTCGCCATCGGCTTCGGAGCAATTCGTCGCAGGAGCTGAATCCCATGAATTTCCTCCGCCGCAACCTCGTTTCCGATTCGAACGATCGCCTCGGCATCGTCCGCGAGCCTTCGAGGCGTTGATCTCTTTTGCCTGCGGTCATGCCGTTGTTCGACGATATGGAGCTGGGTTTGGTGGAGCCGGCTATGTCGGACGAGGAGATTCTCGAAGCTGACCACATTGCTGTAAGTTTTGTTGCTTCGTGTGACGTGGTTTGGTCGGAACAGAGGGTCTTCTTCGGTTAATCGGTTGAGTCGAGGAAAATGGTCTCTTCTGGGCTGCTTCGCGGTTTGGTCTGGTGGTGGCAATGAATTATCTCTTTTGGAATGTGAAATTCTCGAGGTTGTGCGAATGAATGCTGCTTTTCTTCGAGGAATTTACTTTCTCGAGAGTTTTTCCATTACCATGGTTTTGGAAATTTAGTTCTGGATGAAATTTGGGAGAATTGGAATAGCCTTGAGAGTGTAAGGTCAAGGAAGAGACTTTGAGGAGTAATGGCTATTTCTCCTTTGATGTGTGAAGTTTGATTCTTCCATTGCTTTGTGGAACTTAACAAAGGATCTTGTCGACGAATTTGAGGCTTGATATATCCAATTCTACTGGTGTTTAAATCATCCTTGTCAAATACATGAACTTTACGGAATCTTTGCTTCCTGCTTGACATATGTTCGTATAGGTAAAGAATCGAGGTTAGCCTTGTGTTGCTTTGATGTTTCTTTAACTGAGTAGTTTTGTAATTTTTGTACATGCAGGACGCTGCTAATTTTGAGGGCGAGAGATGTGGGCTATGCATGGATCTTATCATTGACAGAGGGGTCTTAGACTGCTGCCAGCACTGGTACACTTCTTCACAATGCTCTTTCGCATCTTCATAAACCTGTTTGTTGGATGAGGAAGGAACAAACATGGTAGAACGATTAGAACTGTTGCTATTCTGCTGAGGCATTGCCATTACAGCCATCTCGCTTATTCTGTTACGCTTACTATTTGACTCACATATGTGGACATAGGAATGAGCTCATTCTTAAGCATCTTCAATCCTTTATTTTTATGTATGATCTTCAATGCAATACTGTTTTGAGTTTGACATGATGAATCTGTTGAATTTTCAGGTTCTGCTTTACATGCATTGACAATTGGGCCACCATCACCAACCTGTGTCCGCTTTGCCAAAGTGAATTTTTGTTGATCACTTGTGTTCCTGTGAGTGACACTGAATCATCGGACTATAGCCTATTCTTTTTTCCAATCTATGCTACACTATATTATTTTGCATTTTCTCCTCACTCTCCATCTCAACATTTTGTTGAAAATATTTGGCTAGACCATTGGGACTTTTTTTCAAAGATCGTGTATAATATAAGATTAAATTCTGGCTTTACTTGTACCTGAAGGTATATGATACTATTGGAAGCAGCAAGTTTGAAGAGGAGCCAGTCTCAAGGTACTTTAATATGTCTTCTCTCTGCACAAGTATTTCGGTGAGAACCTGACTGGTCACTGTAATGTTCCATATGATTGCAGTTTTTCATTTCATCATTCATCATTCTGTTACTAGAGAAAGATAATTTTTTTTGAAAATACTGATGATTAAAATTCGAGTAAATCTTTGACCCCATTCGGACAGTTTTATGTCCTTCTTGGGTCGAGGTTTGTCTTTGGTGCTATATTGTATTTGGTGCTTTCAAAAGTAATATATAGTCTTACCTTTACCAAAAAAAAAAAAAAATTTCGAGTAAATCCTTCAGAATCTTTTCTTAATCAAAGATAATGGGGCAACAACTAATGTGCTATTTTTCTTGTCTCTTCCTATTTCAATAATGCAGGGAAGATGATTGGTGCGTTGAAGGGAAGAATAATACTCTGTCTTTTCCATCATACTACATCGATGAAAATGTAATTATCTTTTATGTGGAATAATTTCATGATTTTGGCTCGACATTTCTTCCTTTATAGGCTTTGAAATGTTTATTAACCTGTTAAAGAGAACAATGACACCTCTATGATCGATTTATGTATGTTAAAAATAGAGTAGCAGAACTTAAAAAGGGGATTGGCGTATCCGTACTGGGCCAGGGGTCTTGGAATTGTGTCCTACCTTCCTCTTCCCCCTCGGGAAGTTGAATGATTCCTATCGTACCCAAGAATTTGACCTTTTTCATTAGCACAATCACAATGTAAAGATATTAGAGTGGAGATCGTTTAAATAGTCACAAGCTGGAGTTTCACGACTTAAATTTGTCTTTGGTTTGCATTTGTATCCTCTCATAATTCATCCTTATGAAAATGGCATTTTTCTAGGCAGTTGTCTGCTTGGATGGAGATGGCTGCAAAGTTCGCAGTGGATCAGCAAGTGCTGAGGGTGATTCTCATCTCGATACGTCGATTGCTTGCGATATATGTGACACATGGTAAAGGAAATAAACCTGACCTGTTTAATTTGTAAATACAAATTGGTTTATGCTTATACTAGATTGCTTATCTGATAGTTGCATAACTTTCAACAGTTTAATAGGGAGGTCTCCATTCTCTCTATAACGGGTTTAATATACATTATATCCAATTTGGCTTTTGCTGAGGTTGTCTTAATTTTGACGATGATGTATGCTTTGCATTTCATGGCACATCCTTAATTAACTGAAGAGAGAGAATCAGATTAGAAGCTGTTGTAGTCTAGGGCGTAGTATAATTTCTTAAGTATGAAATACCTTACAGCAAATGATTGTCTTCTAGAAATTGACATGCATGTTTGATCGATTCTGGATTTTTCCCCTTGTTATTTTGTTTCTTCATTTGTTTTCTTAGAGCACAATTTTCCTTTGATTTATTACGTTGTCCGTTACTAACTATATCTTCGACTTGCATCAAAATAGGTATCATGCTTCCTGTGTAGGATTTGATCCCGAGGGCACATCAGAGAATACATGGTTATGCCCCAGGTTTGTGTAAGAGTTGCTTTCACCTCCTCGATCATAGTGCATATGTCACTTTGCTTCATCTGCAGTGATGATTTTGGTTCCCAGGTGCAATTTAATAGAATGTCACCTAGTGTTCATCTTGTATTGCATATTTTTGTTTGTTTGCTAAGTAATAGAAAGTTGTAGTGGCTATTTCACAATGAATTGTCCAAGCAGAGTACTTTGGTAAGAACTGTAAGTTTCATATCCTGTTGATGCAATTTTTTTGAGAATTTGTACGCTCTTGGAAATTTGTTGAGCTGAGAAGCATGGGTTGGCGAGCAATTTTAACATCTTCTTAAAGCTACATGACCCTGGCAGTATACTCTTGAACATAGATACTGCTCTAGATAGAACCTAGAGTTGCCTTTGTATTCTATCCTTCCAACCCTTGAAGATGTTAAAAGTGCATTTGTAGTATACTTAGTTACCTGACCAATTTGCCATATAAACCTAATTTTCCTTCCACCACTTATATTTACTATTCAATTGGGGTTTATCTGCAGATGTGTGGCTCATCAAATGCAGAATGCTCCAAGTTTAGCTTCATTACAAGAGTCTGGCAACCTGTGGTACCCTGGAAATGTCAGTTGTGATTATATGGTTGAGGACGCCTTGTGTGGGAAGGTGTCTGTAGCTGTTGCTGATGCTGGAGAGACAGCTATAGTTGTTTCCATGGTTCCGAGAGATCTGCAGATTGAAATGCCAAGTGAGAGTCCATTGAATATTGAAGTTGATGAGGCCATAAAAACGGAAAGCATGGTATTAGTTTCTGATGCCAATATCAGAAAGTTGGAAACTGAAACAGTGGAAAATAGAGCTACTGATCCAGAATCAGCTACACAAAATGTGGCCCTGTCCTTATCCCAGGATACCTTCTCGGTTATGCCCCTTACTTCCTTTAGTTTCAGTGAATTGAAGCCTAACAATGATGAGAATGCAGCTAATGAACCGAGTACTGGTGGCCCTCAAGATGTTATTGGGAAGTTGTTTAGCGAATCCCACCTTGGAATGAAGACATCTGAATGTAAGTCTAGTATTGGTTTTCACCTTGTTCTATCTATTGGCTCTTTCTCACCTGGTAATTTCACGAGTAGAGGTACAATCAATGTCCTTTTTCTCTCTTTCTCTGCTTTTAGGGCAAGACACTGATGAGACAAAGATTGAAACGGAGGGTGCAACTAATAATCAAACTAGTCAAGATGTTTCCCAGACAACTCTTATGGAAGATTCTGCCGTAGATGGTATGGAAAGTTTGACTCCTTTAGGGCTTTTGAGGTTTGTTTTTAGAGTTTCTCATTATTGATTTGTTTTCAGCATATAATACTGCACCTGTTACTGAAAGAGTTCCTGCAATACAGACTGGTGCAAAGAGAAAGCATACAAATTCCTGGTAATTTCCGACAAATATCTGTATTGTTCTAATTGACATTTGGCGCTCATTTTCTGATGATGCTATTTATTTTTCAATCCTGTCCAGGGTCCATCTCTCTCTCTCTCTCTCTCTCTCTCTCTCTCTCTGTTAAATTCTCCATTCACTGTCCATTATTTGTAATGTGTTGTCCTTCCTTTCACTAACACGGCTACTTGCTGACAAATTATTTATTATATCGCAGTTATGTAATGGGAAAAAAAACTTTTCTTGGTATAGGGAGATCCTTATGTATCTGTACTTAAATTTTCTTTAAGAGGACAAATAGTCCGATCAGTTTATCTTTAGTCAAATTGTCATTTTAAATTCTCCATTCTGGTTCTGCGTTATGACTTCAGGGAGTGGTACTATTATTGTAAATCACCATTAGAAAGTTGTAGGAATGCATAACTGGGTACTTTGTTTGTTATGTGCATGTCATTTATCGATATCATTACCTAAGAGATAATCGTTGTGGAGATTCTAAATTCAAGTTACTTTTCTGTATTATTTGGGCACTATCTTTTTGTTGTTGCCATGCATGTGATCAGTGATACTGCGGCACCTAAAGCTGAGATAAAGACTGAAGTTGTCCCAAAGAAAAGGAGGGTGGAAGAGAAGGTTGAAGTTGGTTGCTTCAAGGACCAGACTGACACATTAGTTTCTGATGATACTAAAGAGTGCACCATCCTGGCTGATGTAGCAGATGAGTTGAGTAATAATCTAGAAACACCTCCAGATATAATGAATATAGTTAAGGGAACAGGACGAAAGTCCTCTACCACAGATAAACCTTCATCAAGAGGAGAAAATGCAGGTGGTTTGAGGATTAAGAAGATCATGAGGACAACTGGTAAGGACGAGGAATCATCAATCTTGGTCCAGAATCTAAGAAAAGAAATAAGAGAAGCTGTTCGAAATAAATCCTCCAAAGATCTCGAGGAAAATCTTTTTGATGCTAAACTTCTAGCTGCCTTTAGATCTGTGATTACTGGACCTAGAGTTGAACCTGTTAAAAAGTTATCACCTTTGTCTGTCAAGGCGAAGAAGTCACTGTTGCAGAAGGGGAAAGTACGTGAAAGTTTGACAAAGAAAATATATGGAACATCTAATGGAAGAAGAAAACGTGCATGGGACCGTGATTGTGAGGTCGAATTTTGGAAGTATCGTTGCATGAGAGCAGCAAAGCCTGAAAAGATTGAGACCCTGAAGTCAGTCCTTGATCTCCTTAAAGGGAATTCAACAAATTTGGAGATTATGCAGGAACCTGATCAGCCCTCTACAGATTCTATCCTTTCTAGGTTGTATTTAGCAGATACTTCTGTGTTACCTCGAAAGGATGACATAAAGCCTCTATCTTATCTTGAAGTCGATTCTGAGCAGAAAAAGGAGCAAATTATCCCTGGGGGGAAGACTCTGGATCATGCTGTGAAATCGGCAGAACCTAATAAGGATACATATAATTCAGGTTCTTCTGCTAAACATGGTATGAAAGTGCCAAGCTCAAAACACAATGCTTCAAATTGTGGTAGAGGGAATGACATGGTTAGTAAATTGGATGATTTGAAGAGGGATAAAAGAAAGTGGGCCCTGGAGATTCTTGCTAGGAAAACTGCTTCTGCAGGTAAAGGTGCTACTTCTGATGAACATGAAGACAATGCCATACTTAAAGGAAATTTCCCACTGTTGGTGCGTACAACCTTCTAGAGATTATGTTAAGTTGTACTGTCTTTGCATATATGCGACTGATTATTGAGTCATTTCTTTGTATTGAGCAGGCTCAACTACCAAAAGACATGAGACCAGTCTTGGCTTCTACTCACCATAACAAAGTTCCTAAATCAGTAAGACAGGTATGACCTGCCTAATGCTGTATTCATAGAGAGACTAGACATAAACATATGGATCATTCTGTTTTTTGTTAATTTTCTTCTGTGAAAATGTGGATAAGAAGAGAAAGGATTTGGATTTGGAAATCTTTTATTACCTTCGTCCCTAGACCAAACCACAGCACTACCGACTCTTTGCCCTTACTCAAGGTTCTGCCACCATATGTGATTCAAACATTCAGAGAACAAAGTATTGAAGCTCTCTATTTAAGGATGGACAGAATAACAGTTCCATGTTGGATAGTTACATCCTATAATGAGTGTGCCCTATATAGAGATAATCTCTCACATGTTCTGTCATATTTAAGAGATTAAGTTGTGTGGTCAATGGTGAGAATTTGAGCTCAACCTCCCTCATGATTATGTAACCCACTGAAGGAATAGAACCACAAAAAGAAATCTATATTTGACTTTTTCTTCTTAAAATGTAAAATTCAACAAATACTGATTAGTCGTTTTAATTTTTTTCTTTAATATATGATAAAAGTGACATTCAACTTTCGAAGAACCTACATCCCCAATGGGGAAAAATTGCTCGAGAGATGCATTCATTCATCGGCAAATGTTCAAAGTGGTTCAAAATTGCTTTCCTAATATAATCATGAAGGTTGTGTTATTTTGTATACTTTTAAACATGATTCTGGAGGTTGTCCAGCTTTTACATCTCATAAATGGTTACTTTGCAGAAACAGTTGTATCGTTTGACCGAGCACTTCTTGAGATATGCAAATTTGCAAACAATATGTAGAACTGCAGAGACGGAGTTGGCTGTTGCAGATGCCATCAATATTGAAAGGGAAGTCGCAAATCGGTCAAACAGTAAACTTGTCTATTTAAATCTCTGTTCTCAAGAGATAATGCACTGTACAGAAAATAGCAAGTCCTCTGGAACAATTGAACCCACTCCCCTGTCTGCATTAGCTGTTCCTACTGAAAAACCAGAGCAAGGCATGGAAGAACACTCCGACCCAGAGGTTGAAGTAGCACTAAGAGCTGCTGGTCTTCTGTCAGATTCTCCTCCAAATACTCCAAGTCTTACTATTGGGGTCCCGGGTGAGGAAAAGGATCCCTCTGCAGAAGCTGGAGAAGAAGTGCGTGATAATGTTAGCCAAGCGGGTCGTGAATCTGGAATAGATATTTATGATGAGTTTGAGCATAATCTGGGGGATAAAGATTATGCCGGCAATGGTTCGATGAAAGTCTCTGAGCAACCAGAAGAAGAAGAAGGTTTATCTAAAATGAAAGGGGTTTTTCCGTCTTCAAGTTCTGAAAATTTGGATCATGCTCTTGATTCCAAACCTGCTGAGGTTCCCTCGTCCAAGTGTTGTGAATGGGCGAGCATCAGAACATCTCCTGTGGAGGATGTGGGCAATGAACCTGGTGATTCTCATAAATTGTCATGTGATCGTGTCGGGGATCAGCCTTCAGTACGAGAATGTGAAGAATTATATGGTCCAGATAGAGAACCCTTTATGAACAAACTTTCTGCCGGAATAGGAGGGACGGAGTGTGATCTGACTGATACAGAATCTCGAAATGGAATAGGAGTTCCTGGAGATGTTAAGACTTGCGAGCCAAGCCAGGAGGGAGAACAACCAGCTGGAGTCACCACGCATCACAAGCCTTCTGGTGAAAAAAAATCTAGTAGCGTTTCTCAAGACAGTAAATTGGAGCAAGAAGACAGGGAGAAACACGACAAAGAGCGGTCTGATCATGCCGAATCCATAAAGAGAAAGGTCGGTACCTAATGTGATTCATGTGTCTTGTTCCTCCTATTCTATACTTGCGTGACATAACGTTTGAGGTTTCCATCCCACGATTAAAGGTTTGGGAACAACCAAAATACTATTTGAAGTATCAATGTATGGAAACCATCTCATTATAATGAGATTGGCTGTATCAACATAAGAAAGCAACAGCATTTTAGGTTAGCCGTCCCTATATCTTCGGAAGACTGTTTTAGGTCACATTTGACTTTCTTCTCTCATTTGTTGTAGCGTGATATAGAGACATAAAAATCTACAATTGCTGAAAAACTTTAGCTCGCAAGAAATTAATCTGATGTTACTTTTAGTGTGTGGATTGTCCAAGCTTCCTATTTTCCTCTTTTTATGTGGGAAATTCTCGTTCAAAATTCAGTCGTTTTGATTTTGCGCAGGTGGAAGCATACATCAAGGAACACATAAGGCCACTATGCAAGAGCGGTGTAATCTCAATTGAACAGTATCGTTGGGCCGTTGCAAAATCTGTAGAGAAGGTTATGAAATACCATTGCAAAGCTAAAAATGCCAACTTCCTCATTAAAGAAGGTGAGAAGGTGAAGAGACTTGCGGAGCAATACGTCGAGGCATCTCAACAGCGGGGAAAAACTGATCCGTTGTAGTAACTGTGTTCGTCTTCCTATTCTTTCACAATTTCAATATCACTCCCTGCCCAAGTTGGAAGTTCTTTCCCAACTATTCTCTATTTTAGCATGTTTCTTTGTCCAGGCATTGTACATATAGACAGCTGGATGACGATGTATCAGGAGAGTCAAATCCTCATCAGTTAAGGCAGCTCTTCCATTGTTGGAGGTAGGGCTGAAAATGAGGGTGATCCAATTTTACGCCTAAGAAACCGAGTTTTTATCATGTGCCGCAACCAATGAATATCGATGTTCGATATATGAAATTGAGCTTCCTAAGTTGTTACAATTTTTTATTTTTGGTTGAGAGACATTGGAAGTACAGGCCTTCGGGAGTACTTAGCGAGGTGCTAAGATGTTCGCTCAAAGATGCCCACAACAGTTGTTGCTGGCGAGATAATAGCAACTGTCAATGGTAGTAATTTATATCTTGAAGGTGACCAATTTTCTAGTTTATATTTGTTGCACAGTTAGATATTCTATTCATTTTCCCAAGGTAGGAAAAAGAAAAAAGAACTCTTAACAATGATGAACAGTTAGGATCATGTTAACTAACTTTCTAACTATATTTAACATGTTAATGAGTGTTCTTAGGATATTTATTGTAATGACCTGGCCCAACGAAGGTGGAGAATAGTTATCGTGGCCAGAGAGCCTGAATAAGGAGCGGCTCCTGATAGACTTCTTGATAGGCTTTTAGTATGGCGAAGGGGGCAGGAGCGCACCAAACTGTGCACCGAACATGTGAAAAGCTATTTTGGGATATATATTTGTGCGTGTGAAAATTGAAATTAACTCATGGATGTGCTTTTTAACGTAACGGCGAGGTTTGCTGAGCACTATTATGATGGGTGATCACCTGGAAAAGTGCTTGCCGTTGCGCTAGAGGAGAAAATCGTGAGGTTCGATATGAGATAGGCCAAAGTAAATAATACCTCGAGTGAATTAATTTGGGGGTGTCACACTTATGAAGCATAAAATTAACATTATTCAACTTTTTAAGCATCAATTATGCATAGCACAACACGAGTTTTTTTTTTTTTGTGGTCCAATGCACGACACAAGTTTGCATATTGGAAATTGTACAATTTCCAATATTGGTACCCATCCTCAATATTTTGATAACCAAAAAACTATCAAAAACTCAATTGCACGGCCGAGAGCTGCTGTTGCCCCTACTGCCACCGAGCGCTAGCAGTAGACTTTGCCATTGGTCAGCGGTGAAGGTCATCGCTAACGAACTCCTCCGCCGATTGTCAGACCGTGTTGCCAATCATCAATCACTAGTCCCTAATCGCCGAATTTCACCGTCAACGATCCCACATTCATAGAAGCGGAAACTAAGAACCCAATACCTGTGCACAACTTCTCGGTGCCTGGGTCCACGGAGGCCGGGTTCGGTGCCTGTGCTCAGATCCCCGGCACCCGGGCCCGAGTCCACAAGGCCGAGCGTAGGACCTCAGTGACCCAGGTCCATGGCGCTCGAGGTCTGGACCTCGACACTCAAGCCCTGGTCCATCAAAGCTAACCCGAAGACGCTGGTGGTCGTGCTCGAGTCCCCGACAACTAGGCTTGAGTCCTTGATTACCAAGCTCAATCCATCAGGGCTGGCCCAAGACCCTTGGTCGTTAAGACCCGGGCACGACATCAATGGACATGGGCCAAGGACCCGAGCACTAGCACCGGGGTCCTAGGCCCAACCATGATGGACCCAAGTACAAGAAATCCAAGCATTGGCACTGGGGTCTCAAGCCTGGGGACCTGGGCACAAATACTAGATCTTGGGCTTGACCTCAATGGACTTGGGTTTGGGCGCCGAAGACCCAAGCATGAGCACCAAAGTCTCGAGCCAAGGCACCGGGAACTCAGGAACGAGGGTTAGGGTTCCCGTGCCCAAGAACCGATATTCAGTCATATTTTGGAAAATGATTCTCAATTTTCGAGGAGAAAATTTTTCTGAATTTAAGCATAGGTTTTCCGTTAATTCGGAAAACGTTTTCCGTTGACTAATTTTCCTAAGTGATCCAAACATTGAAAAATGAAGAAAAAGTTTTCCCGGAAAAGATTTTTTACGAAACGAACAAAGCCTTTCATGAAATCAGACGATGCTTAACAGAAGAAAATCGGGTATTTTCCCTAATGGAGCATTCCATCTCAGGCTGGTTCCAACCTACTCAACCTGCCTGGTAGAATGGCATTTCACAGCTTACTCATGTGCCCATCATTGGAGTGCCCCCATTCCTTCAAACCAAACATTCAATAAGCTCGTTTCCGCGAGCACTGGTTCCCAAAAAATGACACGAGTCACATGGGCCAAATAAACGAACTGGCTAAATGCCAAAACTCGACCAATGGAAAATGCTCGCGATTCACTAACCAAACCCCAAAAATAGCTCGTCGTTCTCCCTCCCTATTCCTGAGGAAATCCAAAACAATTGCCGTTGCTTTCCATCCGCGTGATCAGAAGGAACAGAAGAGAACCCCACACGCACAATCGCTCTCCTCGACGCTGTCCTTCCCTCCCTCGGGCGCTCGCCCAATGAGCCATGACAATGTCCGGCCGCATCGAGCGCGACAGCGACGAGACCCGAAGCGAAAGTGGCAACTCTGGGTGCAATGGCGGAAGGAGGGGGCTCCGGGAGCTCTTCTCGACGTCTTTGATCTTCTGGGTCTGGTGCTTCGTCTTCTTTTCCCGCTCGTGGCCGAGCCATGGGACTGAAGGTGAAGAATTTGCCCGGTTTCTGCAGTAAAGTTCGCTTCTTTCTCTTAGCTGTGCTTTCTGTTGAGTTGCATCCAGCTCGTGTGCGAGGTAGTTGCTTGAGTTTGATCGGTTATGTGCGTGTGCCATCTGATGGGAGTCAGTCAAGATCGGTTCTTTTTAATTTTGAATGCAATAGTGCAAAGAAGAAGCTTTTTCTTTTTCTTTTTTTTTGGGTAAGGCAGCAAAGAAGAAGCTTTCTTTCTTCATTTATCTAATTTTTCCTTGAATTTTACCGCTTAACATACATTCAGATTTCCATTTTTTATGCCCGTTTGTTCTCGAGATTTGGTCTGCTCTTTCCTGCTAATGGTGAGTAATGATGGTTGCCGGTACATTGGAGGCCCATTGTTTCTGGGACAGGATGAACTTTTGGAAATAAATTCGTCCTTATAATAACCAACTTTCTGGACTTGGTACTTTATTTTTTTGGTCGAACTGGACTTGGTTGAAACATCATAAGAATTGCAGTGTCGATAAATTTATGGTAATCTACTGTCTCCTTTCAGGCTGGGTGTTAAATTGTTGTTGTTTAATTGTATTTGTCCTGCAGTTAATTGAAGCAAGCCCTTTTCAGGTGTTTGCAGGGACAGTGAGCTTTGTGAACATGCACATTTTGTTGGCACTGGTAGCAATACCGGTGCAAATCAGTTGAGTTCGGAATCCAGAAGTCGTACTGCTCGCGACAGGTCAAATGTTCCTCGAGAACTTAGAGATTTTGAGCATCCTCTTCCAAAGATCAATGTCAATGAAGAAGCCCTTTGGTACTTATTAGGTTATGCTGCTCCGGTGTGTAAAATACAAAAAGAAGAAGGAAGAAAATCACCAGAGCAGCTGAATTCGAGAGGTAATCAGCCTTCTTATCTCAATTTCGATGATTTTCGAAACTCGAGAAGGCAAGAAAAAGTGTTGGGAATACCTACTTGGCTTGTCAACATTACACACCGCCTCGAGCCGGATGGAACCGAGTATAATTATGCGTCTGCATCAAAGGGAGCCACGGTTCTTGCTTATAACAAAGAAGCGAAAGGAGCAACCAACATACTCGGAAAAGACCATGACAAGTACTTGAGAAACCCTTGTTCTATCGAAGAGAAGTTTGTCGTGATTGAGCTTGCAGAGGAAACTCTGGTTGACGCAGTCAAAATCGCAAACTTTGAGCACTACTCTTCCAATTTTAAGGAATTCGAGTTGTCTGGAAGTTTGAGCTACCCTACGCAAACATGGGCCCCACTGGGCAAGTTTGTAGCCAAAAATGTGAAGCATATTCAAACCTTCAAGCTGCCCGAGCCGAAATGGTTGAGGTACTTGAAATTGAATTTGCTTAGTCATTACGGATCAGAGTTCTATTGCACACTAAGCGTCATGGAGGTATATGGAATCGATGCAATAGAGCGGATGCTTGAAGATCTCTTTGTGCCTTCTAACGAACTTTCTCAAGTTGATCTTGCAAAGCCTAACATGACGGCAACACACCTGCCGAGACATGAGTCAGTTCCTGTGGAACTTAATTGCAGCAATAGAAGTCAAAATACGGTTGAGACAGCCACTATGGCAACTGAAGCTGTTGATCAAGCACAAAATGCAAAAGCTCATGAGGCGACTGATCCTGACATTACAAGAAAGGTTCCTGATCCCATTGAGGAAGTGAGGCAAATGCTAAATGGCAGAATTCCCGGTGACACTGTTCTTAAAATCCTGATGCAGAAAGTTCGGTCTCTTGAGCAGAACTTGGCGGTGTTGGAGGAGTATATCAAAGAATTGAACCGACGGCAAGGGGACATGTTCCCCGAACTCGAGAAACAGGTATCTACGATGTTGGTCCTCGTGGAGAAAAGAAAATTAGAGATTCGAGATCTCGTGGAGTTGAAGAAACTTACGGTATAGCTTATCTGTCCCTAGCTACTCTCTCTCTCTCTCTCTCTCTCTCTCTCTCTCTCTCTCTCTCCCTCTCTCTCTCTCTCTCTCTCTCTCAATCACCTTATTTGTCTGACACTTGGCTTCCTTCAGGAAAAAGGATATAACGATATTGTGTTGTGGAAGTCTGTTGTCTCATCACAGGTGGATGTACTCGGTAAAGAAAACACCCTGTTGAGGTTAGACTTCTTGTGAATTTTGCTCGAGTCTCCTCTTTGACTTGCTCTGTTTAGCAGTAAGCAAAACTTATACAGCGTTGAGGAAAGAAAACTGACCCGACTTGTTTTAGGACTAACTTGCGTATAGACTGATTAGAGCCATCTACTGTGACTAGTCCATTTGCCTTTTCACTTCTCCCTAGTACTTGCAGAGACACTGTCTCATCTAATCATGCTAGATCATCATAAGATTATCAAGTGTAACCTGTTCTATATTCTTTGCCTTGCAAAGAAGAATACGTGTCCCTCTTTCGTTGACTTAGAAATGTGTTTAAAATCCTGCTTTTGATTTTCTATGTAGATGTGCCCTATGAATTGAAGCAATGTTTCACTTTCTGTACTCTCCATCCTCGCCTTCACCTTGATTCTAACTTCCACCACAGTTTCTATCGCCCGAATTTCCCGTTTTCGTGAGTTCTTTTGATTTTTTTCCTGTTGTCTCTTTATCTTTATTTTTCTTCTTTCTCCCAACTTTCCTGTCTAGCATCACCTGTTATCTCCTTAAATATTGTCACCATGTTTTTTCAGAGTCTCCACAATGTTATCCATCAAAGTCCCCTCCTCACTTCATTGATCCTTTCACTGATGGCATTTCAGATCGGACATCCAGAAGGTCGCAAGAGATCAGGCGAGACTGAAGAACAAGGAGCTCGCCGTGATGGCAGTGAGCTTTTTCTTCTTCTGCTGCGCGCTTTTCAAGCTAGTTTCAACACGTCCCTCCCTAATTTTTCAAGCCTCTCGACCCGACAGAGCAGTCCACGCGAGTCGAGGGTGGCTCCTGATATTACTTAGCAGCAGCATGACAATTTGCATCCCCTTATTCTATAGCTAGTCCCTGACTTCTTTTAGCTCTGGATAGGATTTCTTTCCCCATGTAATTACAAGCTCTCATTCTCAGAAACGTTTTTGTAGGGAAACTTTTTGCTAATTCTTTTGCTTCCATGTTGATGAGATTCTGACTCCATGAGAACAGCATGACCATTTATTAATGCTGCCATACATTGGAAACTATAGCAGTTGACTTCATCAAGGATTTACAAGGAAGATGGCTCAATTTGTGGACCTTAGTAGCATAATTAAAAGAAACCTTGATAAAAATCAGGAAAAAAAGCTCTAAATTGATTAGGAAAATCAATATTAATGTAAAATGTGAACTATGGAGCTCTATAAACACAAAATCATGGCGCGTTCGTACCATAAAAATCTTGAAAAGTTTGGCAGATTTAGTCCCATTAAACCACATACCACTTACAAATCAACTCGATAACATTGATTATCACGTGTTTCAACATTTACGGTGCGTTCGTTTAGGGGAAAAATGAGTGATTTGTAAAATATTTTTGAAAAATGATTGTTTATATGGTTTAAAAAAAATTAGTCAACAGAATATATTTTCATCATTTATAACAATTTATACCTAATTACTTTCGTGGGTAATGAAAAAAATTTCTATTCATTTATTTTTCTAATTGATATAAATGATCATTTTTTGAAAAATATTTTTCAAATTACTCATTTTTCACGAAACGAACGACCTACTAACATCAAATTGCTTGGTGGGGAGGATGAGCTCAATCATGTTTAATTTCTTGTTAATTAAGTCCCACCGTACATGGTTAGAAAAGTTTTATGCCTCCAATTTCTTATTGGTTAAGTTTCACGCTATTTGGAGTCTTGTGAAGGAAGTTATGCTCGGTTTCCTAAGTGTTTGCTTTATTTATTTGAGAACGAGTCCGAGCATTTCTTTGAGGTGTATTGGTATTCGCCTACACTCGAAGGGTTGCTCCGAGTCAAGAGTCTATTTACACCCTTCGCCGATTTTCCCCAGGATTAGAGTATTTCGATTAATGGAAATATACTTCCAATCTAATCTCTCACCTTAAAATATCGATAAAATTATATATCTTCTTTTAGGAATCTATTGAATAATGAGTTAAATGTCCAGTATGAATTCTTAAGAGGCGAGCAATGCCGTTGACGCATTTGTGTTTCTTTCTAAATTTTCAACCCGGCCTATATGGCCAATATTACATACTATTTTCTCTTGGGAACCAAGAAAGATAAAAATCTCTTTTTGTTCTCTAGCCTGCTAAATTATTTTAGGGTTAATACAACAAAAAATCTCAAATTAGTATATCTGTGATAATTTTATCCCAAAATCCCAAACTGGTACACATATGACAAATTTATTTTAGTTTTGTTTCCTTTAAATTTTACTGTTAAATGACACGTGACAATTAACAAATGTACCTGTTTGTCATAGATGTATCAATTTATGATTTTTTATGGTATTAATCCAATTTAACGGAAACCAACGAAGGGTAAATTTGTCATAAATGTATCAGTTTAGAGTTTTTAGAAATTAAAAAATTAGTTTTGGATAAATTTATTATATGTATACCATTTTGGGGTTTTAAGTGGTCAAAGAATTAGTTTAAGGTAAATTTATTACGAATGTACCAATTTAAAGTTTTTCGTAATATTAACTCATTATTTTATTGGTCACATTTTTTTTGTCAAAAAAAATGCAACCACAGAAATTATTTTTCTTTTTTGGGTCAAAAAATCACAGAAATTACTCTCCTCTTTCGCGGTAAATTACGGTTTTGACCGGGCGGGCACACGTTCGGGTTCCTCTTCCCAAGTCAGTTTGCGACTCGACGAAGAAGCTCTCTCTAATGTCGCCGAGATCTCTATCTCCCACTTCTCTCTTCTCCTCCTCCTCCTTCCTCCGTGACGTCGCCGGCGAACTCTGGCCGTCCGCCGCTTGAATCGCTCTAGGCTGCTCAGCCGGAACCCTCGCCGGAGCAACGAAACCCTCCTCCTCCTCCTACTCCGCCGCCTCCTGTCGAAAGATCTCTCGCGACGCCTGCGCTCGTCGTTACGAGCCGGTCCAATCTCTCCGTTCTAGGGTTTTTTTTCTCTCCTTTTCATGTTCTCTGCGGCTTTCATGTCTTGTGAATGGAGATACAGCCCAGCTTCGCCACCGATTACCTCGCATCCGGTCCCCGCCTCGTAGCCGCCGCCGTCGCCACCGCCCTCTGCTTGCTCCTCGCCTTCGCCTTCCTCCTCCTCTCCGTCGTCTCCTCAAAATCGAAGAAGCCCCCCTCCTCCTCCCCAGCCTCCAAGCAGCCGGCGGGCTTGAAGGCCTGCGACTGCCCGTGCACCTGCGGCTCGAGCGTGCCGGATTCCGATTCCGATTCCGCCCCAATGGCTGTTGGAAAGACGTACGCGAATGGGGGTGGCGCGGCGGAGGCGGCCGCGGCGGTGGAGAGGCAGAGCGGGGCTTCGATGATGGAACAGCTCGTGCCGGAGATTACAACGCACGCGCTGAGTTACCTCGATTACCCGAGCTTGTGCCGGCTTTCGATGACTAATTCCTTAATGCGGAAGGCGGCTAATGATGACAATGCCTGGAAAGCGCTCTATCATAAGGTGAGGTTTGGTTCGGCTTCGCAGATGTTTTGTAGAATTTGGTGTTGGAAATTGGATTTATGTGTGTTTTCTGTTGGATTGTTCTTTGTAGCATGCCGTTGCTTGGGTTTCTGAATGTGGTTGCTCTAAAAATGTAAGCTGAGAAGAGTTTCGAAATGGAGCTAAAGTATGAACTTTGGCAAGAATCTGTAGTTTTCTTAGGAGTTGGAACCTGCCATGGTTTCTCCAAGAATTTATGACTTTGTACCTTTTGTTTGCTCAATAATCCTGTGCAGCTAATGCTATGATATGAGGTATAATAGTTTAGGTTTGCTCCCACTACAGCAGTCTTTGGTTTCTGCCATGCTTGGGGAGGAAAGGGTTTCTTTCCATTATCAGGAGTTTTCTATGGTTTGGCATCATTACGAAATTAAGAAACTTCCTAAGGACTTTTATGACACTAGAGAAGTACGTAAAATTAGGAGAATTAGTGATTTAGGAGGAAAATTATCATTCCTATAGCTATCAAATATGGTATAATAGTTTAGTTTTGCTCCCACTATAACGGACTTTGTTTTCCTTTAGGAACTTGAGAGGAAGGGCTTCTTTCCATTATCAAGAGTTTTACATGGTTTGGCAGGCATTACTATGATATTAAGAAACTTCCTAAGGAAATTTAGACATTATAGAAGTATGTCAAGTTAGGAGAATTAGTGATTTAGAAGGAAAATTATCATTCGTGAGAGATAGCTATCATTATGGTTTATTACTTTAGTTTTACTCCTATTGCAATGGACTTTGGTTTCTTTTGTGACGTGCAGAGGAAGGGCTTCTTTTCATTATGAGGAGTTTTCTATGGTTTGGTAGGCATTACTATGAAATTATGAAACTTCCTAAGGAAATTTATGACACTAGAGAAGTACGTAAAGTTAGGAGAGTTAGTGATTTAAGAGGAAAATTATCATTCGTGAGAGGAAGCTATCAAACATGGTATAATAGTTTAGTTTTGCTTTTACTACGGCAGTCTTTGGTTTATTCTATGACTTGGAATCCATCATCGATAGTTTTTTTATTGTTTGATAGGCGTTACTACAAAATTAAGAAACTTGCCCGAGTCACGGAAGAAACCAAAGACCGCCATAGTGGGAGCCAAACTAAACTATTATACCATATTTGATAGCTATTTTTTTGTGAATGATAATTTTCCTCTTAAATCACTAATTCTCCTAACTTGACTTACTTCACTAATGTCATCAATTTCCTTAGAGAGTTTCTTAATTTCGTAGTAACGCCTACCAAATGATAACAAAACTCCTGATAACGGAATGAAGCCCTTCCTACCCAAGTCACGGAAGAAAGCAAAGACTACTGTCGTGGGAGAAAACCTAAACTACAATGCCATATATGATAGCTATCTCTCGTGAATGATAATTTTCCTATACGCGTTACTGCGAAATTATGAAACTTCCCGAGGAAATTGATGACACTAGAGAAGTATGTAGAGTTAGGAGAATTAGTGATTTAGGAGGAGAATTATCATTCACAAGAGATAGCTATCACGTCATTTCATTATAGAAAATGCTGTAGCTATTGGTACGAAATATACTAGCGATAAACCTGTACATTCTAACTTATGTCAAGACATTTAAGTGTATCCATGCGAATCTCCTTTTGTTTGATTGTTTTCTACGCGTCATATGGGGTTGGGAGTATAGTGGGGAATCCGCATCCTCTTGGTCTCTCCATCTTTCCCCGCCACAGCTCTGCAAGTTTGAGAAGGCATTAATGTATTAGTTTGACGGGTGTTTTAGGGGGGTGATACATCCTTTCTCTTATCTTCTATGCTACTCAATAAAATTCTATCGTGTACCTATTAATGTAAATTCCAATGATTTCTCGTGAGTAGATGGACGCATGCTTTATAGATATTGCACTAACTATGTGCTGTTGGGTTATTTTAGAATTCTCTTAGTACTTGTCAATGGCAATCTAAGATGTGATGTGTACAATTGTATCTTACAATGTGGCTTGTATAATTGGTTCACCTACCTTTCATGTCCTTCATATGCTAATAATCTTGTTAATTTTGACGAAATGAGGGAAAGTAGTGGATAGAGTTGCGCTCCGCAATTTTGGTTGGTTGTTATGTTTGCGATCAAGTTTCAACCATAAAAGCAGCATTGACTATGGGATCATACATTCCTATTGGTTCGACTTGTTGCAATAGAACTTGCATATGCTTTTGTTCTCTCACTGTACAGATACCTCTATTTCTTGTTCAAACTTTATATAATTGCTTAGGGTTTAGGGTTTAACTGAAGTATAATGATGTGATCTGAACTTTATTTTGTGCAAAGGTTTCAGGAGTGGCAGATTTATCGGAGTACATATTTTGATCTCTAGTTTTTTTAATTCTGATGGAAAGTGCCTAATTTATTCTTATAATTTTTTTTTCATCTACCAAAGTTAAACTTCGGCAAAATGAATTATTTTCTGCTTTATTCGAATATTAATGCCTTCTCTTTAGTTCTTCAGGATTTTACTCTGGAACAAGATAGCGTCACACCAGTCAATGGGTGGAAAGCCTACTATGCAGCTACAAGGGCTATTGTGAATATTAATTCAGAATTCTTTAACATTATTAGACAAAGGTCCCTTCAATCAATGAGCCGCCTTTGGCTCAATGCAGATTATGTCAAGTGTGTTCATGCTTCAGGGGAACTCTTTTCTGGGTAAGAATTTCTGTCTATGCCTTCAGAATTCCAACGAGTGTTGAGATTTGTTTTATACTTGGATCATGGAGTCTTAGAGCTGGCACACTCTGTTGTTATGAAGGTTGGGTGTCTCTCTTTACCGGTCAATATAGCCCAATAAAGTCATATCGGTGAATGATGGATATTTGATGACGTAGAAATAGAGCAATAATTGTGAAGTATCTTATACGGCCTTATTCAGTCGGAAACAACTGTTTGAAACATTTGTACATTATCTTACTCGCGGAGCATGATATTTAAAAAGCTGGTCTTTTTTTTCATCTTTGGAAAATGCTTTTTTTCCTTTTCTTTCTGCTGGATAACATGGAAAAAAACTTATGTCATAATTAGTTTTCAGAAAAATGATGTCTTGTTCCAGAAAGTTGAGAAGAAGCAAGGCAGACTGCCAAATTTATTTCTCAAATATTCTTATGTATATATTGAAAGCAATGATTGGAAGTCTCCTCTAATCAAACACATGCTTTTGTTCTGTATTCTTTTTCTTTAATGTTGATAACTTCTTATTAGTCCTCGTGGATGGTGTCACTAGTAAAAGAGACGTGAGGTGGGGACATGTGTGCCAGTCTTTTTCTTTCTCTGTGTCAGTCCCAGTCTTTCCATTTGGAGAAGGCATTTCATCATTCACTTATCTTGGTCTGATAGCTTGACCTTTTGCTAGCTTTCCTAGTCGGCTTCTCACGACTGCTCAGACTCTTATCTGATCTACCGCACTACGCAGTTGTGCTGTGCACCTCAATCTGAATTCATAACATCAGGGTAGCCTCTGTGTTTTGACCTTAATGATGTCATCTGTTGTCTCGGGCCTTTTCTTTGTAAAGATTATACATCTTGATGTTCCTTATATCTTTGGTACAAGTTTCTAGCTGTTTGACCAAATTCCAGCCTAGGTCGTATCTCCTTTCTAGTAGGGGTGGTAAACCCATAGTTTACAGAATTGGAAGTGGCTGACACTTTTTTACAGGTATAATGCTGTGATACAAAGTTGGCAGCTAGCATTTAACTGGGATCAGGGGGTTGACTTCCAGGTCCGCGATGTTCGTGTCCGAGTGCTGACAGACATGGCTTGGGTCACCATGAAAACTTTTGTTGATATGGATACTGGGCCTTTTAATGTGACAAATGTCTTTGAATTTCATAATGGACGGTGGTACATGGTACACCATCATAGCTCGGTGATGCTCATTGATGGAGACGTGGATCAACAAAACATTCATGGGTAAATGGATGAGCGGTCAGTTGCCGAGGATGAAGATCATAATCTCGGTCGCTGGAGCAATAGTGGTAACTAGTCTGTAGGAAGAAAGGATTTGAAAGAAGGAAAAACTATCTATGATTTTGTCGAGGGGTACTCCATAATTTTTTTCCCCCAAAACTTATTATGGGTGAGTCTGGTACATGAAGGCTGTCTTGCTTTACCATCCATATCACAGTGTTTCTTCTTGTTCTGTTCTGTATAGTCTTGCTCAAATTATGAAAGTACATACACGATAGCAATGAGATTCGATTTGAGGGATGAACATTACTGGTCGAGTTTGGCGTGAATCGAATGAGAGCTATGTGATATGCCAAATATGGGTTGAAAATACGGGGATCATGATATCAATGGTGCTTTTTAAGTTTTATTGAACTATATGTCCTACATGGCCTATATAGTCAGTCTCTCCAGCTCTAGTTTTGATTATTCCAATGCTGGTAGCTCTATTGCTACGCTTCTACTTTGATCTTTATGCGTGCGGACTTCCTACCGATGGCATCGGTTGTGCCCGACTTACTTAGCTTATGTAGGTGTTAAAACATTTTGACTTGAGTTAATGTCGATTCTACGTGAGGTTATGGCATTTGCTTGTGTGAATTGTGGCGTTGTCTGGATTGAGAATTGAAGAAAGCGTGTAATCCCACTGAGCAGAAAAGAGTAATGCAAAGGGTATGTGAAAATCAGTCTGACTTGGCAAATGACACATGCTTAACCAATTTTAGACCAGTATATTTTGAAAGGAAGCGCAATGTGCCAAGCACTTTCTCTAACCAGCAATAGAATGAACACGTTAATATAGCTAAAAGTTTATAAATCTCACTTAACCTGAATCTCTATAATCTCTCTCTTGAATTTCCTTTGTTTTCAATTTGGATTATGCCTTAATCGGGTCTTATGTCGACTAACCAATCATTTAGGCTAATTTCAGCTGGGGATTAAGCTGCAAAAAATTCTCAGTGGGCTGGACAAGTTGAAGTTTTTACCAACAAGTATATCATCTCAAATTCGATTTCGACCCAAAAAAATTCGATACAAACAATATAATATTTTAAAATGGTCTTATTTTCCATTTAGACTTTTTAAGATTACCATAGATTTTCAACAATTAAAATGTTTTCTGATTCTATAGATGAAATATGTTGTGATTTATGATCCTCACCTCTTTTGGGTATTGTTTTCTCAACACAATTTTTTTTTTCCTCCAACTTTTTGGCCCTCAAATGCCCCTCCCTCCCTTTCCCTCTCTCTCTCTCCCCATTTGTTGGCTCAGAAATTCATTTTCTCGATTTGAATCTGCAAAAATTAACGAACTTTCCACAAGTACACACTCCCCAGTCACATCAAAATCATTATTTTAGCTAGCAAAATAAGAAAATTTGTTTTTTTTCTCATAGTTTGACATAAATGGCACCTAAATTTCCATACTGGGCAAGTAAACTCTACTCAACCTCGTACCTTAAATTGGTAAAGGTCGCTCTTTTATCTCCACTTTCTCGACAGCTTAGAATTTCTTCAGGTTTGGAGGTGCAGAACCCAACCATGGATTCGGACGTTGAGCGAAGGATAGCGACGGCGGTGCGCGAGGTCCTGGAGGAATCGGACATGAACGAGACCACTGAGTACCAGGTGCGGAAGCAGGCGTCCGAGAGGCTCGGCATGGACCTGTCCCAGCCCAAGCTCAAGGCGGTCGTGAGGCGGGTCGTCCAGTCCTTCCTCGAAGAGCAGAAAGCGAAGGAGGATCAAGCAGCGAATGCGGCGGGAAAGGAAGAGGAGGAGGTGGGGGAAGAGGAAGAGCAAGAAGAGGAGGAGGAGGCAGGGAAGAAATCTGGCGGGGATGCTGAGTATACTGAGGACGGTGACCTTATCATCTGCAAGGTTGTTCCTTTCCTTTGGTCCTGCTTTTCGTTTTTTCTTTCGCCCTTTTTTTCTTGCAATTGCCGTTGTTGGGTTTTTCTGTTTTGTTGCTTTGTTGCTGCAAAAGTTCGTGAGAGCAGAGAAGGGAGGTTCAAATGTGGTGATTTGTTGTAGGAATTTTAGATGTGTTGCGTGTGTGGAGGGATATGGATTGCAGAATTTGAGAACGATTTTGGTTATCTAGGGTTTTATATGATCCACTGCATAGTAGAAAATTAGTGCAGATTATCAAAGTGTCCGGATCGCTTGTCTACGTCTGCATGTAGTCTCCACGTATAAGTTTAAACTTTTGGATTGGATAATATCATAAAGAACCGCCAGGTTGTGTCCCAGTATATTTCGCACGAGCGGCTTCCGTCTAATCCGGCTTGCACGTGAGAGGGGTGGTTTTAAATATTGCACATTTGGGAATTCTATGATCTTTTTATACACGTGATCTCCTTCCACCAATAAGAAGCTTATTCCCTGATCGCTTGTGTACGTGTGCATGTAATCTCCACTTAAAAGTTTAAACTTTTGGATTAGATAATGTCAAAACAAACTGCCAGGTGGTGTCTCAGTATATTCCGTAAGTGCAGCTTCCGTCTAATCTGACTTGCACGTGGGAGGGGTGTTAAATATTGCACATTCAGGATTTATATGTTCTTTATACACGTGATTCATCTTGATATATCTTCGTTTAATGTTTTTAATGACAATGTAGTAAGGTTTCAGTGGTCACTAATTGTGGTTAAACGAATGATATCCCCAACTTTAGAATGAAAAACGAATCTTTGGAAAGTTATTAGGAGTTATAGTATGGATTTTGTTCTGACTTTAATGGGGAAAACTTTGATATGATGGGTATTTGCTTAAGAGAGAAGGTCGGTGGCTTGTTTTGCTTTGATCATCGCTGATATTCTTTGCTTCTTTCGATGCAGTTATCTGAAAAGAGAAAGGTGACTATGCAAGAGTTTAGAGGCAAACCCCTGGTCTCAATTAGGGAGTATTTCAAGAAGGGAGGCAAGGAGTTCCCTACTTCAAAAGGTAAATTCTTGCTCGTAGCTATTCGCCTTCTTCTGCTCCGCATATTAGAGATTGCCTCTTTTGTGCTTGTATCTACTTTGCCCTTTTTTCACAAGCATTGCAAGGTAAATAGTTATATTGCCTAGTCAGGGGAAAAGACTAAAGTTGATCTTTGACTTCTCAATATGGCTGCATTAGAAGGGATTATCGGTGAAACTTAATAACCTGTCGGATTGGCATTCGAGTGGGTTCATAAGTTGTCAGCACAGCGCTTTCTGATAAGGAATAAGAATTAAACCACAGAAAAGATATTCAATTGCCTCCAAAATCTTGATAGTGCAAACATAAGATAATGATATATGGAGCTAGGAGTGTAAAGAACTGGTACTGAATCTATTGGACAATTAGCTCACTGGTAAAGGCGGAAAATTTCATCTCTGCTATAGTGTTTTTGAATCATTCGACTCGGAAAAAAGGATGAGGATTGGTGATACCCAAGCCCTGTGAATTGGATTGCTGCATCTTAATTGTAACTACTGCAGTGTACCAATTCGCTTCAAATTGTTGGTAGTCGACATAATTAAAGGTTTTAACCAGATATCTGCTATCATGTGAGTTTTTGACATTAGAATTCACCTTGATGACGTGCGGTTGAGATGTGGGGTGATGACACTGAAGCGTCAATATCTTGTCATCTTTATGTGCTCCTTACCTCTGCTTCAGGATCAAGTTATTTTTCAATGTTTTAGTATTGGTCTTGCATCATGTTTTAGTGACAAGCCTTGGTCATTCTCACTTCTATCACACGTACCATGGAGATTGCTTTGATAGAGCCTTGCGTATCATGTAGGCAGGAGAGTAAAGCTTAGGTGATTACGAAGATTGGAGTTTGATTCCATGGTAATTAGTATCACATATGAAAAAAGATGCACCTCTTGTTTTTATTTGCTTTGTAGATTCAAGTAGCAAAAGAGATTCTCATAACACTACTCACTGCAACCTTCACTCCACAGATGGAAGTTTCCAAGCCCCTCGAATTTGAGACACTGCCCAAAGGTGTTGAGTGATTATGTTTGAAAAAGAAAGCTGCTTTTTCCATTTCCTGTCTAATAGACTATTTAAACTTCATGGCTTTATAGCTCCTATACGAGAGACATGGGTTCTAAGAGATGGTAACGGTATCCAAAAGGAGGAACCTCGATCGAATTGTTCAATCTACTTAATTTATATAATTGGATCATTCTGAGTTGCGTTTTCTTCCATTCGTGTCCTCATACGCTAGTGCGATCATCGCTTAATGCTTGCAAGTTTGCAATAAAAGATCTGTCCTGCTCATAGTTTTCTTTCTAGGCATGGTATTAAACTTACAATTGTTATTTTATCGCATTTCAGGCATAAGCTTGACAAAGGAACAATGGTCTGTCCTGAGAAAGAATATGCCTGCTATAGAGAAAGCCGTCAAGAAGATGGAGTCAAACTCCATGTGAGAGATGATTTCCTTTGAATACACTAGCCCCATCGTAGAGCTTCAACCTTTTGAACCTTTTGAGTTGTGTGATCTTAACCAAGATCCAGCTCTGCATTGTGGGGTTTTGTTGTTTTCTTGATGTTAAATTTCGCATCAACTCGATACATGTGGTGCTGTCTCATATTTTCAATAAGTGAATGACCACGTTTCATCATAATACTGCATCATTAGACTTAATTATTAGCTTGGCAACCACCGAGATTATATGAATTCAGGATCTACTAACATCGCTTTCGATTAAGTGATCAGTGATTTGGGTTTCGCTAATCGTATTAAGAATTCTCGTATGCCTTCCACCTCCAGTGCATTTTGGTTAATGTTTCTGGCTGCTCTGAATTTGCAGTGTCAAATCTCCTGAAACTTCACCTCACTTTCAAGCTATCATTCTGTGAATGTATTTCTGGCCAGAAGCCCCCAATCTGATTGATGAGTCGTTTATGTGGTGAGGACATCGGTCATGATCAGCGATTATCTTTGTCCATTATATTTTATAGGGAACAATAGTGCATATGATGCATGATTTTGGAACAAGACAAGTTCGAAAGTCAAGAAATTATAGAGAGACATCAAGCCAAAATCCAGATCGCTCGAGTACAATTTTGGCCACCCAAATTGGAATGGTAAGTCAAGCTAAAAGATCAGTATATACACGCGTGATAATCAGACATATCATGCCGTTTCACGTTAACACATAAAAAGTCACTGCACCTTCCCTAATCCTTCCCAAACTAGAGATGCCTCTCAAGCCAAAACCCTCTGCTTGCTTTCACTTCCCATCATCAAACCCAGCTTTGAACACATTAGAAAGAGCTGGCTTCCAACTGACCCCCCATGTACCCTTCGCTCTCTTCGGCGGGACAGAAGCCGAACCCGCAGCCATCCTCATCTGCTCTATCAGGGCCTCCACATTGACCTGCTGAGACAGAATCTCCTCCAGCTGCTTTGTATCCATCGCCAGCTTCACCTTCCACATCCCATTCCCATCCCGCGGCAGCACCTCCATCACCGGGCCCAGCCCCCCAGCGAACTTCTCGACGAGATCCAACCCAGCGGGGCTGACATCCTCCTTCGCCTCTAATTCCCGCCCAACCTCCATGTGTCGTTCCTGCCCTTGCTCCTTCCGGAGCGGAAGGAGATAATACATTTTGCCACCAGCAAGATGCTCGTCGCAAGGCAATTGAGACGACGCGCAGCCCTGCCTGAACAAGCCGTACCCAGGGTAGTGATCGAGCACGTCCTGGACTATCTTGGGGCCCTGGAATTCGACGATCACCCCGGCATCGGTGAGCACCCGGAAGTTGCCACTCTTCTTGGGAGGGCTCTTCTCAGCATCCCCTTTGAGCGAGCAATTCCCCATGTAGCCAAAAAGCTGCAAGCCCTCTACAACTTTTTACACAAACTCAAAGGGATTAAAAGTCAGTGATCCTGTATTTAAACTGAAGAATCTCGAAAAGGAGAGAGCAGGTAGAGAGATATATGGGGGCTTCAGGGCAGAACAGGCACTCAAAAGTCCTTCAACCTTTTTTGAAAACAAACTGGAGGCGCCATGTGACTGAAGACCGTTGTGTCCATTATTTTATGCAGTTTAAAGGTAAAGTTTTTGCGGTGATCCCGGGGACAAAAGGATAGGAGAAAGGAGGTGGAATTGTGAATTCAATAATGGGGGGACTAAATTGAACACTATTTTTTCTTGGAATGTACCCAAAAGAGAACAGTTAAATATGCTGAAATTTCACTCCAGTACAAAAATCCGTGGCTTGGGAGGTGCGGTTTTCACTTGTGCTGCTTTGTGATTATTGTGTTTCTTTCGGTTTCAGTAAATTTTTAAATTTTGGAAGAGGTGTCTGTGATTTGATTTAAAGGGTCAGTTGGATGCTGCAGGTTCAGTGCATCAATTTCACAACGACTAGTTTGCAGAACCTGTTCATCAAGAATGTTAACCAGAACAGCAAAATTGCATCTGGGGGGTTTTGGGTTTTGGATAGTGTAGCCCGCTCCGCTACTTCTAGATCAACATAGGCAGCCGAGTACACGGGAGGACGATTCTATGTATGAACCGCGGGTGGTACTGCTGATCGAGCGGTGAAACGGTCAAGGATCTTGCATCTCTAGAAGGGTGAGATCTCTTTGCATAATCATTTGGAATACGATTGTAAATGAAATCAAGTAATTCCTCGCAAAATCCTTATGCTTTGCTTCGGAGCATGAAGTGATGAAAATTGGCAAGGAAAGTTATCGAAAGTTCGAATTTTTTTTTTTTTGATAACCCAAGGAACCCCCGCACGGCCGACAGCCGGGGAGTAAACCCTGGGGGCGACACATGCTAGCCACCACATACGTGCCACCGGTTAAGTCACCCCGCGGCGCCCGGAATTCGAACACTCAACCTTTTGCGAGAGAAAAAGTGCGCGCTCCAGCAGCGCCACCCAGGTGGGTGATGAAAGTTCGAATTTTTCGTCCTCTTCTATCTCACAAAAAAAAAATTGATTTTTCAAAATTTTCCACATAATTTTCATTCCTCCCATTTTCCCTCACTTTCCAAACCAAGCCCCGGTCTTAACATGAATGATTTGTCTTTGACCGGACTAAAAATGTGAGTGAATTTAATTTGATGGGTAAAAGTTGATGCGGGATGTGATTAATCGTTACATTAAGAAAAAAAGAAAGGGAAAGATGGTGGTAAAGCTTTACATCTTTCAAGCTTCTAAATTTTTAATTTTGATTATATTTCCCATGAAATGCCATTGCCTTTCCTAAGTCTTGTCCCATCAAAAGTTCGAGTTTTAAAAAAAAAATTCTGAAGCCTGAACATTCTATCTTCTATCTTCAAGTCTTCTTTAGCTCTTTCCTCTTAGTCTTCTTTAGCTCTTTCCTCTTCATCTTATAATGGCTTCCTCTTAATTACACATCGCAAGATTATCATCCCCATTTATTAAAACCTTATCGAAAACCCACTCATATTAACTTCCATTGATGTCACACCCATCATCATTATAATAATCTCGTTTCTAATCGCGTCTACACATTATATAAACCATTTTGTCTTTGCTACACATCGTTTTCAACGCCATATAGTGATATTCAACCATCCGGTTTTTTCGTCCTGCTAAGCCAAGTTTATAATTTATAACAAGATCCTGTCAAATTCTTACATCCCCTTTTGCAAAAAACGCACCCAGCGTGTCTAAACTTAAGCTACAACTTTCTGTGGTTAGCTTGTTCTGCCAAAGTGGAGAGTGATGGATGGACACTGATTGGATGACCAATCACACTTAAGTTTTGCAACGAAGCAAATGGTATAAAACTAGGCCTTACAGTTGTTCTCATCGACCAACCAGTCAACTACTAGGCCTCAAACATTGACATGTGAACAGTGGAAGAAAAGAACAAAGTAGGAGTAAAGATGTTCTTCGCCCTTTCAACAACTCTCGACAAAGTCTTTGATAAGTACAAATTAACAAAGAAAAGAAGTTCACCTCTCCTCTCCATATGGTCTGCTCTTTTTGCCAGGTTCAATGCCTCCAACCTACTCTATACGGCACCACGACAACAGAACTTAGCCCGTGAACCCCAATGATCTAGATTTGCAAATTTAGGCACTACATCTATTGATGGAATTTTTTATTTTCAAAGTGTTTGATTTTGTACTCTTCAAAGACTGTAGGTGCGTCGGCGATTGTAGTATTCTTTTATTTGGATGCATCACGAGTGCGCGGAGGAGATCAGAACACTTATTAATCGTCTTGAAAATGCCGTGGAAATAACAATTTAACGGGTGTCCTAAAAGCATTTATTAAACACATTTACCGAGAAAGGTTCCAATTTGTTAAAAGTATGGAACGCACGATTCTTTCATCTCTATTTCCTCCTCTCTCTTCCCTAACATTTCTATAAGGTTCTCCTTCATGAATGAAAAGTAAAACCCTTCAATGAATCTGGACAGCGTTTTTATCTTGTCCAACTCCAGGGGAGAAATCAAATTTCACAAACAGCTTTAGAACTTTTGGGGTAAATTCATGCGGACAGAATGAGCCACATCACAATAACCATATCGAAAATTTTCTTTTGTACTAACTAACCATATCTATATTGACCCCAATAGTCATCATAATCACTTAGACATTAACCTAGGAGCCAGTCCTCTTTGAGAAGAAGGCTACGGGAGATGCGACTCTCATCTATAGATGGTTGGGGTATAGGGATGCACATATCAATGAGGTGCATTCCCTAGCAAAAGATTTACAAAAAAGTGCGGGTTTGAGGTTTACCGTTTGCCTACCTAAAATGAGTCTTCCCGTCATCACAAATGGGGAGATTAAAATCCTATTGTCTCTCACATGTTGAGATATACACATGAGGGTAGTGAAAGCAGCAATCGCACATCCATGAATTGATATAATGTGAAGTAGTTACAATATCCGGTTGGCCCATAGCAAGTCGATACGGTACGAACGAGTTCAAAGCCCAATGCTTTTTTGGTGATGTGTTGAAAATGTGGTATCGGGCTTGCTTGCGTCGTAAGGCCGTGCGGCGGGGATCACATGCAAAGGAGGCGTCGAGAAACATCAAAACGTTAGGTAGAAATTGTTGTGACCATAGGGTTTCGCGTTTGAAGCAGTCAAAGCTGCGTAGGTGAAGAAATGTGTTCAAGATTGATGGCCGCATGGCACCACCCCCTTATCGCTTCGGCTTCAAGCTTTGGAACTTGGCCATAACTGATGGCCTAACCACTTCCCTGATAACAACAATAATAATAACAACAACAATGATGCTTGCTGTTGCTGAATCGACTGTTTTCTTCTCAACCATTGCACCAAACTCCCAACCACTTTCGGTGATTGCATAGGATGTCCCGGAACAGCAAAAGCTCAATCATGTAGAACTGTGTAATAATCACAGCTCCACAAGGCCCCCCCTTTCATGCTTGAGTGACACGGATGATAAACGTACAGAAATGTCTATTCCAAGCCCCGCATCATTTGAAAATCAATTCAATGAGTAAGCTTCATATCCCTTAGCATTGTTGTTCATATTCCGTGATCGAGAATTCCCTGGCGCTCGATGTTAAAATAGTCGTCCATAAGTTCGAGGTCATGTCCGATCTCCATAATCAAAGACCAAAATGGGGATTTCCAATCGATGGGTAGAAACAAGGCCTAGAATCCCTTGCGATTTGCGAACCATGCGGCGCGATTTACATCCAATGAGTATTAATTTTCGCAGGCATATTAGGAATTCGATCCTTCCGAGCTATACATTGAAACCCTTTACCTAGATCAGGAGGTTCAGAGCACGGAATCACTCGGGCCCGTCCCAGGACATCAAGGTTCGGGGCGAGTGAATCATTCAGGTCCCGACAGAACACCGGGCAAGATCGAGCAGAGCAGAACTCGAGCTCTGCAAGAAGCTCCTCGCCCCTCGTTCCACCTTATAACTCTATAGCTAATTCAAAGCCAGATAACCAAATGTTTCATGGCTCGAAATTCATATCCGGTCCAGAAACCCCAAGATAAACCAAAGTGGTCTCTACTGACAAAGTCTCATTTTAGCCGTGAGACTACTAAAGTGAGTAGTTCTCATCTTAACCTTCATAAAAGTCTGTTTTGGCAAATTCTGTGCTTGTTTCCTATTTATATATCATCCAAACTGAGGGAACAAAGAGCAAAATAAGTAAACAAACCGCCCTTACAAAAATTTACATCCCATAGACAAGACAGCTTTTATACTTCTGTAAGTTTCCTAACATGACAAAGTGTCATCCTTCTTCTCGCCTCCATAGTAGGTACGACACTATCTGTTTCCTGATTTCTTTGGATCAGCTCTGTATCTCCAAGCCTCGAAGTGCTCGGTTCGTTGGTGTTTTTCACGGTTCTTGGTCCCGGAATATATCCAAGAGAGACAGCGCCTGCAAATGAATTCCCCAAATTCACATACTTAGGCATGTATATAAGAATTTGCCAATTCCATGTGCATGAACATCTCCTGTACAGATTCTGCTTAAAAAACAAAGAGAATGCGTGGAGTTCAATTACCTCGGGCACGTTCAGTTCTAGACGGAACTTGGGGCCATCGTAGTGGTGAAGGATCGGGCGGAACGAATCCTCCTCCAACGGGTCGCAAACTTTCCTCGTGATCACTCGAACCTGCCCAGATGAAGAAACATTAAAGTGAGCCCCCTTATCCATGTCCTAACCACCATATGACACTCAAATTTATAGCACCGGTTTCGCACGAATGGCATGATCAAAGGGCAATACCTGAGCGGGGAAGCGCGATTCGCCGGGGCATTTCTTGTCCTCCCAGGCCACCGGGTCTATGTTAGTCCCTCCAAAACTAGCAGCCTGCACACATCCAATTCCATGATAAGCAACCTCAGAACTCATTCAATCCAAACCAAAGATGCTTCCTTTCTAATTCGCATCACAGTTTCATCAACTCCACAACCCGATCCTCATTTGCTAATTAGATAAGAAAATCCATTTTCTAAGTGATGGCCAACCTCAAAAATGCCATGGAGTTGGTGGGTGGAGTAGTTGTACAGAAACAGAGGAAGCCCAGGCGTTATCTGCCTCACCGAATCTCTGTACCGTGGAGGCAAGCCTGCCAAAAAATCAGAACACAAAACAAGAAACATAAGACATCAGAACCATCAATGATCCAAACTCAAAACAATTGTTACAATTCGCAATTAACTAAAACCACCCGTAAAGATGACTGGAGTTGCCAAACCATCGGATTTAGATTTGCAGTACATTAAAGATGAGATTAATCTCACCGAAAAGAAAAAACGGGACATACCGAAGAGCTGTCTCTGGAGATTCTCTTGCATGGTGTCGTTGTTGCACACGAAGATGTACCCGCCCACGGCTTCGTTCCTCGGGAGCGACTCCGACGGCGGGAGCGTCTTGAACCTCTTGTCGCTCTTCCCCTCTTTACCTTCGAAACCGCTGGCGTTGTTATTGCCGTGGTCGCTCCCGTTCTTCCTGTACCCGCCCCCGCTCTTCTTCCCCAGCTTGCCCCCGTGCTCGCCCCCCTCCATCTTGGCCTTCCCTCCCTTCAGGCTCACGAAATTGCCGATGAACGGATACCCCAGCTGCTGCTCCCCGTAAATCGCCGCCTTGCTGTACCCGCCGTTGACGGGGACGTCGACCCGCGACCCCCCGACCTTCCATCCGTCGTCGAACCGGTTCAGGTCGCTCAGGTTCGAGCCGGCGCCGGACCCCCCGAGCTTCCACCCGAAGTTGAACCCGTTGAAGTCGCCCGAGGCGACGTCGTTGGGCAGGCCGAGCGGCTCGTCGAGCGGATTCTTCAGGGGATTGTTGTTGGTGCTGGCGTTGAAGTTGGCATCGTCGTCGTTGTTGTTGTTGGAGCGGGCGGGGGCGACTTTGCCACCGACCCGGGTGTCGAACTTGCGACGCTCCTCGGGGAGCCTGGAGGCGAAGCCGTTGCTCCAGATGGAGTCGTTGAGGGAGAGGTTGGCGAGGCGGAGCTGGTCGCTGAACTGCCAGAACGACTGCTGATTGCTCTCCATCTCCGGCGACCCCGTCACGGAGCTCGACGGCGGCGCTCGTCGAGTGAAGAAGTGTCGAGCGAGTGAGTGACCGACCGACCGACCGCGCGCGTGGAAATGCGGGAAAAAAAACAGAGCACCCCAAAAAAACAGAGCAGAAAACAGAGCGAGAACTGACCGACTGACTTCGAGATGATGAAGGTGGTTGTGGCGGAAGGAGGAGAAGCGGAGGAGCTCGTTTATATAGGGGACGCCAAAGGAGGTGAAAAGAAAGGAAAGGGAGACGAGGTTTTCGCGTGTGGATTTGTCAAAAGTCGGTATCGTTGCTTTTAGGGGAAAGTGCGTGGATTCCAACCGCGTTCGATTTCACGGGGCCTGGGGGGATTTTCTTCCCCCGTTTTTTGCTCCTTTTTAACCCCCGAGATTCTCTCCTTCGGCGCTAAGTAACGAACGGTTACTTGGCTAGTGATCGCCCGATCACTGAAGTTCGGTGGACTGATGACCCCCCAGATACTCCCTGCTTTTTTTTATTTTTCCTTTTTTAATGATTCGGTTCGAATATATGAATTGACCTGGACTCGGAAATCCCAAACTTTTCCCCCTTCGAAATTGCGTATCCGGGCGCGCATCGATCGAATCGGTAACGAGCCACCGGGATTCAGCGTGCTTAGTATCGTTTTCGCATCGGGCCGTTTAAAGGAGGGACGCGTGGAATTTTTTTTGAGTGTGGGACTTTTAAAATGGAATTATTTTGAAAAGCGAGGAGGTGATTCGATTTTATAAATCCTTCAAAAAAAAAAAGAGAGAGAGAGAGAGAAAGGATTTGACAGCGTGGCTGAGCGAATGGGAGAGAGCCATGGCGGCCGAAAACGCGTGGGAGGGTGGCAGCGGAGCGGTGACGTGGCGGCATCGGGAGAGGACAGAGAGAGAGAGAGAGAGCGAGAGCGGGGGACCGGGGAACGGACAAGAAGGTCATTTTGTTGTGGTCGGGTGCGTGGTGCTGGAGGGGAAGAAGCACTCGTGGGATTCGACGTCGAGTTCGTGGCATTTGATAAATTAAAAGACTCATCGAATTCCCACCTCATCGGCGGTTCTCGGCGAGGTTACAAAGATTCATGTGTATCGCTCGTGCTTCGGTTTCGATCTCGATATACATCCGTACAGGGATTTTTTCCTAGCAGCCAGCATCTCGGCGTGGCTCCAAATAGCAGGATTCGTCTATTCAGACATTCGAACCGCAAATAATATCAAGTGTTCGATATACCTGTGGAGATTTCCTAACCGTTGGCGACACGGGCCGATAATTTCTCGACCGCGAAATAGCCCCCGCGCGGTGCTTGGTGAAGCCCGAAACACCAGCCTGGCCCTCATTGTAAAGATGGTTCCTGAGCATAGCAACAACGAATCGCACCAGATCGTTCTATATACAACAGTAGTATCCCAATTTGGCTCCGAGAATGGGTTCGCCTATTCAAACTTTCATTCACCTTTTATTTTTTTTAATCTACGGACTCGAGTCGAGCAGAGTCCGACTCACCAAATTTTTCGAGTGGAGTGATGACTCGGGGGGGAGTTTAACAAAGCGGAGCGTGTTACCAGCGCGGGCTTCTAGAAGGTCGGCGTAGCGAGGTTCCACTGTTCTTTCCGTGAGTTCGCGTTGTTGTTCCTCCGATGTTCCCATCCTCTCTCTTTTTCCTTAGCTCCTAAGATTCATTCTCCCTTCCCAAGTTTTTAACAAAATACACGTCAGCTCGGTTGCATTGTCATTTTCTCCTCACTGATTTCCCTATTTCTTTCCCCCCCATTTTTCCTTAATCTAACGTGCCTTTCCTACGAAAAATTTCAAATCGATACACTCGTAATAAATTTACCTCAAATTAATTTTTTTGACCACCAAAATCCTGAACTAGTTCTTTTGTAAAGAATTTACCGCAAACTAATTTTTTTACCATCAAAAACCTCAAATCGATATTTTTGTAACAAATTTATCCTCCGTTAAATTAAATTATTACCACGAAAAATCACAAACCGGTAAGCCTATAACAAACGGAGGGATAAAACCCTAAATTGATACACTCATCAGCAGCCGCGTGTCATCCAACTCATCAATTTGGCTATAAAATTTAACGGAAAATAATAAAAAGTAAATTCGTCACTGGTATTATTGATAAATTTATCACAATCGTACTAATTTTGAGACTTTTTTTTTAAATATTAACCCTTTATTTTATCATTTTGGAATTACACGCAACCTCAATTAACTTGGAATACGTGTTAACGACAGCACACCTCCCTATAGGCTCCGACGTCCACGTCTACCTAGGGATGGCATCACGAATGAATTGATGACACGCATTTGATGCGGTGCGGGAAAATTTAGTGTCGACGAAATGTCAGTGCAAAACACACAGACACGTACACGTGCGGGCTGACGTCGTCCGTGACGCATTCGCTGGGTATACTATTAGCGAGAAGGAGCGAGTCACGCCGTTCTCCGGCTTTCGGGGTTTGACCACGCCACTCCGCAGAGCCGAGCTCGAAGGGGAAGGGATGGATCGTGCGTGGCGGGCCTCTCCCTCGATCGGAGGCCCTACACGTGGTCTTTTATGGGGCCCCGCTTCGCGATGAGACCCTCGACCTCGATCGTCCAAGAAATGGAACCCCGAGATCAGCGGAGGGGTCGAGGAGGGACCCTGGCCGTACACGTGTGCCCGAGGCACGTGGAAAGTGGACTGGACTGGATTGGATCGCGGACTCGTATAGATCTCGGGTGAGGCCGATCGAATTCGACGTCGAGGGCGAGTATGGATTTGGGGTAGAATCAAAAATCAGACCGGCCATAGGAATTAGGAGCCGGTCCGATTCCAAATTTGCGAAGTTACTGGTCCGGTTCCTAATTTCGAAAGAAATAAAATTGGCACTGTGCAATTCGGTTTCTGGTTCTTATGTAAGAACCGAACCTGGAACCTAAGAAATGGGAACCGATGAATAGAGGTTACATGTTTTGATGAAAAAGCTATATCTGATATTTAGTTGTGTCCCACGAATGAAGTTTTGCAAAAGATATTAGATCAGAAAATAGATTTAGATTTATGGACAAAATTGGAGAGTATTTTTTTTTAACAAAATCCCTCGCCAAAATTGGAGACTCAAACAACGACTCTTCACTCTTTATATAGCTGAAAGTGCTTCTCTTAAGTTTCATACTTTTTATTTTAATGTTATTATCTTTGAATTAAGAAGTATTTATGTTAAAATTGCAGATAAGAATCAAGCTCTTTTATTGCTGATTTCACTACCTCCCTCATATAAAAAGTTTAGAGAGACCATGATTGTTAGTAGAAAAACTATTGATCTTGAAGATGTTAAGACTGGTCTTCTAAATAAGCAGATACTAGCTACATAATTGACTTTTGAATGCAGTAATTTGCTAGAGGAAGGTCTATTGAGAAAAAAGCAATGGTAGCCAAAGCAAATCAAAACAAAGAAAAAAACAAAACAAAAAAAGGAGAAGAAATTGGCCCGTTCCCAAGTAAATCCTGATTTCAGGGTACGCAAGGTAGGTTATAAGGTTCCAAAAATTAAGGAACCGATTTCGAGAGGGTGGGTTCCAGATTCCACTCACACTTATTTGACATTCTTTGTCGGATTAGGTACATTCAAGATCTCTCTCGTGTTGAAAAGTTATGAAAATCTTTTCGTTGCGTCATTGTCGGTACATACTTTAAAAAAAGAACAAACCTCTTTACGAAGCAAACATTGTATCATAAACGATTTCGTAGTGCACCCAACAAAAAAATATCTCGGATTTACGGAAGATATCTCCCACGAACTGACTAGACATCATCGAAAAGGCGTGTCGGCACCCGGCGCTGCACCGAGGAAGGACGGTGCCGAAGTGGACCTTTCGTTTTACATAGCCCGCAATCAATGGCTTTGTTCTCACGAGGACATTCATGGGGTGGTGTCCCAGCAGTTCTTGGACTTTTGAAAAAAGTCCAAGTTCAAAGTGGCCACCGTTTTTCCTCGAGAGTGCTCCAATGAAAACGAGTGGCGATCTCCAAGATCTACTTCTCGACAGACGAAAGTGGAGTGAAAAGTGAAGATTCTAGCCCCCATGGACGGTTGAAGAAGTTGGTAGTTCGGTTTGGAGTCTTCTTCCTCGTGCAATCTTGTTGGCGTCGAGAGAGAGAGAGAGGGAGAGAGAGAGAGAGCTCGGCGGCACTGTGCGCCTGTGATCGCAAGCGACTCGAGAAAGTCTTCGAGACCTGTGGACGCTTCTGCATCAGTTGAAACAGTAGAGGACCCATGTGATGATCGTTGTAGACGCCTCTCAACAGGATGAACAAGTCATGAGCAAGAAGATGCTGAGAGTAGCCCGTGCTTAACTAGTCGAAGAAAAAGACAGCCCGAGGAATAGATAGCATTGTCCATACATAGAGCTGAAAACTTGAATTGGATCCTGTTCTCACAAACATGATGAAGCACACTTATTAGGGTTTCTGGTCGTCAGCCAATAATGCTGACCAGTGACTGCCAAAACCTAATCGCTAGGATGGCTTTGGAGCTGCTTTGTATCGCATCTTCCTTTGACATCTAATATCGTTACATGCAATTCTTTTCTGTTCTGTTTTTAACATGTTAAGCTGTTTTTTAACTTTCCTCTCCTCTGCTTTGCGACCAAGCTTTCATGCACCGCGTACATACTTTGTTTAACGTTCATTCTTCTCCTGTTCGCATCTAGCACTGCTGCCTCATACTTTCTCCTTAATAACGCTATAAACAGTTGCCCTAAGCGGCAAAAAGTCGAATGTTTTCTCCACGAAGGAAATAATTTGAAGAGTTTTCATTGAATCGATGTTGTGAAAACTTAAACTGACAACAACAAGCATAGTTAAATATTTAATATGGTAACACTCCCGATTTTGACCTAGGCTGTAGTGCAAAAGTTGTACATTTAGGATGAGGATAAGGAGCCGAGAGAGAGAGGGGGAGGGAGATAGAGATTTTGGGGAGGTTGCAATTTAACATCAAATTGCACCTCGAGAAATATGGCCATGAGTTCGTAGTCGAGATGGAGCAGTGGCGATAATCTTGGGATCCCTTAAGAGTCCCTCTGCCTTAGTATTTATCCGGATGTGGGGCGATGTGAAATTGTCATTACATGATGGCATTAGTCTCATTTCTTGAGGGTGGACGATATATTACATGACAGAAGCATCGTTCTACATGTAAACACATATAATTCATCGAATAGTAATTGCAGGGGAGAGGCATTAAAGCTCTCGTTACTCGTTGTCCGGTCAAATGGACCGAATTCAAAGCATGGGTTTTGGGTCCAATAGGTTCCAGATTCAGGAGAGCCCATGTCCATCTCATAAAACCTCTCTTTCTCGCCCAGAATGTGTGCCCACTACCGGCCTAGGTGAACTCATCTTCAGTTCTCTTTGGCCCAAAAAGAAGAGACACAGACAGACAGACAGAATCTTACGTTTCTCGTGTTACCATGCTAAACATTTTTCGTAGTCGCCTTGCTAATACTATTTCACGTGGACAAAGACCTAAATAGCCAAACAAACTGAGAAAAAGAAACATAGAGAAGAAACCCCATATGGTTCTGAGAGCGTGAAATGACTCCGTATCTAATATCCCGTGATGCGATATCCTTCTATTTCTAAGGTGTTCATATACTGTAGCAATTCACTCGATTTTTTACATTGTTATAAGTTAGACTGAGCAGAGTTCGGTACATTAAACGTCACGGGATTTCATTAGAGACCTATGTTCAAGCCTAAAAGGAGACTCGTAGTCCATTGACCAAAGGGTTGATCAAGGGAGGGTTCCAATCTAGAGTAGCATGCATAAACATTTTGACTTTTTGGATTTATCAATACCAAACCCTACTTTTTGTAGGGCCATTGACACAAGAACATTATTAGCTTCGGCATAAGATTATTCACTAACTAACTATGCAAAAGTACACATTGCTCCATAGGATCGAAGGCGACCCCGCAATGGTCAAGATTACCCCTAGAAAATAACCCAGTTCGGGTTCTTAAATCCAAATTTAATCTATCTGCAAGCAAAAGTCCCCCATAACAGAGTTATAATTGCACATCACCCCTTTTTTGAATCCCTAATTCTTTCGCCTTGAGACCCCAAAAAGAGTTTTGGTTGCACTATCGATCTCAAACTTAATTAGAAAGAGCAGTAGCGAGTACCAAAAGGCGTGCGCGCAATCTTATCATGGGGTTTGCAATGATGATTTGGGGAGGTTGATTGATTAAGATAAGGTAGGTTAAAGACTCGGTGGTCTCGGTACAAGATATCGCTATATTAGCAGACCTACCAAAACGGGCTTTCCCCCTCTACTTGCGCTGCCTAACTCGTTAATGAATTATTAAGAATTAAGGTTACAGCAGCAGCACGTCATCCATCGATCATACTTACGCCAAATAACTCATGAATGAACCATTGCGCCAAGTTTAACGTCGTGGATTCATGTGGAGTGAGACTATTTTAGTCGCGAGTCCTTGAGAAATGAATGAATCGAGGGAAAATGTGGAGTCAAAGCAGGGGAAAGTAAAATTCGTTGTTTTGTTTTGTTGACGCTTTAGATGGAAGTAAAAGATGCGTAAGAATGGGAAATAGTCAAGTTTTGAAGGATGATACAGTGAATAATTTGCTTTGAAGGATGATACAGTGAATAATATAGGGTCTAGACTCTAGACCTACTAATGAAGATCAAGAAAATCAGAATATTGACCCATGAGTAAGTTTCTTTATGGGCCTCGTGTTCTTGTCAAATTACAAAGAAGACCTAATTATATCTTTCGGAAATTTGTTTCGTATATCAAATTTGACCCCTAGAGTCATATTTTACGTCGCTTGCCCCTACCTACATTTCCACGAATATGCGTGTGTTTGTGTCCGTCTTTACCAATGTCTTAAGACGGGAGTATCATCTCTTATCTGTTTCTTCAACCTCGAATTCATACCATGGGGCATGCGCACCCAACACGGGTTTATCTATTTTGGCGATTATCAAAGTTTTAAGACGGGAGTACCGTCTCGTGCAGTGAAGATCGGTCGAGCACTCGAATACCTTCTTCTTTTTTTTAATTAAGAATTTGTGATTACAATGTTGTTGAGTGCCCCTTGCGGAAAATGCACAATTAGGCCCACCCACTAAATTGTGCAAACAGCAACTAATCCCAAGATCAGTGGATCTTATTTCAGGATAAACCCAAAAATCACTAGGCAGGCAACACCTACTACCTCGGATAATTACTTTTCTTCTTAAGTGCTTGCTTTAAATAATCCTCTTATGTCCCTGCCACAAAATCAACTCAGAATAAGAAAGAAAATCAAAATTCGTACGTGAATTTGTAGGACCATCACAAGTGCGTGCTTATTCCACTGGGAAGAAAACATTGAGCAAATCGGTCCTTGAGATTCTGCCCACCCAAAAGAAAAAGAATTCGGTCCTTTAAGATGTTTGCAATTTAAAGATTGATTCTGAGATGCTATTGTTTAACTAAGCAAGCTGTTATTCGTAATTGAGCAATTTGTTGTTAATTGCATGTGGATGTGATCCAAGATTAATAGAACCTTGGGTCACACGTAAAAGAATGAAAGATGATGCAACTTCTTGAGATTGCATCTTCAACCTAAGCATCCAAATCCTACATGTGATTTTTTTAATCATCCTGCGTTTTTAATGCAATCTTTCTTAAAACATTGTATTAGTATCGATGCTTGTCCTCAGATGCAGGTCTCGGAGCTATAATTTCAAAGCGGGATCCAAATTGCAAAACGGAAAGATCCGTACAACTTAGACCTCGCTAGCCAGCATGCCTCTCATATATATGCGAACTGTGAACACACATGACCAATGCCTGTGATCGAATTTGTGTTGACTTTTTCCAATTTGCGCAACGTATCTAACATACTAATGCAACGAGAGAGGGGCACGATGCTTCAAACGAGCCGGGAAGTGGAGAAAATAACTAGTTATCGTAATAATCAATCTTCAACCACGTTAAAATTGAATTTTTCACCGGGGGCGAAAAGCGAGCGAAAATGGGCAGCCTAATTTTTTTAAAAATAACAGCAATATATTTTCTTCTGCTCAAGTATTATGTGGTATTTCCAATGTGTCTTCCTAGAAAAGAAAAGAAAATAAATAGTGGGATTGTATATAACCAATTTGACAATCCTTTTAACGATGATGATAGATCGCCCTTTTTTTTTTCTGCTAGGATTGCAATGTCATCTGTCCCTGAAAAATTAGGGAGGGACAGAAACAGTAAAATCCTAGAGAGCACCCGCATGGAAAGGACGCGAAATTGTGGTTTTGAGATTCTAGATGCATCTGTTAGGTTCAAAGGTTGAAGTCGGCCTCCCGTTGACCGAGTAGACTTTGCCCAAACAAAAAGCGATGACTAATTGTAGTCAGATGACGCCATTTGACCCGAAATAGCCGAAAGGAGAATGGAATCAAGAGGCCAATGATTTTAGCAAAGAAATAGCTCGGGTAGCAAACCCCGTCGCCAAGATTCAAAACGGTGTCGGCGACTGAATCCTCTTCTCGCGACGCGTGATCGCCTGTCCTCTCGACGCTTAGTCGTGTCTCGATATGCACCGCGTCCGTCCGATCTTTAATGCCATGTGCTCTCGACATCGAGGACGGTCGCGGGGTGTGAACGACCGACGAGAGATAAGATCTCGATCCGACAGGAGTTGTTGTAACTCAATTAAAATGCGAGTACTGCAAATGAATAAGCCCTATATGTACAGCAGACCCAGGGTCATGTTACATGTTGTAGAGCCACCGGGCCTACTTGTAGTCAACTTCCCTCAGAAGCCACTCGATGGAAAGAATTTTGGGATCCAGTGCATGCGCTCGATGATCGCTCAAGTCAACAGCTACTGACACAAAAAAAAAAAACAAAAAAAAAAACCTTGAAGACGTCCGTCGACCATCGTACCTAACATTTCGAGCCGAACCCATGGAAGACGTTGGCGAGATCTTTCTCCCTTGTCCCTTCGAGCAAACGAAGAACGTTTACTTGGTCCTTATGTGCACCAAAGTGGCTTGCTCAAAGTAATTTAAGCACCCTTCTAATTCTAGCCTGAGTAAACCACAGTCCCCAAGGCGAATCACCTCGCCATTGAGTAGTATCTCCATTTTCGATAGATTTTTATAAAAATCTATAGCAATAAGTATTTATGCAAGAGATATCGATTATTCGAAAATTTACCATCTCACCCTTTCAATGTTAGCAGTAAAAGCTCGAAAATTTACCTTCCTACCCTTTCATGTTAGCTGCAAAAGCCCCGACTGGCCTAGCTCTCTCTCTCTCTCTCTCCGCACATCCCGTCGAAGCTTCCTCGATAAGGCTAGATCGTGATTTTGGAATGAAATAAGCTTCAATTGTGCTCTCCATCTACACTCGTTGCTCATTAATATCCTAGATCTAGTTTCTCAAGATCTCGTTCCATTATTCCAACAATCGATCATCAATGATAATACCCATTAATCCTTACCAAAAAAAGTGAAAATACCCATTAAAATCTCGGAAGAAGACTCTCTACAAGCCCAAAAAGCTAAAGACCGCTTAAAAGTTAAAGAACTAAGTGTTTAGTACGTGCGAAGTCTCGCAATCAAAATCTAGAGGTCATTGCCCGATTGGTGGTGCAAAAGCAGTACCTGCCTCTTCCAAGATCAGATCTAGAACTACCCAAGGAGTATTTGGTTCCCTTCTAAGTTATAACCAGCCGATTTTAACTAATTCTCAACTTGAATTAGGATCGCCATCGATCATAAAAGAGCGTACTTGAGCTTAGGCTTGACATTAATTGTGCATAGATTCAAAGAAAAGCGAGGAAAATATATCCTTAAAATGTAAAAGGATGCAAAACATAAGATGCGTTTATTATATTTTTAAACAGAGATTAAAAAAAATTAACAAGAAGAAAACTCTAAGAGTCTAAGACCAAAATAAAATTTTCAATTGTCAAAATTTGAAATACATATGCAATAAATGCAGTTGTATGGATAAGCAAATAAATTTGTCACATAGATTCAAAAAAAAAGTGAGGAAAATGATATATTAATACCAAAAGGATAAAAAGTTGGTTCTTTATTTTTAGCTCGCCAAAATAAAAACATAGAGATCGCGAAAAATACAAAATTTGTACTTCAAAGTATAGCTCGGCAAAAGAAAAATATCACAAGATGGTATGTTGACGCATTAACTACTCCAGTAACTGGGGCATTCCAATTAAATGCCGTACAGATGTTAGACGATGACCTTTTATTTTCAGGCTTAATTCAAATTTCTTTCATATATCGATGAATAATGAAAAAGAGCATACTCCATTCGTTTCGCGAAACATCAACAATTTGATTTTAAAAATTCTTGATTTTGAATGTTTTCTCATTTAGAAAAATGACCGTCTATGGCTATAAACTTTTATTGGGTAGAAGTATATTTTTCGTTAACTTATTTTTCAAAACAATTTAAATTGCAAAATTTGGAATTGTTGGCTTCTTTTTATGAAAACAAATGGAGTCTGACTAAAAGGAGGCTTACTTAAGCAACGACAAAATAATTAAGTTGGAGAGACCGGAAGATTAGTTTAGTGACCTTTGCTAAGAGGAGGCTTACTCAAGCAATGATGAAATAATTAAGTTCTCCTCCACAAAAAAAAAGTTAATTAAATACCATTAGCTTATTAAGTTTTACTTCACCCTTAGCTTCGTAATTTTCTGTAATCCTGTAGCAACAATTTTCATCTCCTTAGTTCATCCTCGTCCAAGTTAGTTGACAATTTAGCCCTTAATAAATCCACTTTAGGGATTTTAGATCACCCAATTAGAGAGTGGTAACATGGGGACTTTGTCATAATTGCTCTCGAGTTAGGCAGTTTGACCAATCTTGAGACATTTTAATTAATTTTTTTATTTTGGTTTGATAAGCATCGCCAGATGTGAATTGTGGGATTTTTAATTGGTTTTAACAAAAGTTAATTATTGAACTCGACCTCGCGAATCTTTTTGTTTTGGGAGACCTGCCCCTAATGTGATTTCAGCCCAGCTACATGCTCGACGAATGTGGCTTCCTCTTCAACCCTTTCTCTAATCCTCGTGACTTTTCGAAGACTTGTGGCCTGAAATCAAAGTTGAATTCATTGTTAATTGTACTTTACGTCTGTCATCATTCCATTCTAGAATGAATTAAGGTAAATATCACAAGAAACCTCAAACTGATACATCTATAATAAATTTACCCCAAATTAATTTTTTGACCACGAAAAACCTCAAACCGGTACATCTGTGACAAATTTATCATTCGTTAGTATCAAATTACTAAGTCGGATGACACGTAATTATTAAAGGCTATGCCAGTTTGAAATTTTATCCTTCGCTTGTCACAAGTGTATCGATTTGTAGATTTTTATGGTATTAATTTAATTTAATAAAAACTAACAGAATGTAAATTTATAACAAGTGTACCAGTTTGGGAGTTTCTGTGGTCAAAAAAATTAGTTTAAGGTAAATTTATCACAAGTGTACTGATTTTGGATTTTTTGTGGTAAAAAAATTAATATGAGATAAATTTGTCACAGGTTTATCTGTTTGGCATTTTTCGTGATATTAACCCAACAAATTAAGGGTAACGTCGGGCGATTTCTAGCTATAAATCAGCTAATTTAAAATTAGCCGAAAAATCGTTTGTCATTGTTGTATCCCATCACATATGCTATAGTAAATTCCACGAACCTTTGATTGAGATGGTAAGTTGACTCTTGGTTCCGAAGTATAAATGATGGGTCCTCCTCAAAGTTGTTTACAGATGCTTTGAATCATCAAATTTCACGTCCAAAAAACACATCCTCGCCTCTCCTAGTACAAAATCTTCTCTTTTCACGAGTGGTAAAACTGGTAAAAATCCCATCAAAGTACTTTTTTTACCTAATAAATGACAAGACATTTTGGGGGGTCCAACAATTCCATATAAACATGTTATGTGTCCGATTGGCTATTTCCACGAAGGACAATTCGATTTATGTGCTTTCCACCTCTAATTACATAAACAAATGAAAAAGAAAAAAAAACACAACACAAGAGGTCCAGTTGAACTCGAGATTTTTGGACTTTGGACTAAGAAGTCCACATCAGCACAAGCACCCAAAAAGGCCGCTGACGTGGACGATCCAACGGGGATTTTCGAGCCTCGAATTCAGGACAAAAGGAGAGTCAAACTTGTTCTATCCCAAGGAGGGGACCAGAATACCACTTCGGACCCTCAATTGAAAAACCCCCTCCTCCCCTTTCCATCGATCCATACTCTGCATATGCTTACGAGGAAGAAAATGAAACCCAAAAGCCCCACCCACAGGAAAGCAACAGAGAGAGAAGGAAAGAGAGATTAAATATAGTATAATGTCACCATGATTGTCTTCACATGGATCCCAACATAAAAGGGTCGATTGAGTATTTTAAAATGTTGGACGGTGGGGAGGGGTGGAACGGAATAGCTTCGAGCCTCGAATAATGAAACGCAAATGGCAATTTGTTTAGTGGTTTTTTCTTGTAGGCTACCCCCACGAGACAATAAGTTTTTAGGGGGGGAAAGATGCCGAAATGGCTTGACTTGTGTAGAATTCGAGGGAAAGGGGGAATGGTTTCGACTGCAACTTGTGGGGCTTGCTTAGTTTTGGGGGAGAGAGTAATTAGGGCAAAGCCAAGGAACACCAGCCAAATTGGTCTCCGCATGGGGAAGTGCACTCATCGTGTCATGAGTTCTCCCAATCATATGGTACACGCTTGCGCACACACTCGCACTTTTAACCCAGCCACTTGGTTTTTCATGGCACAACTACTCGCCTTTTAGAATGGTCCTCCATCTCTTTTCTCCCTTAGTCCATATTAAAATCAAGCTTTGCTTTTTGTAAATTTCTTTTGTATCTTTTTTAGAGCATTGGTGGCTTGATTTGGTAAGATATTGACCGATAAATCAAACAGCAGAAATTCGGTAAAGATGACGATGAATTTTGCTGTTTCTATTATATGTATATTTAACAATGCGGAGATCTTGAAATTCTTTCGATATATTCGATGTTTCCATTACATGATGCCTAACATATTAAATAATGGTAATAGAAATTGTTCTTTTTAAAATGTCAATCACCCGAACAACTTATTCGACTTTTTCCTTTTCTTTTTGTAGTAGATATTCTCTCGGGATAACTAATTTGCTCTTTTTGATTGACTAGTCATTGTATAAAGTAGATCATCAAGAATGCAATTGAATCTTTACATAACCCTTCTCATTCTGTTACATCTTTGATTGTTATTCCTTTTTCTCTTTCGCTATCCTTGTTCCTGCCCTCTCTGAAATTTGTGCCATCACATATCCATTCGATGTTACAAATTACTTCCGTCTTGGCATCGCTCATATATACTAGCAAATGTGCATGCGAGCTGCATGTACGCACGAATTTGACTTTTGAAAAACTAGCTCTCGAGCTGGCGCTATGTGCAAGCGTGTGGCTAGCTAGCAGTTAGCATATAGTGGCAGCAACTATCCCAAGGGACCTAGCAAAACATTGTGGGTATTTATAGTCTTTTTAATAATTAATGGATAAGGGGAATATAATTTATGCGTGGTTATCATCTTTTGAATTAGTATATGAGGGAAAAATTATCCAAAAAATTCTAAACCTATTGTACTTTTATCAATTCAGCCCTAAATCTTTTAAGTTTGCCAATTTAGTTTTAAACCTTTTCACTTCTTGCCAATTGAGTCTATCCGGCTAATTTTGACCGGCTAGTGCTGACGTTGCCATTTTTTAATTTTTTTTTGAATGTTTTAATATTTTTCTCTACCTTCTTCCCTCTAGCCGGTTCGGCAACTGGAGATCGGCCAGAGGCACAGACCGGCAAGGTCGACCTTGCTAGCCTCTAGCGAAGCTTGCCCCTGCCGAGCACTGGCGAGGGCAAGCCTTGCTTGCAGCTGTCAGGCCGACCTCGCCCAGCCAAGGCGAGGTGAAACCCGGCTACCAAAAAAAGTTAGATAACTAAATTAGACAAAAAAAATTACTGACAAAAAATTAGATAAATTGAAAAGTTTAGGACTAAATTGGCTGCCATACTACAAATTCAGGACTTCTCGGACAATTATCCCACCAGTAAAGGGAAACAAAAGTATTTTCGCGTGGACATGGAGAGTTTGAATATTTGTAATAATAAAAGGTAATATCACGCAACAATGGGGAAAATTATCAATAAGTCATAAACCTATTGTAATTGTGCCAATTTAGTTCTAAATTTTTTTTTACCAATTTAGTTATAAACTTTTTGCATTTGCACCAATTCAATCCATTCGGCCAATTTTGGCTGGCCGATGCCGACGTGGACGCTGTCTAACTGACGTTGACGTAGATAATTTTTAATAATATTTTGTTTTTTCGAATTTTTTTTATTTTTTTAGCTTTCCTTTTATTTTTTATTTTCTTCCTTCCTTCCTTCTTTTGTTTCCCACTGTGGCTAGCGAGGATTGCAGCCCTCGCCCAAATCTAGGCGAGGCCATGGTCAACTTTGCCCATGGCCTGGCCTCGCCCCCACAAACCCAATGCAATCACATTCTTGAATAGCACGGAAGAAAAATGGAAGCAAAAAACAAGTGAAGGAGGCATGGATTTCCAACCTTTGATTGTGCCCAAGAGTAGAAGTACAATGAAGTAAGGCAAGCCAGCCACGGCCCCTAGGCCTTGCCCAAATCTAGGCGAGGGCTAGGAGCAACGAGCTCCGACAACTCGCCAGCCATAGTGGAAAACAAAAGAAGGGTGTGAGGAAAAAATGAAAAAAAAAGGAAAAAAAAAATACACTTCAGTTCGCCGGTGTTGGTCCGCGTCCACGTCAGCGCCAGCTGATCAAAATTGACCGAATAAACTGAATTAGCACAAGTGCATTTAAGACTGTATGGGCAAAAAAAAAAGGTTTATGACTACGTTATCACAATTGTAGTAGATTTATGACTTTTTTTGTAATATTTCCTGCAACAAGGATTATCTAAACTCCAATTCCATCAATCATCCGTGCCTCAATATCGCTTGACAAACTCATTTCTCCGGAGATTGAATACGAATATCTATTTACATATCAACAAAACAATAAGAATATCTAATTCACGTAACTATCGTCACACTGGTGCACATGGGCCGGCACACGTGCTAGAGAAATGTCCAAAAATCGCAGCATCTTTCTCTTGTAAATAAAGAAAGAGAAGATGGTCGTCTTTACGACCAAACGGTGACGCCAAGGACAGAGTAAAATTCTATGGGCGCGCGGGGGGCGAGATTGGATCGAGGCCGTTCAAGATGAGGGGTTGGTGGGGGGCTATTGATGTTGAGGCAGGGCGTGTCTCATGGAGGTGATGAGGTCAGGCTGGTGCTGGGAGGGTGGAAACAGGTCTTCTTTGTTAAAAAAAAAAAGAAGGGATCTATTTTAGAATGTCACCGGCCAAAAACCGCCACCAAGTAAAAGAATGCTCTCTCTCCTCTCCTTAAACTAACCGAAAAAAAAAGACAACCACGAGATAATTAAGGTAGGGGAAATGAAGCGAATGGTTCTCGAACTTTGGGCTCGATATATAATGTTATTCTTGAATTTTTAATTTATTTAATGTAGTTTCCGAACTTTGATCCAATATACAATGTTGTCCCTAAATTTTCAATTTGCCTAATATGGTCCCTGAATTTTGACTCGATATTCGATATTATCCCTAAAATTTTAAACATCTTCATATAATTTAAGGATTCTATTGAACATTACAGATAGTTTGGGGATCACATTGAACAAATTTAAAATATTGAGGCGACATTGAACATTGGGTTAGAGTTCAGGGACCGCATTGCATAAATTAAAAGTTCAAGGACGATATTGCACATTAGACAAAAACTCGAGGGCAATTTGTGCTATTATCCCTAAAAGATAAATGGGAAAAGACCATAAAAAATAAATATAAAAAAGTTATTGTTCATCACGAGTTACTGTTCATCATCTTCTTGCTTGACCAAAGCTCTTCCGGAGCTCGTTCATCGCTGCCTACTATCGCTTGGACTTCTGGGAGCTTCGTCGCAGCTGCTGACCATGGCGGCCGCGAGCTCGAAGCTTGGCCATGGCGGCTACTCGAGCTCGAAGCTTGGCCTAATGACGAAGAAGAGGAATACGATGACGAAGATCCACTTCGGCCAAGCTTCGTCCTCAAGCCAAGCTTTGAGCTCGAGCGATCGCCATGGCCAAGCTTCGAGCTCGAGCGACCGCCATGGTCAAGCTTCGAGCTCGAGCAGGGCCATCATGACCAAGCTTCGAGCTCGTTCCTTTTCGGCTTTTCTTTTCTTATCAAAATGTGCACAAAAGATGATAATGCAAGGATCAAAAGTTTTACCATCAAGAAAGGCAGCCATTCAAGTTGAACTCAATGGAACTCGGATAGCTTTCGGGAAGTTTCTGAGGTAGAGAACCTTCGGCCGTGAGACCAAACAACACCTCCATGGCCTCGCCATTTCCCCCGTCCTTAATATTGAGCTTCCATTCTTCGACCTTGTAGTTTGGCAGCTGCGAGCTCGAAGCTTGGCCTGAGGGCGAAGCTTGGCCGAAGTGGATTTTCGTCATCGTATTCCTCTTCTTCGTCATCAGGCCAAGCTTCGAGCTCGAGTGAAGTGGCCATGACCAGGCTTCAAGCTCGCAACCGCCAGGGTTGGCAGCTACAACGAAGCTCCCGGAGGTCTAGGCAACAGTGGTCAGTGACAGACGAGCTCTGGCTGAGCAAGAAGATGATGAACAGTAACTTCGAAGATGATGAACAGTAACTCGTGATGTACAGTGACTTTTTTAAAAAAAATTTTTTATGTGGTGCCATGTGAGCACCGCGTCAGCGCCATGTCAGAGTTTTAACGGAAATTTTTAACGGAACCCTAATGGAGGGTAAATGTGTCACAATATGCATAGTTTGAGATTTTTTGTGTAGCAAAAATTTTTTTGGAGTAAATGTGTCACAATGAGCATAGTTTAGGATTTTTTGTGGTCTTTTCCCAAGATAATTTAGATAAGCTTAAAAAATCTCCATCGGTGTTTTTAAAATTTACCTATGGATTAACATTATCTTGTACATTGCGTTGATAATTAAATATGTTAGGTCCGCTAACTTTTTCTTAGTTTTGGGAAAATGACACAGAATGTCCTTGAATTTTGACAAAATGTGCGATGTGGTTTATGAATTTTCAATTTGTTTAATGTGGTTCCTGGATTGTAACCCAATGTGCAATGTGGTCATTGAATTTTCAACTTATTCAATGTGATCCTTGGACTTTTGGCACATATTTAATTTAGTCCATGAACTATATAAAAATATTCAATATTGTCTTTGAATTTAAATTAATAGAAGGACGACATTGAACATGAAAATGACGACATTGAACATGAAAATGTCAACATTGAACATTTTCATATAGTTCAAAAATATGTACCAAAAGTGTAAAAACCACATTGTATATTTGGCTAAAGTTTGGAGACCACATTGAACAAATTAAAATTCATGGACTATATTACATACTAGGCTAAAGCTTAGGGATATTTTGTGTCATTATCTCGTTAGTTTATTGGCACAAACACATTGATATCGTGTTATATGGTAAAATGTCTTGCATCATTTATGTTTTTTAGCTTTATATGCTATTTATATACATAATCTCTTTCTATCGGAAAGTATAACCTCTTGGGTTGGAATTCCTGACATGGTACAATAGTCGAGTTCTACCCGGTTTATTTCGAAAGGCCGGGGTCAAATTCCGCATGCTAGCATCGATGCTGCTCGCAAAAAATCCACTAACGGGACATGAACGAGTATGGACAAGGCAAGAGGCTAGTTCTGTCCATCCACAACTCCTGCTTATTGTTCTTTTCTGTCTTGAAGAATGGTGAATGCATCTCTGATCCTCCTCCTCACTTGACTTGTTCTATTAAGTGAAGTTGCGCATACACATTCTCTATTCATGCTTTCTTTCCCGACCTAATACTTTCTCTATCGCTCGGATCACACGGCTTATCCGGAATAAGAGAAAGTTCTCTCGCCTCTCTATTTTTTTTTCCCTTTTTTCTTTTCGCAATGCAGAACCCTCGCTTTCTGTTAGCCAAACAATACCCAAAAGCATATCAAAAGTAAGAAACACACAAAACGAATCACCGAACAGCCGTTTCCTACCAGAACCTCTCGTTCCAACTTCGCTCAGATCGCGCGCGGCGGGCAGTATAACGCTAGCTCTTGAGATGGGGCAAAGGCCAAATCGCTGCTAAAAAGCACAGTTCACTTGTCACAGCAAAAAGAGACAGGTGTCGACCCATGAAGCTGCGCTCAAACAAATTCCATCAAATTGCCTAATTATGCACGGGGGACAGACAAACCCTCACTAATCCAAGCCCTGATTGGTTTTGTCCTTTTGTTCCCTCCCTCTCCCTTCTATTTTCCCCCTTTCTCTGATTAAAAGCACTTCAAATGGGTTTTTAGTTCCTAAGTGTGCGTGTGAGAGAGATGCTTATCCACACCCCCCCCCCCACTAAAAGATTGAAAATTTGCAAATTATGAAATGAAAAGCCAGTGCTGACGTGGACTCGATAGAGGTGGGGCCATGCTTACTTGGTTTTTTTTGCAAATGTGATGCCCCCCATCACTAATTGACAGAAATTTTCACATTAGGGGACCAAAGTTGAGGTGATCGATTCTAGGTCGAGTAGGACTCCTACTCGGCATTATCGACGCCTTTCGAACGCGGAGAATTACCATTTAATGGTAGGCGGATACGCCAGCTTGGAATGAGATCAGGATGCGGATGACCAATCCGGATGCAAAAGGGCGGAGAATTCTCCCATCGCGAATTCGGGGGCGTACCTCTACGATCGCCGCATAAACTAATATTATCATAAAGGAATAAGAATACGATGTAATCGTCGGTCGATCAATCGAGAACAAAAGCATCCCGCTCTTGGGTGAGCCAGCATCTTGGACATTCCTCGTTGGGGACAACCGGGGATTGCTATATAACGTCACAAAAAAGGTGCAAAAGCTACCGGGCAGAGCACAAGCCATAGGCTTAATCAATTCAAATTCCCATTAATTAATCGACCTAATTTAGGTAAAAGTTAGGCCTAAACAAATGGTCGACCGTCCTTTATGCTGTGTCTTCCAGGAAAGAGGAAGGGAAAAGGGTCGTTCCTGCGCGAGACCTCTTTTTACAACTCATCACTGCCATAATGTCTGGTGACAACAGCAATAATTTCATCTGGGGTTGTTCGTCCAATTTGCCAGAGCGTGCAGAGTCCTTTGCTGACCGTGTAACATGCATTCGCAAATCCGCCGCCGTACTGTTTGCAGGAGATGGATGATTGATAAAATCCACGCATAATGCATGTAATAAGCTAGGGAAAATCGCCAAAAAAGAAAAAATCTCTTAAAGTTTATAACCAAATTAGCCGAAAATTGCAGACTGCGCCCATGTCGGCAACTTTCGGCATGAATGGTCGGAAGGATTGCATTGATAAATTGTCGAAAAATTTAAAACTAGATTGATAAATTTGAAAAATTTAGAATTGGATTAATCACTATTATAGGTTTCATGATTTTTTTTTGGACAAATATCCCTCCAAGCTCGGATCAGTTGGCTGCTCCACCTGGCCAAAAGCTTTGATTGCGCTAAATACATTTCTACACAAAATACCATCTGTGGCCGATTGGCTTGGTATCTCCCACTCGTATTTTTCTAATTCTGTAAGTATTTGTCTCTATGATCATTTCTATGAATAAAAAAACATTAGAAATTCTTATAAAGGTTGGCTAATATCGGTCCTATAGTATTTCAGTTCGTGAAAAATAAGCTACTGTAAAATAATGTTAGACGCCCCGAATAGGATTTTGTGATCGTTTTATTTCGAACTTAGCTCATCACCATTCGATCATAGCATTTCCGAGGGAGACGAAGGAGAGGAAGGTCTAGTAAGGGATTCATGCCTCTTCTTTCGTTTCCATTGATTCAAAATGGTGGCTTGCCAAACAAGGTGTGTGAATTCGATTCAAATATGGGTATTTATAATTTTATATACGGGTATCAGATTGTCTATTTTCAAAGGAAAATGTATATACATCTCTATTTCACTTGGAGTTACGCACCCCTTATAACTTAATGCAGCTCTTTATTCGGATATGTTATGTGATTACTATTATCATGACTATTTTAAGCCGATCTATCGACCAAAATCTCTTGTAACTGTCATCAAAATGAGAACACAACAATTGGGCGATGATTTCCATATTTAATCTTTTACTATCTTGAAAATCTTGCCAACTCGTACAATTCTTCTTCAGTTTACGGCGAACCGCTTGAATGGTGCACGAGGCCAATAGCGTGAAAATGCTTATTATTGACTATGGATGTTATAAAGGATATGTTAACGAGTGTCCCGTAACAAATTAATTCTCAGGGCACTAATCGTGCGCGAGAAAAAGATAATCGATCTTTCAAAAATTATAAAATTTTCTTAATCAATTGCTCAACAAGTATTCTCGAATAAATTTTAATAGGGTTTAATATCACGAAAAACTCCAAACTAGTACGCCGATGATAAATTTACCTAAAATTAATTTTTTGACATCTAAAATCCAAAAATTGGTATATCCGCGATAATTTTACCCTCCATAAGTTTCTGTTAAAATTTATCGTCAAATTACCGAGCTGGATGACACGTGACAGTTGATAGCTATACTAGTTTGAGGTTCTTCGTTTATGTTTGTCGCATGTGTACCGGTTTATGATTTTTTGTGGTATTTAAAGGGTAAATTTATCACAAATATACCCATTTGGGATTTTCGACGGTAAAAAAATTAATTTAGAGTAAATTTGTGATAAATATATCGAGAATTTAAGGTAAATTTATTATAAGAGTATTAATTTTGGATTTTTTTTATAGTATTAATCCTTTTTAATAAAGTGGATGCTGCAAGGAGTCACGAGCCTGAATTCGAAACCACTGGGGATGGAGAGAGGACGACGCAGGGCGGGAGTACGAAATCATTGCATCCTGGCCTCTGTCCGATCATCATCTGTCCCCCCCCAACCACATGTGCATTTGCAGCAGCACTCACCCAGCAAAACCTGCTGCGTTCTCTCGGTCATCATTTCCTGTACGTCGCCCACCTCAAGGACCCTCCTTCAGGGACACGTCACCATCGCCCCCCCTCCCCTCCCCTCGAGATCTTCATACCAAAAAAGGAAAAAATGAAAAGACAAACGATACAAATAAACTACGAACTTTGACTCAATACAGAACAACGTTAATTCATTCAATATGGTCCTTAAATTTTTGGTAGGCCTCAAAGGCTTAATTAAAAAAAAAAACCAACTTTATCTCATTTTATTCAGTTTGAGACTCGAGTAAAAATTGGTACATTTTATCGAGATAAAAAAGTTTGCTCCAAAATTATCACTCAATATAAAATTGATGCCTTTTTTTTAGAGTTAGCCCATCCTCAAAATACATAAAAAAGTTCAATGTTACTTTCAAACTTGAATTAATGGAAGGAAAATATTGAATATTTTTATACCGTCCAGAAATCAAATTGAATATATACCTTAATTTAGAGATTACATTGAACATTTTAAAAATTTAGAAACGATATTATATATTAAATATAAAATTTAAAGATTACATTTAACGAATGAAAAAATTGAAGATAAGATTCCACGTCGCTTCAAAGTCCGAAGACTATTTATGTTATCATACCAGAAAAATAAAAAGGGCGGGAGGGAGGGAGGCAGGTTTTGCTACAGCGCGGGAGCAGCTGCAGGGGGGAGCTAGCCGTGTTCACACGTGGTCCCGAGACCCGCTCTGACCGAACCACGTGGATCGCCTGGCGAACTCCCCGATGACGTGTGCCCCCCCTGGACCACAGATTCGTGTGGGGACATCGGAGTCCGGACAACAGAGTCACAGCACTGACCATATAGTTCCCCTCCAACGAGAAAAGCCTTTGCCTGGGGACAAGACTTTACACAACAAGGGGGTTCAACGACGAAAACAAAAAAGAAAATAATAATAATAATAATAATAAAAGAAAACTAAAATATATTTTTTTTTGGCGAGATCGTCAGCGTCCCGAGTCTCGTGGGCGCGTGAAATAGTTTCTCGACCGTTTTGACCGGTCGGAGGACGCCGATTCGCCGGCGCGTCGACCCGCCGCTGGTTCCGCACGATAAGCTTGGCTTGGGTAATCGCTTTGACCGGTAATCCTAGTATGGCGCATGATGTTCCTGTCGAGATGGGAGGGTTTAACTCCATGATGTGTACGTTTCAGATGATTCGCACGTGCGTGGCTGTCCAATCATTTCTCCTCTTTTGCGTCGATACTACAGTCATTGAAGATTATTATATATAACTAGGGATAGACGCCGTTAATAATCTCAAACCGGGTGTATTCGTGTAGCATTGATCTCGAATTAATTATCGAGTCACAAAAAAGCCCCACTGCACTAGTGTTCGTGTCACAAAAAAATTATGGATTCTAGCATGGAATTCGAACGAGCTTTTAAGGCGAAATTAGCAAATTCTGAAAATTTCTATATTTTAAGATTTTCGTGATTTGTGATTTTTTATGATGCAAGAATTAGCTTGGGATAATTGTGATACGTGCCTATCAGGTCGAGATTATTTTATGATACGAAAATTAATCTGTGGTGAATGTGGCGATGAACTATCGATTTGGAATTTCTGGCGACATTTGGCTCTCGTAGTTTTGATTCGGCGTGACTAGATGAGTTTCAGTGATTAAACTTTCAAATTGTTGGACGGGTAAATAAAGGAATATTTTGGTTTTTATACTATAAATCACATATAAATACTGTGAAGTTTATCAACAACAAGAATTCCATCGAACACCCAAACAAAAATCCAACATCCCTATTTCCGGGCGCGGACTGGGACAGGTCTCTCCTTCATCACCAGTCTCCGCAAAGCGAGGACAATGGCACGAGCCGTAATAATCGTTCAACACGGGGGTCAAACTTTAAGACCGGGCGGAATAATAAAACCTTAAACCCGAAAAAAAGGAAAGAAAAGGGAAAAAAGGAGAGAGAGTCCCCCAAAATTCTGCCGGTTTAACTCTAGCCAACCCTGTTGCCTGCTTCGAAGCAGACAACACGAGGGACGGCCCCTCCCTAACGGCGACTCCCGACGGCGACGGCCTCCGTTATCCTGGACCACCCCCGCCCCCCGTCCCCTCCGATCGCATCCCCATGCGCCCCCCCCCTCCCAGCAGTCCGTACGGGCCTCCCAGCGCCCGGCACGCCCATTAAACTAATCGGACTCCCCTCATTCAAAACATGAAAATCAAAATAAAACAAAACACAAAAAAAAACAAAGCCTCCGCCCCCCACCCGCGCACGCCGTTACCGTCGCCGTCACCGTGGGCGCGCGCGCTAACCCGTCGCTCCGGTTAAACCGCGGTTAGCGTTTCGGGGCGGGGGGGGCGGGGGCGAGCGGGGGGGGTTAACCAATGGCATCGCGCAACGATGCACACAGCACGCGCAGACATAGAGATAGAGAGAGAGAGAGAGAGAGAGGTAAAGTGGGGAGGGAGGGAGAGAAAGCTCTGTGCGTATAATAAGTGGAGCAAAGCGGTTTCGTTGATTCTTCGAACGGCGTTTTCTCTGTGATTCATTTCTCTCCCATCAGGAGAGAGAGAGAGAGCGAGCGAAGCGCCTGGAGAGCGAAAGGAGAGGGAGAGGGAGGTGCGTCTGGTCCGGTGCCGGCGAGGTCCGCGGTGGTGGTGGTGGCGGTGGCGGTGGTGCTGGTCGTAACGGCCGTCGCGGTTGCCGAGAGGACGGTGCTGCTGTGGGGGATTTCTCTGGCGTTACGTCCTTGCTTCTGTTTCTCTCTCTCTCTCTCTCTCTCTTCGCGGAGGAGGCGAATCGCATTTACGGCTCGCGGGCTGTGAGTATTTCTCCGCGGCGATTGTTTTGCGGTTTACATAAGGAGGCGTACGGACGGACAGACGGACGGACAGAGCTAAGCTTCTAGGGGGCCTTTCTTCTGTGATATCGCCGGCCGGCGGGGGTGCAGCTTCGGAGCCGTTGACCCAGGCGGGGGCTCAGATGATGGCGAATCGAGCTGAAGGTGAGCTCCGCTCCGGCGTTCCTCCTCCTGCGTTTGTTTTCTCGCGTTTTCTGTTCGGTTTTCGGGAGGAAAAATGTTGAGAGGAGCTTGGTTTTGTTTTCTTTTCCCCTTTCTCCGGCGTCTGTTTACGGCGGCGATAGGTTGTGGAGGCGGAGGCGGAGGAGGACTTGGGGACCTCTATATGGAGCTGTGGAAGGCCTGTGCGGGGCCGCTGGTCGACGTCCCTCGCGGAGGAGACAGGGTCTACTACTTCCCGCAAGGACACATGGAACAAGTGAGTGATTTCGGTTCCAGAATGTTAGATCGGTTCGAGGATTTCGCTTGTCTGCCTTTCCCTAATCGCTGCTCCAGTTCGTTTCCATGTGTGGGTGGTGCTGCTTCTTTTTGGGTAGTGGGAATTGAGTGTGTTCCTTTTTTGTTGCCATTTCTGTGGATTTGTAGCTGGAGGCATCGACAAATCAGGAACTGAACCAGAGGATTCCGCTCTTTAGCCTCTCTTCCCAAATTCTTTGCCGGATTGTGCACGTTCACCTCCTGGTATTCTTCTTCAAATTCTTGTTGTTTTCGTGAGAATTGATGTTCTTGTTGCTTCTTTTATTGGGTAAACTGCTCGGTTTAAGAATTAGCTCGCCGAGCTATACCATATTTTCAGCGTTCGTCGGTTATATTTATGGTCACGATAAACTGCTAGAGGCAATCGTCCAATTTGGTGGCAGCAAGGGTTTCGATTTTCTAATCGGTGGAGAGGAACTATATCAGTTGCTTCGTGGCAAGGCTTTTGCCTTGTGGTTGGAATTCTTGACAACCAAAGGTTGCATTGGTTGAGCTCTTAGAAGCTTTGATATTAATAGATTTTGTTTTATTGTTTTATTTGTAGGCGGAGCAAGAAACAGATGAGGTTTATGCACAGATTACTCTGATTCCAGAAGCAAATGTAAGGTTCCTTGTCCTTAGATGTTTTCCTTAAGGTTGTGATTGCATATGGTGATTAAGTCAAATGATTTGGGGATGTTGTCTCTTGTTTAGCAACCAGAGCCTACCAGTCCTGATCCATGCGCTCCAGAACCTACAAGACCGAGAGTTCATTCTTTCTGCAAGGTTCTAACTGCCTCTGATACCAGCACACATGGTGGCTTTTCTGTTCTCAGGAAACACGCCACCGAATGTCTTCCCCCATTGGTAAATGATTGCGAAACTTGAACAACCAGAGGCTTTCTTCAAACTTTTGTTTGGTTTTGTCAAATGGGCCTTATCTCCCTGTCTTCGTCAGGACATGACCCAGTTAACCCCAACCCAGGAGTTAGTTGCCAAGGATCTTCATGGATATGAATGGAAATTTAAGCATATATTCAGAGGTGTGTAGCTCACTCAATCCTTTTCCATATAGAGTAACTTTTACTCTTTTGTTTCATATTGAATGGGCTGATGCCAAAAGGTGGCACTTGTGCTTTTATTTTGGCCTGAAACCTGACAGGTCAACCTCGAAGGCATTTGCTTACTACGGGATGGAGTACGTTTGTCACATCGAAGAGATTGGTTGCTGGTGACTCGTTCGTGTTCTTAAGGTGTTTCACCTTATGATTTTCTGTTTAGACACCAGTTTCCTTACCCTATCCGGGAATGTTTTTGGCTTTTTTTTTTCCGGAAGTTAAAGATCAGTATGTGATGTGATAGGGGGGACAATGGCGAATTGCGTGTTGGAGTGAGACGAGTTGCTCGTCAGCAGAGCAGTATGCCTTCCTCAGTGATTTCGAGTCAGAGCATGCACCTTGGAGTTCTTGCGACTGCCTCTCATGCTGTCACGACTCAAACTATGTTTGTAGTCTTTTACAAGCCAAGGTTTGATGCGCCAAATTATTGTCCTGTATCACTGTATGATTTTTCCTGCTGAATCACGCTTTTGATTAAAACCGGCTCTTTTTAATCAGGACTAGTCAGTTCATCATAAGCTTGAACAAATATTTGGAGGCTGTTAACAATAAATTCACAGTTGGAATGAGATTCAAGATGAGATTTGAGGGTGAGGATTCTCCAGAGAGAAGGTATTGGCATATAAGAATGACTGTTCTTTTAAGATCATTGAGATTCAATTGTATTTTTTCTTGTGTTTTATATGTCCCGTGTATTTTGTTCCATTAGGTTTTCAGGTACAATAGTCGGGTTGGAAGATTTCTCGCCTCAATGGACTGATTCAAGATGGCGATCATTGAGAGTACTGCTTTGTTCTGCTGTTCTTGTTTAAAAAAAGTACATTACTATTGAGAGATAATCTCATCCCAAGTATCTCTCTTACTCAGGTTCAATGGGACGAACATGCATCCATCCCAAGACCTGATAGGGTATCACCCTGGGAAATTGAACCCTTTGTGGCTTCTGTGCCTGCAAGCATCCCTCCATCAACAGCAGTGAAGAGCAAGAGGCCCCGTCCAGAAGTCCCTGCAGGTTGGATATAATGTTTTGCTGTACTATATGGTTTAGCCTTTTAGTTTTGTGCTCCATATTAAGGTTACATTCTGACAATCTCAGTGTCATTTCGTGTTCTAGATGCTACTGCTGCGTCTGCTATCTGGAATTCTGGATATACACAGACCCATGATCTGAAACAACTGAGAGTTATTGATGAGGGAAAAAGTAGTGATGGTCATTTTATGTGGAATTACAAGATGTTAGATAACAGCACTAGCAGTTCTATAACAAGGGCCCAAACAGAAGGGGGATGGCTGTCTTCTCCATGCTTAAGTGTTTCTCAAAATATTCTACCCGATGCAGCGGATGACAGGAAGAGCATCTCTGCTTTGCCTGTGCCCTCCAGGCACTCAATAACGCATCCATCAAGCTTGAATAATGAACCGATGCCCAACCCCGTTGAGGACGGTAAAAAAGTCGGGACAACTTCTAGTTGCCGGCTGTTTGGTATTGATCTGATTAACCACTCTTTAAGTTCACCTCCTTCGGACAAGGCACCTGTTCAATCTATCTGTGTATCAACTGCTACAACTGAAGGACATGTTCAAACCGCCCTGTCAACAGCTGATTCTGATCAGAAATGTGATCTTCGGAAGGCTTCTGAGGAAGGAAAACAAGGACCGTTGCAGAATCTAGGGAAAGAGGCGCAGACCAAGCAAAGTTGCTCCACTAGAAGTCGTACAAAGGTATGTCTCAAATAAAATCAGACTGACTTATTGCCCTAGGTCCGTCTCTAAAATTCAATCTCAAAGGTGGATTCATGTTTTATAAAGGTTCAAATGCAAGGAATGGCCGTAGGTCGTGCCGTGGACTTGACCATGTTGGAAGGTTACAGTAAACTGATAGACGAACTAGAAGAGATGTTTGACCTCAAAGGACAGCTTCGGCCACGAGATAAGTGGGAGATTGTCTTTACTGATGATGATGGAGATATGATGCTCATGGGCGATGATCCCTGGCCGTAAGCATTCTACTGAGCTACCCAATTTCAACTTGGTGTAGAAGTTTCCCTTTATCGCTGATATCGACTTAGATTGCTTGTGCCATCTTGGTTTTTTCAGGGAGTTTTGTAACATGGTGAGAAGGATTTTCATATGCTTGAGCCAGGATGTGAAGAAGATGAGCCCCAAAAGCAAGCTCCATGTGGTACAAGGTGAAGGCACCGTAATAAGCTCGGACTCAGCAGAGAACTGACTCGACGGAAGGCTCTCTGTCTTTCACTCTCTTTACCTTGTTGCTTTCTTCTCTAGTGGTCATTCCGTTTTGTTGTTCGATTTGTTCATACAAAAGGGAGCTGGTTTACATTTATTTAGAGGGATGATGTTAGTTTGGACAGTAATGTAACCGGACATCCGTAGCTCGTTTTTAGGAGCTGCTAACTTCCAAAATGAACCTCATTATGCTAAGTGAGTTCGAGGCCTGGAGGGAGTTAATGCATAAGAGTCAAGAACTAGAGTCTGTGAATACCTTTTAATATCTCCATCAGGTTGAGTTTGTCGTGAGGTCTGTGTCTCTTTGTACTTGTAAATATGCTCGTGGCAGGACACTGATCGTTTTTAGTGACTACAAAGTTTCTAAGTTTAGTTTAGTCGCTTTGGTTTCCTATTTATTTTTTTCTTATGAGATTGCATTTTATCAAACATCATCCCGCTATCGGCTGTCCGTAAAAGAATCAATGTGTCATTGTCACTCGAGGGATGTTATGTGGGAAGTCGTTAAGGCCTTGTTTTGCCGACGGTCTTCTTCTCTCTGTCCTTCAATTCGACTTAGGACCGTGTGTTTGTGATTGGCAGACAAATACCTCTGGGCACCTGAGCCTGACGTTGATGATAACTCCAAATTTTAAATTTTGTCACGAAAGTATAATCGAGTCATAATATTTGTTACAAAGGTGCAATCGATTTTCAACCAGGGCATTCAACAGAAGGACTTCATTAAATTAATTTGGCAAGCTTTAGAATTCGTTTATACTTTTTGAAATTATTAAGATTTGATTGTATTTTCATGATGAATTTTATGATTTGATTGTATTTTCGAAATCAGTTTTAAGATTTATAACGTGGTTACTCCAAAACAAAAGAAGCATAAGTTGTATTATAGAAAATATGTAGAAGTATATGATCTCCTATGAGAGAATGTCTAGGAAGAAAAGCAATTCTTTACCCATCTCGTCTCGTTTTTGTAAGAGCAAGTTTTTCTCAGCAAAATCCAGTTTACGTGGAAAATAGATCGTTGAAGCTTTCCTATCCATAGCACTGCAACCAAACAAATGAACTTTTCAATCGCGTTGAGTTTTTTGCAACTGTTTAATGCAAGTGAAATCTTGATTTCCTCTCGTATCTCTTCAAGAATATGACTCCATTTTATTGACATTATGTAAGAGACTGCCTTCAAATAGTTGCGACTTCTCAAATCATTTGAAACATCGTCTAAGGTTAGTGTACTCTCCAAATATGTGGTGCCTCACACTGGATAAAGAAGTGATAACTTTTGCATTGCATGTGAAGTCATAAGTTATTAAGTTCACTCTTGCGTTATCTAGAGATAAGAAGAAAAGACATCAGATCGACTCGAACTAATGAATGAAATGGGTAGCATGCCGTGTGATTTTAGTAGGCAAGAGAATCACAATTAAACACCTGAAAATCGATTCATCGATCCTACTCCTTACCCAGCAAATAAACCCGAAAATCACCAACGCTTCATGCCAGTACAATTTTCGAACCCTATCGAAACTTTATATACCCAGAACAAGATTTCTGTGAGCGCTCCAAAAAAGTCATGAAAAAAAATCGTTCAGCTCGTACCAGTCTTGGCAAATTTTGGAAAAAGATCGAACAATGTTCTCTTTTACCAAGCCCGTGATGAATGAGATGGATCCTGGAAACAAAAATCACACTGTCGACCATCAAGCCCGTTCCCGTCTCGGCCATCTTCGGGCCCAAACGCTCTCGGGCCCAATAGCAATCTTCCGAGCCCGTCCTAATTGCGCCCCCACGCGCCGGCCTCCTCCTTCCTGCCTTCCTTTGTCTTGTCAGGAAAGCAAAGCGCAAGCACGCTCTGCTCAAAGACAAAGCAGCAAGCAAAGACCGAGCGAAGGATAGAGAGAGAAGAACGGAGAGAGGAAGAGAGGAGAAAGAGAAGCCATGGATCCGAAGCTCACGGAGGTGTCGCAGCAGTTCGGTCGGTTCAAGGCGGCCCTCGTCAGGAACGACTTCTCCGCCTGCACTAGCCTCCTCACGCAGCTGAAGGTTTGAACCCTAATCTCGCCCTCCTCCCTCCGCTCTTTGAGCTGCTTCGCGATGGCGAATGCTTGGTTTGGTGCCGGTCTGAGCGCGCGCAGCCATGCTCCGCGACCCAATGTTTTTGGTTTATTAGCTTGTTCTGGGGCCCCTTCGAGCGATCGATCCCGGTAATCGCCGTTCTCCGGCACGTCTTCGGCCTCCTTTGTGCGGTTTTGGCTCAGTACCGTTGCTGAATTCGAGAATTTTTGGTTCGCTGTCGTGGTGCTCTCCGGCTGTTTCCGAGACAAATGGAATTTTTGGGCCCTGGTCGTATTGCAGTGACCGGTTTTCGTTTTGGTCTTCTTTGCGCTTCGGAGTTTCGGCTGTAGAGATTAAGCTTAGTCCTGAATGTGGGCTGGGTCGGGGACGGATGTGGGAGTAAACGAGAGCGTAGATGTTGTGAGGTTTAAGATTGGTGATTGGGTATGCCGAGATTGGATCGAAAGTTTTGATATTTTGTCGTCACCAATCGACTCTGGAAGTGCTGCCAGTTGTTCTGTGGAGAGCTGAGTCCGATTCGCAGTATGCGAGGTGCGCATTTTGAACCGGTTGAGTTCAAGATGGCCTTCCCTGGCATGAGTTGCGTTCTGTTAATGCTGGAAGCCCACAGATATCCCCCAATTTAGGACGAAGTTACAGTGGAGAACATATTGGAGGTCTTCGTATATAGAATTTCTAATGATAGTGGATTTCGCTCTGTACAATGTTACTCTATGGAGAGTTTGCTTGCCAAATTTGTTGTGTAGATAAGAGTATTGACTGAGACCCCCAGTTTAAACTGTGCTGTCTTTCTTTTACGTATATATGTCACTGCATGTACGCAATAAGGAAAAAATATTCATTGTGCAGGTTTTGCTGACAGAATTCAAAAGTCTTCCTCCGCTGTTTGAGGAAACACCAAATACTGTCCATGAATTGACTCTTGCAAGTAAGATCGGGTTTACTCTTTATTGTGTTTGATTTTTTCTCCTTGTTGTGGGCCTAGTATGGTGCTTTAGTGGTATGCAAATGGAAGTGCAGAAATCTGAATTTTTTTCCTGGAAACTGCAAATTCCTTCTCTATATTCACATTTTGTGTTAAAAGTGGAAGAGAAATGTCTTCTGCTGGGTCATACACTTTATAATGTGCCCCTTTAAGGGATCAATTGAATGTTCTTGGGAAATAATTTGGATAACTTATAGTTGGTCTGATCATTCTGGTTGGTTGCTTGTAAGATGGGTGCCTGTGGCAATATTTTTATCTATATGCTCTGTCATTCCGCAGGAGATATTTACGAGCATGCTGTTATTCTAAGTGTGAAGATGGAAGATCAAGATGCATTTGAGCGAGATTTTTTTCAACTGAAGCCTTATTATACAGATGCAGGGTAAAATTTTGTGCTAGAGTTGCTTAAAATTGTTTGTGCGTACTCATTTGCACGTGCGTGTGCAGATGCTATACGGCATTGGACTTGAGTTGCTAGATTATGAGAAAGATTTCCCATCCTTATTGCTTTATTAAACATTTTACTCTCATCATTTTTTATGTGAACTAACTTGAGAATTCTTGTGGTTGAGCAGTGGCCGTATTCCACCATCTCCTCAAGAGTACCCTATTTTAGGTCTCAACCTGTTGAGACTCCTTGTGCAGAACAGAATAGCTGAGTTCCATACCGAACTCGAATTGCTTTCATCTGCTGCCCTGGAGAATCCTTGCATCAAGCATGCTGTTGAGTTGGAGCAATCTTTCATGGAAGGGGCCTACAATCGTGTTTTGAGTGCTAGGCAGACGGTGCCTCATGAGACTTATGTTTATTTTATGGATCTTCTGGCCAAGACAGTCAGGTAATTACTGTGCCTTTGTTGTTAAGATGTTAAATCAGTCGAAAGATTTGAAGTTAGCTTCAACTGGGTAGACTGGTTTAGTAATCAGTAAAATTAGATATGTGTCTCTTCATATATTTGCAACAGAAGGTATTGTTGGAAATGTATGGCATTTGCAATGGGGTGATTGAGCATACACTTGTGTGGCTTTCTGTTGCCTTTGAATTAAATACACAAGTTCATGGTCTGTACTAATCAATATCGACCATCACAATATAAAAATAGAAACATGAAGTGTGACCCATCTAGATGTCAAGGTCTTAGTTAAATAGTGAGATTGTCATACTTAAAGATTCTCTTATGTGTGCTTACTTTATTCTTTCCCTTTTTACAACAGAGATGAAATTGCTGGATGTAGCGAGAAAGCATATGATTATTTGTCAATTAGTGACGCACGGCAAATGTTGCTATTCTCCTCTGACCAAGAACTTGCGGAATATATCAAGGAGGTAAATATTATGGGAGGACTTTAGCCTTCTCTACCTGGAATTCTATTCTAATTTGACTAATTAAGTCAGAAGGATAATATACTCTCCAGCATCAGTCCAGACCTTCTGAGGGTCTCATTAAAACCTCTTCTATGGAGTTGCTAATTTATATCCTTTTCAACGATTATGGTAGTTTATCCTATCTTGGGATCACAGACAGATATAAAACTTACACTTGCCACATCTACGTGGAGTGTCATTTGGCCCTTGCTGTCACTCTGCTGGGGTCAAACTAGGTAAGTTGGGGTCAGTACTGAGGCCTCGTGCTTGAGAAAGCGCTGATGTAGATAGTAAACAGTAGTCCTACTGTGTTGAAGAATTTATCTATGTAAATAGCTGTAATGTGGAGCCTGAGCATTTCTGTATCTGTTGGAATGCAGGAACATCCCGAGTGGGAGATTAAGAGTGCGTTTGTATATTTCCAGAAGGCGAAGGAATCTGCACCTTCGAAGGAAATTCCTTCCCTGCAGCTTATCAATCAGACTTTGAGTTATGCGAGAGAGTTGGAGCGGATTGTTTAGGACCTTCTGCCATGCGTGGTGGTTTGCACTGACATTTGCACACTTCAAAGATTGGTTATTTTGTGCTAATGGCATATCATCCCTTTTGCCCATTTCAAGAAACTTGATATTCTTTTTAGAGTCTAACTTTATTTGATCATTGTGTTGGAATTATCTCAGCAATCACGTTAGTTTTCATATCCATGTCAATTTGTTTTTGTATTTGGTCAGTAGGAAATATCCTACTGGAGATGGATAGCTCGGAGAATGCACACGTCCCTATTAACCAATCTAACCCTATGAGTAGACCTAGATACAGTTAGGTTTAGCTGTTATAGGAGAATCGAATCTATGCACACTTGGTGACATGAATTGTCTTCATTGTTCAAAGAGTTGCAAGGCATTGAAATACAAATTTTAGTTCGGTAGGTTTGAAATAGTTATATTGCAACGGCGGATGGGTTGTGCTTACTCTTGGTTGTTAGTATACGGAAGAGATGACATAGGAAAATCATATCAGATATTTTCCTTTTCCCCATTTTTCCTAAACTCCAGTTTGAGCTCTGTGGACATGTGGTTCGCTTGGTACATTTGCTGCGATAAAGCTCTCAGGACTGAGCAGAATCAATGATTCTGGTGTTTGCATTTTCTTAGAGTCTTTCATGATCCAAGATTTAGCCTCTGCATGGTAAAATAAAATCGGTCGCTAAATGCTGTTGACCGTCTCTGATAACTGATGTTCCTCCTACTGGGCAAGAACAATGGAAGTCACCATCAATTTGCTTAATTGATACTCCTAACGGATCGGGGAAACAGCAAGGACGAAGACTTTAGTGGGTGGGTATCCAACAATGGTCCGCCTCTTCTAAATCATGGTTGTCATAATGAACTCACTTGATGTGCAATCATCGACTAATCTCATCATATCGTATGATGATGGAATAACTAAACGTCTGAGAAGGAATTCCCGACCACTCATATGTTTCCAATTTATTAGGCTCTTTTTCGTCTATATTCCATTATTTTCTTAATAATCGTTGATTTTTGTTGTTTCTTTTGAAGTAGGCCCGTCTGCTCCACAGTGCACGTTTTGTTCCCTATCTTATCATGTAGTCTCGCTCGATCTCGTATCTTGACTACGGTATTACCAGAAAGTTCAAGAGTGCAAAGATTTTGCCACCTCACTTCTAGTGGGATTTACACGATCTATTGCAAAACCTCACTATGGTTGGATTTGCATGCACAGTGGACCACCAGCGAATCCTTGAGACGTATATAGAAAACATACTGCATGAGTTAGAGCTGGTCTACATTAGATTAAATGTCAGTCAGTTACTGAATTGAATGCTTTAAGCCCTGCATCTTCTTACATCCCTAAGGAGTCCACTGATAACTGTCATTTTGCATAATCGAATCACGAAAAAGTGTCCGGCGAGTGCAAACTGAGTGAGGAATGTGATAGATCGACCCTGGGTAGGCCGATGAATGAGATCAGCCCATCCTTGAATTTTACACCAAGTATGACAAATTTTGTTGAAGAATTAAACTGGATCATCAGCGAGTAAATTAGATGGCACTCCCAACGACTTTGATGGCTATACGATTATAAATCACCAGTCCATACATGATTTTTATGTAGTCAAATAGCCAGTTAATCTTTTATTTTAAATGAACTATGTCCCTTTTTTTAAAAAAAAAATTCTGCCTTAACGTAGTGGGGCTCAATTGATGGAAAGACTCTAGCTGACAGCAACCGACAGCTGATGCATGTCGGCTGTGTAGAGGATTGACTTACATTGTAGTACCAAATGCCAAACCGACGCCACGTCTTTCACACGAGAAGGTTTCTGTTTTCGGTGATTGATCTTGAATGAAGCTGATTGTACTACCCATGATGAAGAGCAAATATTACACTTGATCATTGCATAAGAATAACTGGTAACATCTTCGCTAATGTGTAATGCCTCGTGTAGATACGCAGGGATGATATAACTCGTAAGCCAAATGAACCGGAACGGCAATTGGATTGGCAAGAGTCTACCTTTTATGCTCGATATGTAAAAGTTTAAATTATTAGACAGAAGAAAATGCTCGTACATGAGAGGCTCACGGGCAAAAACAGTGGCTAAGAATTATTGGGATGCTACAGTTTTCGGATGTTTCACTTTGGTAGTTTTCTGTTTGGGTGTGCATTGCTTTCAGAACTTTATTTCCAAAAAACTCAGTGCCTTTCCTGTCCTTGTTAGTAAGATGTAGCCTTCATCATACCCCAATTATTACTCTCCCCGACAGAGACACTCAAACAAGCTTGTGACAAAAGCATAAGGCACAAATTGCACAAAGAACTATCTACAAAAGCCCATCTTCAGCAAGAGTCATCACTGCCTCACTCTGACCCTTGGTGGTGACACATCTCTGCAAATGATTTTTCTGCTTTCTCTCCCTCTCAATATCTAAGGTGAAGATCACTATTTCTGGTTATGGCCTTTTGGATATGTTTCTTTTCTTTTCCTTACTGAGGAATGTAAGTGAGCTGAAACTACGCTGGGCTGTAGATAGAAAGGGAAAAGAGCAGGTAATGTCATATTCGTTGCATGTGCTTTTTGCTCTCCTACTGGGATTTTTTCTCTAGTTCTTTTTGGACTTGCGGTTTAGCAATGCTCTATGTGATCCGTGAATTGTCAAAACAAGAAGAAAAGTTTGCTTGCGTTGGCAATAACTGTTGTCATCAGAACACGAAGAACTCTCTGAGTTTTGCAATATCTCAGGATTTTAGCCTCGGCTTTGATGGTAGGAAATGGTTGAGATAAGAATAGGGTAAGAACATCAAGAAGAAGAAATTACGATTTCACGATTTGGCAGGACGGTGAAAGATAAAAGAGAAGGAAAATGTTCTCTCGGTTAGAAGGAAAATTACAACTAGGACGAGACGGTGTCTCGGAAATGGATAATGACAGTCAGTGCAAGAGGGTGTGAATTTGAATCTGATTGCTTCATCTTCATTTTAACAGGTGAAGATACTCTAAGCTTTGGTATGATGGATGTTTCCCAGTTGCCTTCTTCAGTTTCCGCTCCTCAGCAAGCTTCACATTATTATGAGCTCTCCATGAAACAGAGCTTGAACTTTTCAGATAGCTTGAAGGTACTTATATAAACACATGCACACCTGAAGTTTTCTTCAGTACATAACTACTAGTTACTTTTACTAGGTTTACCTTGAAATTCAATGGTGTTCCGTTATGATCTCATTTATCCATTTTCATAGTTGTCTCTGTTCTTGAACCAGTTACTTTCCTCTACTTTTTTTCGCTTGTTAGATGATCAAATTCCTCATGATCTAGTCTTCATCATGTTAGAATTATGGGGTGAAAAGGTTTGGATTTGTCTTGCATGCTGATTGTAACCCTTTTCACTAATCAGGACCTGAAGGATCTTAGGAAGCAGTTATACTCGGCAGCTGACTATTTTGAATTGTCTTACAACAGACATGATCAGAAACAAATGTGAGAAATAGGTTTTCATTTCATTGTCGTGTACTGGGTTGAGCCTTTTTTTCTGTTGCGCATCTGTTAAATGGCCTTGACAATATTGTAGAGTGGCGAACACATTGAAAGATTATGTGACAAAAGCTTTCATAAACACTCTGGATCACTTGGGCTCCATGACTTATAAGGTCAACTGTCTCCTGGATGACAAGATTGAGGAAGCATCTGCAATTGAGCTCAGATTCTCTTGCGTTCGACAGGTCTTCTATATTGCATACCCTCTTATTTACCATGTGCAGGGTCTAACAAATTGCAACTTACCAAGAAGAATCAAGCTCTTGAAAATCTGAAATTACATCAGATAAACTCCGTGATGTGTCGGATTATATTACATTGTAACAAACTAATTGGCAGAGCAAAACATGTTCTAAATAGCAGAACATATCCTGCTTCAACAGTAATATGGAAAATGACATAGAGAACAACCATCTCTCGTACTGTCGATTTTTTATTTTTATTTTTTTATTTACTGTCGACTTATTCATCACAGATAACGAATATAATTTTCCACCCTGTTTTTGTGCTTTAGAGACTAAGAATGTGTGAGATGTTCATAGACCGTGGAGGCCTTTCTCAGCAGTCACTAGTGATAAGAACTCCGAAGCACCACACGCAATATATCTTACCAGGCACGCTTCCCTTCACAAGATTTGTCATTGGTTTATTATGATCAAAGTTTGGAGTTGGCTCTTGCTTAAGAACTTTCTTTCGGTTTCAAAAGCTAAAGACGGTGGAGTCAGCAAGAATCCACGATACTGTATGACAAGTGGAGTATATGGCGAAATGTCCGCAGGTGAACATTGTATGACTCTTTTTCTGGTTTAGCTACCACTATGCAAATTGCACGGAACAAGATTAGTCTATTAGATAAAAAGCTCATTGAGTCATAGAACTAGCTCATATCTAGCTCATCATTTGCATGTGTTCAACTTATTCCATCAAAAAGAAGAAAATCAAATGCTACTACTGATGCACTAATAACTTTTTTTCTTCCCGAAGACATATATCCAAGAAATATAGAGACTTCTGCATCATTTGTCAGGTAACATTTGATAGAATCTGTGTTAATCATCCAAGCTTCGAAAAGATCCGATGCTGACAGTGGAACCCTGATGCAGGAAACGGCATTCGGCAAACCAGTCTCCACAATCCTCCCCAGCCGGCACCTTTTCATTCGCAAGTACTTCATCCAACAAAAAAGCAGGTCATTACACTCGACTTGAATGCTCTAGATTGCCATTCCTAGCGTTTGCGTCATGTTTTCAGACCCTGTGATGGTATCATACGTTGTGTAGTCAGAGAAGCTCCTAATGCAAGCCGCACTTTTTCTAACCAGAAAAACGCTCATCCCCATTTCAATTTCAACTCACACGTTCGGGTTCTCTTGTCTATAGATCTCCAAACCCTTCCAATGCCAAAAGACGAGTAAGCATCAATGAACTTCAGTGCAGCTTAGCTATTAAGCTTTATTTTTTGTTGGACATGTCTTGCGGACATGATCTCTCATGAACGATTCTCTTATATGCCCACATGAACATCCAGTACCAATCGGAACCCCGAAGATCCACTACAATGACTACTCATGTTGAGAGGAACAGAAGAACTGATATCGAGCTATATTCCAGCAAAAACAAACGGCTTTTCAAGGCCTTGCTTAGCATGTGGAAGTCAAGAAAGGACAGCAAGTTATACAAGTTCTTGGACGAGAACTAAGAAGAACAGGGGATAAAGGAAACCAGATAGACCCATATCTCAGCTTCTTTGCATCATAAGTGTACTTCAGTATGTTGAAGATCACTGCAAATACATTAATTATGTCGTGTAACTAAAAACGTTTCAGATCAGACTGCTGCAAATGAACTTGGCACTAGAACACTCCACATAAAAACAAGAGCTCGACTGTACAGATTTCATGTGTGATAGGCACGAGATTCTTGCGCGCTCCATCCTGATTCTTGACAGTAGCAATATAGTTGATTGAGCAATGGATATGGTTCAAAATCCAAGATCAAAACTGGGACACTCGGCCTTCACTTTCAATGGATCTCTATCTCCGTCAGGGGTCATCCTTTCATCATTAGCATCGCTGTGAGAACCACGTGAAAGAGATGGTTCAGAAACAAGATTGTTGCTGCAGCATTTGTGGTCAGCTTGTTCATGAGAAGGCTGCAAATTAATTGCAGCAGCTGTACATGCTAGTCATACAAAGCTCAGTGAAATGAAGAATGTCCTCAAGGTAAATAAAGAACTAGATTTTGGACTGGGATGTCTTAGAGAATTCAAGCAGGTCCTCATGCATCTAGTTTGAAAATTACCTACAAGCAGTTGCTATCTCACACTAATTTAATTCAGCTTGTCAGTAGTTTGGACCAAAGAGTTTCTACAAACATCAAAACTCATTAAGTTGTAATGGAATTTCAAGATGCTTAGAATCACAACCTTGCCACAGACGGGTCAAAATAGAGCTGAAAGAATCGATTACTGCAAACAGAATAGGACAAGTAGCTGTGAAATACCTGCGAGTTGCCAATTGCAAAGCCCCTCGTATAGCGACATTCAATGAAATCAGAGGCTGAGTCTGACGATATTTTACGATGTCAGATGAGGAAACATATATTGCGAGAAAGCCAACACTAACGAAAAAAGAATGCTGAAGTGAGCAAAAAATATTTGTCTTGACAAAGACGGTAACAAATCGATTGCCACTGCAGTTTTGACAAAGACAAGCCAATCAAACCGAATCATGTCCGAGCCCAATCGAAGGTAACTAAATTCTCCGCTTGAGGTGCTTGGTGAAGGTGACGTTCCGATTCGTCGGAGCCTCCATGGTCGCTGCTGCATTTGGGGATTCCGAGAGCTGCAAAGGAATTGCTGGGAGAGTGATACTCATGGCGGGAGATGATTTATTAATATATATATTTTTGGTCGGAATGATTTATTAATATGAGCGGTAGGAATTATTTGTTTTTTAGGTCTAGACATCTAACTCTGACAACTCTGACATGTGTGTTCAATACATTTTGTGCGGGATAATGTGACTGATTATATAATCAATGCCGGTCTTGAGATTGTTTGCCTAATCATGAGTGATAACTTATTTGCACATCGGTGGTAATGCCTTGGAACATCCGTAACTGGAGCAACAAAGCATTTCTTCCACCTGCAGAGAGAATATATACCCTGTAAACTTTTCCCGTACTCCATTCTTTTCTTCTTGGGGTGCTTTTCTTGCATCGGTGGATGTAGAATATGGAATATCAATACAATACGCAACTTTCTAAGTACTTATTCCTTTTCTCTCTTCTCTGCAACCTGAAGGCCTATATGTTCAGAGCTTATTAACGCATGAAAAGTGAACTCTCAAGTCATTCTCCATCATAAGCTCCACTGATCATTGTCAAGTACTGCAGTACCAATGGCCGAGGCTGTTGTTTCGTCCGTGGGGCAGACAATAGGAAAGCTGCTCATCGACGAGGCCAAATTCTTGTGGGGCGTGGAGGGCAAGGTCAAGGACCTGCAAAAGGAGCTGAGGCTGATTCAGGCCATGTTGAGGGATGCAGACGCAAGACAAGAGCGCGAGGAAGTTGTCGGAGAATGGGTCGCGCAACTCCGTGACATTGCCTATGATGCTGAAGACGTCATCGAGCAATACATCCTCAGAGTAGCACCAAAGAAGGAACAAAACATCATCAAAGCGTATGCTTGCTTCGTGGCGAAGTGCACCTGGGTGCGGGCTCATGTGGTGGGGACACAGATTGAGGGCTTAAAATCCAGCATCTCCAATCTGAGAACGAGTATGCAGGGTCATGGCATACTATCAGTGAATGAGGGCAATCGCGAATGGGCAACGGCTTCGACGCAGAGGCGTACTTATGCCCATTTCGAGGAGGATGTTGTTGGGATGGAAGATAGTATTAAGATGTTAGTGAAAGAGCTGACGAATGGAAGACAGCACAGAGTTATTTCTATATGGGGAATGGGTGGTTTGGGTAAGACAACACTCGCTAAGACAGTTTTCGCTCATGACGGAGTGAAGAACAATTTCGATGGTTTCGCATGGGCTTGCGTATCTCAAGAATACCATATGAGAGATATCTTGGTGGGAATTCTTGTTAAGTTAGTCCCTGATCAAAGAGAGAAGGTTATGCAAATGAGAGATGATGAATTGTTCGAAACCCTATATAAGATCCAACAAGAGAAGAGATGTATTGTGGTTCTTGATGATATTTGGACCAAACAGGCATGGGACGGTATTCGAGCAGCGTTCCCAGTCGAGAACACGAGAAGCAAGCTATTGATAACGACCCGTAATAGAGAAGTAGCGGAGTATATCGATCCTCATGGTTTTCTCCATGAACCTCCGTGCTTATCAAATCAGGAGAGTTGGGAGCTGCTGATGAAGAGGGTGTTTCCTAAGACGAAAAGTAAGGCTTCTCTAAGGTTATTATCCTTACATATAGTTCAAGAGATTATATTGTCTGTTTGATTTTGATTTATGGCCCCCCTGTCATTATTGCACGATTAGCTATTGAACTTTCTTCTATTGGACCTGGAGTTGGTCAAGGTATTGCTACGGGCCAAGCTGTAGAAGAAGGTATCACAAGACAATCAGAGATGGAGGGACAAATACCAGGTACTTCATTGCTCGGTTTGGCCTTTTGGAAGCTTTAGCAATTTATGAATCAACAGTTACATTGGAGTTCCAATAATAGATACAAGTATTAAGCACCATAATTTCAATTTTTGGGTAAACAAATGCCCCTTTTGTTTCTTAACGGCTAACCATTGTACCTCTGTACCAACATCCAAAACTTTGCCCCTCCTTTCCTCTGAATAAATATCGAAGTGGCTTTTATATGGACCAGAAAATAAGCGATTTTGATAAGATTTATGAAATAATGTGAAGCCTAGCTATGTCACTTCTTCCATAGGCTTCATCTCATGTCCAACTTTTTGCATTTGTGAATAGTTGGCTTAACAATAAGATTAGAGAATGTTAGGAAAATCGCGAATCTTCATGCAACAAAGTAGAGGGGCAACATGAAGATTTCACTAGAATTTGTGAATGAGATTAGTAGCACACTCAAGCCACGAGAGATTGTTAGCACACTTGAGTTATCCCCGGATTACTTTCATTTTTCTTCATCAAGTAGGATTATTGTTGTTATACATTTGCTTGAATCACTCAATTCAAGCCACATATAACAAAGAAGATACGTTTCATTTGTAAATTTACGGTTCTTGATCTTCCAGGCGTAGATGGAGGCATATAGAGGAGCTTTGTTGTGGTCCCTATATTCTTTCCCCTTGCAAAAGCATAAATGAACCATGGAATATAAGGAACTATAGCATCTTACTTATATATCTAAAAGCATACATTTGTACTTGAAATTATCTTCTTATGACAGTTGCATCTTCCTATGACAGCTAAGTTACAATTTGTTGCTTGATACTGTGCAGAAATGACTGAAGACAAGAAGAGGTTAGGAGATGAACTCCTTAAGAAGTGTGGAGGATTACCCCTGGCTGTCATTGTTCTTGGTGGACTTCTGGCGGTCAACGAGTGGGAGACAGTTTACAAAAAGATCAATTTGCATTTTAGCGATAAGAGTGATGTGTCAAAAGTGTTGGCCTTAAGCTATGACAATCTACCATGGCATCTAAAGCCATGCTTCCTGTATTTGGGTAGCTTTCCGGAGGATGCAGAAATTCCTGCAACAAAGGTTCTTCACATGTGGATTGCTGAAGGCTTTGTGTCGCTGAATCCATATGACAAAGAGAGAGAAATTCAAGTGGAAGATATAGCAATGCAATATTTAACGGAGTTGGTTAAGAGGGGGATGGTTCAAGTACGATGCAGCTTGAGTGGAAAGATCAAAACTTGCCACCTTCACGACCTGATGCGAGACTTATGCATCTTTAAGGCTACGCAAGAGAGTTTTCTTAGCACTCGTAACATTCGGCAGGACAATGAGATGGAGGATTGTTCTTCTTCGATGGCAACTTGCAAAACACGAAGGCTTTCCCTTAATGTGCGTGGGAGTGCCGAAGGAAACATCTTTTCGAGAGTCGAACAAATAGGAAGGACCATGCTCCACCTTCGAACTCTTATGCTCTTCTATTTTGGGGAATATGGTGGAGGGATGTGGGAGCAATTTCGACCTATTTGCATCAACAATAACTTTCTCAAAGTTCTGAAGTTAGAGCGCCTAGTTAATATGCGTGGAAGTTTACCTAAAGAAGTGGGAGACCTGATTCATTTAAGATACCTAAGTTTAGCAGGAAGTGAGTTCGAGGGCTTGCCGCAATCTATGGGGAACCTTTTACGCATGGAATTCTTGGACCTGTGTTTGAGACAAAGAGTAACCGTGCCAAATGTGTTGTGGAAGATGAGAAAGTTGAGGCATCTCTGTCTTCCCTACCAATTTACAGTCGAGAAGAAATTTTGTGAGGATCGGAAGAAGTTACGATTAGACACTTTAAAGAGTCTACATACGTTGATAAACTTTTGTCTGAACAATTGTGACATGAACGATGTAGCTAAACTGACCAATCTGCGAAAATTGACTTTAGCCACCATCGACAATGCAGATGACACTTTACCAAAAAAAGACAATGCAGATGACAAGTTGGAGATAATGCCACAACTTGCTAAATTCGATTTGAAACATCTTCAATCCTCATCTTTTTATTTCTCAAGCCATAGTTCATTTTGGGAAGGTGAATGGAGTAAAATGTCAAGTTACCCATATTCCTGCAAACTGTGCATAATTGGAAGAATAGGGAAGTTACCGGAACATAGGAATCTACCCCAGCAGCTGAGGAAGCTGGTCTTATACGGGTCTTCTCTGAAAGAAGATCCGATGCCAATACTGGAGAAATTGCAGCACTTGATTGTTCTCATGCTGGGGTTTTCTGCTTTTGTGGGAAAGGGAATGGTTTGCTCTGCTGGAGGCTTTCCTCAACTCAAGCATCTAGTTCTTTATGATATGGAGAATTTGGAGGAGTGGAGGGTGGCTGAAGGAGCCATGCCTCATCTTTCTCGATTAGGGATCAGCCTCTGTCCCCGACTGAAGACGGCGGTTCCTGAAGGAGTCCACGTGTATGACGGTGAAGAAGCCATCTATCGCGAGGGGAGGAAGTTCTCCCGACACTGGCCGTGAGAGAGAGAGAGAGATGCAGGTATGTGTGGTCAGGGGTCGCCCCAATTGTCCGCTGAGAGAGAGGGGGAGGCCCGGGAGGGGGAGGCGTCTGGGGAGGCGTCTGGCTTGGCGGGTTGTCAGGGGGTGGGTGGGACCCCCCAACCCCCCAAGATAATAATAGCAAATGTGAAAAATGGAGCATTCGATTATTTAATATCGCAAATGCTTTATAAGAGTGAAAACATCTAATTCGATATATTTTTATAAGCGAGAATAAGCTATGTATTACGGAAAAATTAATTTGGAGGAGTGGAGGGTGGCTGAAGGAGCCATGCCTCATCTTTCTCGATTAGGGATCAGCCTCTGTCCCCGACTGAAGACGGCGGTTCCTGAAGGAGTCCACGTGTATGACGGTGAAGAAGCCATCTATCGCGAGGGGAGGAAGTTCTCCCGACACTGGCCGTGAGAGAGAGAGAGAGATGCAGGTATGTGTGGTCAGGGGTCGCCCCAATTGTCCGCTGAGAGAGAGGGGGAGGCCCGGGAGGGGGAGGCGTCTGGGGAGGCGTCTGGCTTGGCGGGTTGTCAGGGGGTGGGTGGGACCCCCCAACCCCCCAAGATAATAATAGCAAATGTGAAAAATGGAGCATTCGATTATTTAATATCGCAAATGCTTTATAAGAGTGAAAACATCTAATTCGATATATTTTTATAAGCGAGAATAAGCTATGTATTACGGAAAAATTAATTTGGAGGAGTGGAGGGTGGCTGAAGGAGCCATGCCTCATCTTTCTCGATTAGGGATCAGCCTCTGTCCCCGACTGAAGACGGCGGTTCCTGAAGGAGTCCACGTGTATGACGGTGAAGAAGCCATCTATCGCGAGGGGAGGAAGTTCTCCCGACACTGGCCGTGAGAGAGAGAGAGAGATGCAGGTATGTGTGGTCAGGGGTCGCCCCAATTGTCCGCTGAGAGAGAGGGGGAGGCCCGGGAGGGGGAGGCGTCTGGGGAGGCGTCTGGCTTGGCGGGTTGTCAGGGGGTGGGTGGGACCCCCCAACCCCCCAAGATAATAATAGCAAATGTGAAAAATGGAGCATTCGATTATTTAATATCGCAAATGCTTTATAAGAGTGAAAACATCTAATTCGATATATTTTTATAAGCGAGAATAAGCTATGTATTACGGAAAAATTAATTTGGAGGAGTGGAGGGTGGCTGAAGGAGCCATGCCTCATCTTTCTCGATTAGGGATCGGCGGATGTTTCCAATTGAAGACGGCGGTACCTCAAGGAGTCCAAGAAATGGAGGATGTGTATCGGAAGATGTGGATGTGAGATAGAGAGATATTGATGTGGGTGGTCAGGGGTGGCCTCCAGCTGTCTCGTGGGTTGTCAGGGGGGGTGGGCTTGAGGACTTCAGTGGGGAAATCTGTTTGTTTCGCTCGCCGTCGAGATGCGTCGCGACTTTGCTCGTGGAAGATTGCAGAGTTCTCGCTGAGGAGGTGGAGCGAATTCAATGCGATGCTTCTCCAGAAGACAGCTGATGGGAGGCATGTGCGAAGAAAGTAAGGGTCATCGCTTGTGGTGTTGAAGACGCCATCGCGAAAGCAGCTTGCTTTGGCGAGGAGAGGAGAGAAGATTCGACCATTTCCATAGTGCTGGTCAGATGTTTGACGAAATGCGCATGTGAGTAGAAACTGGGGGTAACATAAATCTGTTGTGCAATCGATTTCTTTGTATATAGATACACAATGACGAGGAATACAACAGTGCATTATTGTGCACATCCCAGTCTCCTACATTTTTTTTTTTGTTGTCATCAGTATCCCTGTCTCCTAAATGTGAGGCTGCAAGATATACTCAAGGGATTCTTTCGTGTGTGCTTACATTACTCTTTCCATTTGAACAGCAGCGATGAAATTGCTGGATGTAGCAAGAAAGCAATATGATGATGCCAATTGGTGACGCTCGGCAATTGTTGATGCTCTCCTGCGACCGAGAACTTGCGGTATATATCGAGGGGGTAAACATTATGAGAGGATTTTGGCTTTCTCTGCCTGGAATTGTATTCTCGATTGACTGATTAATTCAAAAAGATAATATCCGCTCCAGCATCAGTTCAGACCTTCGAAGGGGTCTCATAAAATCTCTTTTATCAAGTTGCTACTCTATGTCCTCTTCAACTATTATGATTGCTTATCTTCTTTTGGAATCACAGACTGATGTTAAACTACCCTTACCACATCGATGTGTCATTTGGCCCTCGCTGTCACTCTGCTGAGTTCAAACTTGGCAAGGTGTGCTCGGTAACGAAACCTTGTGCTTGAAAAAGTGCTTCGTAGTATGTGGAAGAATTTATCCACGTAAAAGCTACATTGCGGAGCCTGAAAAATTACATATGTTATCTGTTGGACTGCAGGAGCATCCCGAGTGGCAGATTAAGAGCAGGTTTGTATATTTTCAAAAGTGAAGGAATCTGCATCTTCGAAGGAAATTCCTTCCCTGCAGCTTAATATGACATTGAGTTACGCAAGAGAGCCGGAGCAGATTGTTTAGGATCTGCTGCAGTGCATGGTGGTTTGCACTGATATTTGCACACTTTGAAGATTGGTTATTTTGTACTAATTGCATCTCATCCCTCTTGCCCATTTCGAAAAATTTGATATTTATTGTTAGTGCTCATAACCATTTCATTGTTGACTACAATTTTGTATTTGATTAGCAGGATATTTTCCTTGTCTTACCTACTTGGAAGAATCAGAAACCAAAATCAGTGCTGTCACATGGAGATGGACAACGTAGAGAATGTATACGTCGCTCTTAATATATCTAACCCTACGAATAGGCCTAGATACAATTAGGTTTAATTTGTTATAGGAGAATCGAATCTATGCACACTTGGTGACATCAATTGTATTGGTTGGTCAAAGAGTTGCAGAGCATTGGCGTAGGAAAGCCAACTAGCGATGCTCGTGTCCAGTTCAATTTTTAGTTCAGTAGGTTGAGATAGTCACCGGTTGCGGGCCTGTGCTCACTATTGATCGTTGGTATTCCAAAGAGACGACATAGGAAAATCATATTAGAAATTTCATTTCCCCTTTCTTTTTTCCCAAACTCCAGATTGAGCTCTGTGAACATGTGATTTCGATTTCTACATTTGCTGCATAAAGCTCTCAAGACAGCAGAATCAATGAATCTGGGGTGTGCAATTTGGTAGAGTTTTGCGTGATCCATGATGTAGCCTTTGCATGGTAAAATCATCGCTAAATGCCGTTGCCCCTCTCTGATAACTAATGGTCCGCCTCTTCTAAATTGTGGTGTTATGATGAATTGACTCCTTGCTGTTGGTACGTGACCATCATCGACAAATCTCATCATATCGTATGATGATGTAATAACAAACGTCAGACTAGGAATTCCCAGCCCCCCAAATGTTTCCAATTTCTTAAGACTTATTTTCTTGTTTATTCCATCATTTTTCAAATTGTCGTCGGCTTTTCTTTTTTCGTTTCAAGTAGGAGCTTCTGCTCCACAGTGCACGTTTTGTTTCCATCTTTCCATGTAGTCTTGCTCGATCTTCAAGGTGACGATATAAATAAAAAGTTGGCGAGTGCAAAGATTTTGCCACCTCACTTCGAATTGGGTTGACAGGATCTTTTGCAAAACCGCACTTTCATTGGATTTGCATGCACAGTGGACCACCAGCGAATGCTTGAGACGACAAAAGCTAGAGTTGGTTTATGGTGAGAAAGATGAAATGTCATTCAGTTGCTGAATTGAATGTGTAAGCCCCACATCACCTGACTTCCTAAAAAAGTCCATTGTTTCTTATTGTAGTGGGCCTCAATTGATGAAAACTCGAGCTAACAGCAACAGACGGCGGATGTATGTCGGCCCTGTAGAGGATTGACTTCCGTGTAGTACCAAATGCCAAACCGACACGGCATCTTTCACACGAGGAGGAGGTTTGCGTTTTCGATAGATGAGAGTGAGTGAAAATGATTGTATTACCCACGATCAAGAATAGATATTATACCTGATCTTCACATAAGAATAACTTGTAAAGCCTCCTCTCATGTCACACCGCGCGTAGATATCAAGGGATGAGATAACTCCAGAGCCAAATGAACAGGAGCGGCCATTGGATCGGTGGAAATCTACCTTTTATGCTGGATATGTAAAACCTTAGACTATTAGATGGAAGAAAATGCTCACATATGAGAGAATTATGGGCAAAGACAGAGACGAATTATTGGGATTTTACTGCAATTGGATGTTTCACTTTGGTAGTTTTCTGTTTGGGTCTGCGTTGATTTCAGGACTTATTCCCAAAAAACCCAGTGCCTTTCTTGTCCTTGTTAGTACAGTGTAGCCTTCATCATATCCCAACTATTACTCTCCCCAACAGAGACACTCAAAACAAGGTTGTGACAGAAGCGAAAGGCACAAATTGCGCAAACAATTATCTATATCCATCTTTAGCAAGAGTCATCACTGCCTCACTATGGCATTTGGTGGTGACACATCTCTGCAAGATGATTTTTCTGATCTCTCTCTCTCTCTCTCTCTCTCTCTCAATATCTAAGGTGAAGATCACTAATTCTGGTTATGCCCTTTTGGATATCTTTCTTTTCATTTCCTTGCCGAGAAATGTTAGTGAGCTGAAACTGGGCTCGGGACTGTCTCGTTGTAGATAAAAAGAGAAAAGAGCGGGTAACGTCAGCTTCATATTCGTTGCATGTGCTTTTTGCTGTCCTACTGAGATTTTTTCTCTAGTTCTTTTTGGACTTGCGGTTTGGCAATGCTCTATGTGATCCGTGAATTGACAAAACAACAAGAATAGTTTGCTTGCGTTGGCAGTAACTGTCGTCATCGTCACATGAAGAGCTCTGAGTTTTGCAATATCTCAGGATTTTAGCCCCGGCTTTGTTGGTAGAAAGTGGTTGAGATAAGAATAAGGTAAGAACATCAAGAAGAAATTACGTTTTCATGATTTGGCAGGACGGTGAAAGATAATAGAGAAGGAAAATGTTCTCTCGGTTAGAAGGAAAATAGAACTAGGACAAGACGTGTCTTGGAAATGGATGACGACAGTCAGGGCACGAGGGTGTGAATTTGAATCTGATTGCTTCATCTTCATTGTAACAGGGGAAGATACTCTAAAACTTTGGTATGATGGGTGCTTCTCAGTTGCCTTCTTCAGTTTCCGCTCCTCAGGAAGCTTCGCATTATGATGAGCTCTCCATGAAACAGAGCTTGAACTTTTCAGATAGTCTGAAGGTACTCACACACACACACACACACACACACACACACACACACACACCTGGAGTTTTCTTCAGAACATAACTACTAGTTACTTTTTCTAGGTTTACCTTGAAATTCGATTGATGTTCCTTTATGATCACATTTATCCATTTTCATACTTGTCTGTGTTCACGAGCCAGTTACTTTCCTCTACTTTTTTTCGCTTGTTAGATGATCAAATTCCTCATGATCTAGTCTTCATCATGTTCGAATTTCAGGTTGAAAAGGTTTGGATTTGTCATGCATGCTAATTGTCGCCTTTTTCACTAATCAGGACCTGAAAGATCTTAGGAAGCAGTTATACTCGGCAGCTGATTCTTTTGAATTGTCTTACAATAGACACGATCAGAAACAAACGTGAGATACATATGTTTTCATTTCATTATAGTGTACCGGCTTGAGCATTTATTTCTGTTGCACATCTCTATACTGGCCTTGACAATACTGTAGAGTGGTGAACACACTGAGAGATTATGCAACGAAAGCTTTCATCAACACTGTGGATCACTTGGGCTCCATGACTTATAAGGTCAATTGTCTCCTGGATGACAAGATTGAGGAAGCATCTGCAATTGAGCTCAGATTCTCTTGTGTTCGATAGGTCTGCTATATAATTAGGTTTTCCTTGTTTTATAGCATTAAGGATGGAAAGGGCTTGCATGCCCTCTGATTTACCATGTGCAGGGTCTAACAAATTGCAATTTACCAAGAAGAATTAAGTTCTTGGAAATCTGAAATTACTTTAGATAAACTCCACAACGTGTCGGATCATAGTACATTGCAACAAACTAATTTGAAGATCAAAAGATATTCTAAATAGCAGAACATATCCTGCTTCAACAATAATATGGAAGATGGCATAGAGAACAACTATCTCTCATACTGTCGAATTATTTATCACTTTCAACCCTGTTTTTGTGTTTTAAAGACTACGAATGTGTGAGATGTTCATAGACCATGGAGGCCTATCTCAGCAGTCACTAGTGATAAGAACTCCGAAGCACCACATGCGATATATCTTACAAGGCACGCTTCCCTTCACGAGATTTGTCATTGGTTTAGTAAGACCAAGAGTTAGGAGTAGGCTCATGCTTAAGAACTTTCTTTCAGTTTCAACAGCTAAAGACGGTGGAGCCAGCAAGAATCTGCAATACCACATGACAAGTGGAGTAAATGCTGAAATGTCCGCAGGTGAACATGGTATGACTCTTTTTCTGGTTTAGCTACCACTATGCTAATTGCCCAGAACAAGCTATTAGATGTAAAAAGTTGACGAGTCATAGAGCTAGCTGTTATCTAGCTCATAATTTGCATGTGTTCAACTTATTCCATCAAAAAGCAGAATATCAAATGCTACTACTGACGTACTAATAACTTTATTTCTTTCCGAAGACATATATCCAAAAACTATAGAGACTTCTGTATCATTTGCCAGGTAACTTCTGATAGAATCTGTGCTAATCATCCTAGCTTCGAAAAGACCCGATGCTGACAGTGGAACACTGATGCAGGAGACGGCATTCTGCTACGCAGTTTCCACAATCCTCCCCAGCCGGCACCTTTCCATTTGCAAGCACTTCATCCAACAAAAAAGCAGGTCAGTACACTTGACTTGAATGCTCCAGATTGCCATACCTAGCGTTTACATCATGTTTTCATACCCTGTGATTGTATCATATGTCGTGTAGTCAGACAAGCTCCTAATGCAAGCTGCACTTTTTCTAACCAGAAAAACGCAGCTCCCCATTTCAATTTCAATTCACACGTTCAGGTTCTCCTGTCAATAGATCTACATCTCCAAACCCTTCTAATGCCAAAAGACGAGTAAGCATCCATGATATTCAGTGCAGCTTAGCTATTAAGTCTTATTTTTTGATGGACATGTCTTGCGGACATGATCTCTTATGAACGATTCTCTTATATGCCCACATGAACATCCAGTACCCATCGGAACCCCGAAGATCCACTTCAATGTCTGCTCACGTTGAGAGGAACAGAAGAACAGATATCGAGGTATATTCCAGCAAAAACAAACGTCTCTTAAAGGCCTTGCTTAGCATGCGGAAGTCGAGAAAGGATAAGTTATACAAGTTCTTGGACGATTACTAAGAAGAACAGGGGGTAAAGGAAACCGGATAGACCCATATCTCAGTTTCTTTGCATCATAACTGTACCTCAATATGTTGAAGATCACTGTAAATAATGTCGTATAACTAAAAATGTTTCAGATCAGACAGCTGCAAATGAACTTGGCACTAGAACTCTCCACGTAAAAACAAGAGCTCGACTGTACAGATTTCTTGTGTGATAGGCACGAGATTCTTGCGCGCTTCATCCAGATTCTTGACAGTAGCAATATAGTTGATTGTGCAATGGATATGGTTCAAAATCCAAGATCAAAACTTGGACACTCAGCCTTCACTTTCAATGGATCTCTATCTCCTTCAGGGGTTGTCCTTTCATCATTAGCATAGCCGTGAGAACCATCTGAAAGAGATGCTTCGGAAACAAAATTGTTGCTGCAGCATTTGGGGTCAGCTTGTTCACAAGAAGGCTGAAAACGTTAATTGCAGCAGATGTACATGCTAGTCATACAAAAGCTCAGTGAAATCGAGAATGTCCTCAAGGTAAATAAAGAACGAAATTTTGAACTGGGATGTATTAGAGAATTCAAGCAGGTCCTCTTGCATATAAATTGTAAATTCCCTATAAGCATTTGCTATCTGCTGCTAATTTAATTCAACTTGTCCAGTAGTTTGGACCAACGAGTTTCAACAAACATCAAAACTCATTAAGCTCTTATGGAATTTCAAGATGCTTAGAGTCACAGCCTTGCCACAGACAGGTCAAAATAGAGCTGAAAGAATCGATTACTGTAAAAAGAGTAGGACAAGTAGCCGTGAAATGCCAGTGAGTTGCCAATTGCAAAGCCCTTGTATAGTGAAATTCATTGAAATCAGAGGCTGAGTTTGATGATATTTTACATTGACAGATTAGGAAACATATAATGCGAGAAAGCTAAAACTAACATTAAACTGAAACTAGTTCAGCAGCTGGCGCTGTCTTTGAGCACCATTACAAAACTTATCTGAATCTTGAAGCTCCTTTGTTAGTGAAGCAAAAGTTGCCTTACTTTCATATGTATTTTCGGCAATGGCAACTTGATCTAATGGTTTTCGGAGGACAGATAACATTTGATAGGCTTCATCGATTGGATTACAAGAGATCATTTGCAAGCTGGAGTAAGTAACACAACAGGTTCCTCCAATAAATAGAGTTAACTTTATAGGAAATGCAAAGTGAAGTGAGTGATCCATCAAAATCAATAAAACCAATCCCAAGCGTAATTGCATGACATTCTCTTTCTAGAGCGGGTCCGTGAAACAATCTATCCATTTTGCGGGCTTTACAAAGCTTACTGTAAATTACTTGACACACCTAAATAACATAAAATTTCATTGTGCCTAAATCTAACTACACATGCAAAAGATAGTAACATCAAAAGGCAGAAGACAATTCTCATAAAGAGAAATTTCTACATAGAGTAATCACCATCACGGAGAGGCTTGGTCTTGGGAACTCTCCTGATGCAATCTTTGCTTTTCAAACCAGATATTCCACTGTTTGAATCCGAATCTCTCGCTGGATGAACCTTCCCTGAAATTTTGTCTCCATGTTCATGCCAGAGTATTGTATTATCCAAAGATAAAGCGTTAGGCATCAAATAATTGAGGCACATAGAATTGATATCTATGGAAGAAAGAATTAGATGCTCCAATTCTGAATCATCTTGAGGTGACCATATCAGGCGAACAATCCTCCTCATATAAGTGCCCCTACTTGGTTAGGGAGGTAGCAACTGTCTCCTAACATGTTCTTTCGACATACTCATTTACAACTCTATCTTAATACCCACAGTTCCACCTAAATAACCTCTTCAGTAATTCACTAGGACATAGCTAGACAAACAGAATGCATTAAGGAAAACTACAACTGAATACAATAAAGTTATTGAAACATCTGAATAGCATTGGATGAATCAATAATGCTGCAAACCTCCCAGGATTGATTGATCAACTTTAGCACCATCCACCTCCCCATGGCCTGTCCCCATTTCTCCAGCGGCGTGACATGGTTCATGATCATTCAAACCCATTGGTACCTTTTCTTTTACTACATGCTCCCCAATATCAGCCAAGTGAGAATCAAATACAAGCGATTTTCCAGTTCCCAACATTTCATCTTTCCTAAGAAATTTATTCACCAAGACTTTCCTGCTAGCATCATACAGTCTGACCTGAATGATCCAAGGGAAAGAAAACAATGAGCAGAAAAGTAATTCCAGGAACTATAAATAAGGGGTGTGAAAGGCCTTTGAACTTTTTTGGTAGTGAAATGCACTTGAATTAGTGTGATAGTTGGGGCACATAATGAACCACTATCCAAAAAACAGAAGTGATTCATGTTGGATCAGCAAACAAAGTGGCCAGCGTAGTTTAATGAAAAAACAGTGGCTTAAGGATGAAAACGTCCTTGAAAGTGCTTTGGAATGACCGGCCTCCCTAAGGATCCGTGAACTTCAAGCTGCAATAAACCATCGTGGCATTTCTTGGTCTCTTGAGTTACTTGGGCCGTGTACAAAACCTACCATTCTACATGACAGGAAAATGTTAATCTCCAAGCAGGACATGCTCAGTTAAACTAACACAAAACAGCGGGAGAACACAGCCCTCAAAAAGGAATATTCACATGCTCATGTGTCATGAAAATGACTGGAGAATAATAATGAACTTGTTATTGATTTCATTATTTCAATAACCTCAAGCTAAATGTAGGCAGTAAATACACAGCAATACATACCTACCCTTGTAGAAATCTATCGGGATGTAGAAGGAACGATCTGCTAGTTAATGAAAACTTCATTGGAAAATGTAAAAACTATAAAGGGATATGCTGAGGTATCCATATACTTGGTTCATTGCCCTCCTCTTTTCCATGAGGTTCGCTTAATTATGATTCATTCTTCACCCAAATCATGGTGCTAAAGCTAGGACAATATCAAGAACATAACCTGACAAGGCGAATTCTGGACTTTCAAAATGCAGACACACATTGTCCACCTCCGAAGCACAATGCCAAAACCTCAATAGATGGTTTATATTTGGTGAAGCTTTTACATATCATACATTTTATCCTTTGAACTCAAGTTGGAAATCTGTAGTATCTAAGTTATTTCAAGAAGCCATCTGGTTAAGCAGTAGAGAGTTTTGCCTATGACAAATACAAAAGTTTCCTTACAGTTCATCAAGCAAAAAATTGTGAGTTTGGCCATTTTTTTTTCTGAAAGAGGAGTAATGAGTACATCTTTCAGTGCATCACAACCAGATTCAAGTCATTATTGTAGATCATCCAAAACATGAAGAGAAGGTAGCATCCTCCTTAACAGAAAAGGAGGAGATCATATGAATAACAATGATGATTTTCAATTGTCATATCTCTTTATCTAGTCAATGAAGAAAGTTTTAACTAGAAACAAGAACAAAGAATTGACTCTTGGCATCTGCAAGTTAAAGAATTTATGGAAATTGTCCCGCATTTTTTGTACATCCTTTGAACTTGTGTCCTTAAAGCTCCGAATCATATTGTGTTGAAATATCATTTTGGTGAGTATGGAGTATCCCGCAATTACATCAATTGCAGAGCACCTGAGGGAAATATAAACAATCAGGGAGAAAATGTTGACAATCTATTGGCAGTTCAAGACTGTAGGCCAGGGGGTAAGGCAAATTACCTCCATAGAAAGACTAAACAGGAAAAAAAAAAATTATACAACAACATGGAATGGATCAAATTGAACTGTATTCCAGGTACCTTTTACAGCAGATTTAATGGTTGTAAAGTTATGCTGCTGCTTCTGAATATTTAATTTGTGAAGAGAATTGAAGCCTTTTCCAGATGCTTTTAGATCACTCAAAGATTCATGGTTTGCTTCACGATTGCCAACTTCAACCAAATGACCAGGAAATTCCATCGTCTCCCCAGAGCTTACTTCTTCAGCTTTGTTCAGGAACCTGCTATCTAAAAGTTTCCAGCTCGTATCATACAAGAAAACCTGGTAAAAAACCCAAATAAGGTTTCAATCATCTGAGCCATATTTATCCTGACAAAATTTTCACTAATCTGCTGAGAAAGGTATACATCATGAAGAAGAAACCAACTAATAAAGGAAGCAAGAGCTGAAATTTAATTCAGCAATGAGATAGCTGGTATTATCGAATGGTAAAAATCCACAGTAGATGTAGACTGTATGACCTGCCTAGTCATAGATCCACTGCTTGTACAACGAAAGAAGCCATCATGATATTTTTTCAACTTTTGAGTTAAGTGTGTTGTATCCAAGGCGTGCCAATCTATATCGAAAGGAATATCATGTCAACTGTAGTGCTGAGACAATAATAACAAACTCTTGAATATAACTGCATAGAGAATTTTGAGACTAGTTTTCTGAGGGAAATTTGGATACATGGTAAGAAGCTCCAGTGATTTCAATAGAAGCCATGAAAATATATAGAACCACCAGGATTGAGAAGATTTGATATACAAAGCATCAGAGTCGGGAGAATTAAAGATGCGTAGAAACAGTACCCCAAAGAAAATCAAGAACGGATTCACAATCCAAGACATACATCAAGAGAAAGACACAGCCTGGCATGGGCATAGATGAGTCAGCAAAAGGCTAAACCCACTTGTCGTACTCGATGTCCTTGAGTTTGGACTTGCCTGCAATATGCCGTACTTGTTCATTTCATTCTTCTTGAATTCTGGAAATCAAAAAACAAAATAAAACGCATGCTAAGTTTTGTACCCAGCATTTACTTGCAGTTAAGAGAGAGTAAAATTATGCAGGATATCATCACCAACCTCCAATAATTTTCTGCGATGGGCTTAAGCTGATCGTCTGCTGTTTACCCTTCTCCACTTTGGTCTTCACATCTCCTTAAAAAGTAAGCCAAGTGGATTCTACGATAATACAGGTAGATGAGCACAACATTGCGAGTGTACGAGTATGAGTTGTCAAATTTCGAACCAATGGAGACACCAGCATGAAGAAAGACAAATATATAAGAACAGACAATACCGGCGGAATCAGATACTTTGACGAACTTGTTTCTGTGAAGGGAAGCTCTTCCCTTAGGAACTTTCTTTTCTCGGCTGCAAGTATAAGCATCATCAAGAGGCTCTTGCCCTCCTTCAGGCTCTCCAACATCAACCAAATAAGCGTTGAAGGTCAGCGTCTCGCCGGAACTAAAAACTTCATCATTCTTCAAGATCCTGCATTCCAACAGCTGCTCGCCGTCATCATACAGCATTACCTGTCAAATCATCCGACCATCAATCACGGAATGATCTAATCTACTCAGAACAAGCTCAATCCTGGAGAGTATGACGCCCGAAAGCACAGAACCAAAATTGAAATCCTAAACATGGACAAGCCAATCAAACTTAATCATGCACGAGCCTCCATTGCCGATCGAGTTGAGCTGGGACATCAATGGCAGAGGAGTTTAGTAGTGAGGGAGAGGGAACGCACCTTGGCGGCGGAGGTGTGGAGAGAGAGGAAACCGTGGCGACAGAACTTGCGCTTCTTCTGCTTGAGGTGCTTCGTGAAGGTGACGTCCCATTTCGTCGGAGCTTCATCCATGGCGGTTTCTGCATTTGGGGAATGGGGAAGAAGAAGAAGATCTTCCAGGGATTTCGAGAGCTGCGAGAGCGATCCCGCTTTCGAGAGCTTAAATAGTTATGGCGGGAGATGAATTACCAATATGAGTTAAATCATATTAAATATCGATGTTCGCTAATTCATTTGTTGAAGTTGTTCCTAAATCCTTGAGTTTATATCATAATCATAATAGTTTAATAATACATTAATATTAAGTTACATAATTTTTAATCATAAATTTATTAAATAATTCATTGGCTATGATGTAATTTTTATCTAGTCAATTACATCATGGGTATGTGACATAAATACTGCTCAATCATTTTCGCCACCCTCATTAAGGGCTAATTCCATAAAAAAAGCACCAACTTTATTTGAGTGATAATTCTGGCCCGATTTTTTTTTTGTCTTAGTAAAAAGCACCAACTTTTAGTCGAATCTCAAATCTGGCCACTGTAATATAAAATTTTCAAAATATTCGAGGCCAAATTTGAGATTCAAGTAAAAGTTGGTGATTTTTTATGAAACAAAAAAAATTCAGGCTAAAATTGTCATTCAAAGTAAAATTGGTGTTTTTTTGGGAATTAGACCCCTAATTAATTCAAACCTTTTGAGTGCAGGAAGATAGCAAGGAAGATCTTGGAGGTTGCCTAGAGGTAAATAACAAATTACTGAGTAATTAGCATTTTTGAGGATGTCTTAGCATTTTCACTTTCTAAGAAATTTCATCTATAACTTTTTCTCATGCGGTGGAGAAGAAGAAGGCGATGAGCACTAGACTCCGTATTAGGAAGATTTCTCTGATAATGCTATTTCATTTTATGTTTACTTATATCATAATTCGGTAATAAATTACAATACTTCAAGTTTTCTCTTTTCTAGAATTTCAATATAATAATTGGGCTGAAATATCTTTTTATTAAGGCTCAACTAGTTAAAATATTAGGGTCCTCTTTAATTTGAGCTAGCTCATGAATAGGTCAATTTGGGTTAAGAGGAGTTGGTCCTTCCAATAACAAGAAAAGAATGATCACATTGATAAGAGGGTCAGAGAAAAAGAAGCGAGAATGAAAACGTTTAGAGTAGTGAAAACAGAAAACTCGAGGAGTTAGGGAGAAAAAGATCTCTTATTCACATAAATCGCATAAATATTATTTTATTCGTATTTTCATCCGACAACCCGAATATTACCAGCCAAGTCTATTTGACGGACATTTATATGCTATAAGATTGTACCGCACATCATTAATCATCAATTATTAAACGATATTTATTGATAGAAAATGTTAACGATTTCAGAGACGTCACTAAGTGAAATTTGAACAGTATTTTAAATTTCAGTGCCATATAGTGTTGCAGTGTAAAAAGTCGGCCCATTTGAAAGGATATAGCAATAATAGGGAAGTTCTAGCTGCACTTGCTCCCCTCCCACACTCTCCCATGGACACACTTTTTTATTATTTGACAATTGTTTCTTCTTTCCTCCAAATACGCTTATCTTAAATCAATATTTTGCTACATAGAAAGACATTTAAATCATAATAAATTATTTTATTCTCTGGGTAGCATCCAAACAATATAACTTAATGCCTATATTTCCTTTGTCTTATTTTTTCTCATGATTATTTGTATAATTTCTATTTCTTTCTAATTAATTGCCTCTATCAATACATAGCATAATTGATCTAGTCTTGTTTCCATTCGGCGGAGGAACAAGAGGGGAAGAACACGAGACATCTTTTTAGGGAGAACTCTCTAATAATGAAGTTTCGTTACTTGAAGCTTCTGAGGAGTCCTCAACAAATTCGGCATGGTTTAATCGTCATTTTTTGTGACACCTTATATGTTATGGGATGTTATATTGAATTTGCTAGTGAATTCGTGGGATGACAGAGAGATCTAAAGGCATGAGACTAATTCAACGAGCTGCGGCACTGATTAAAAGATCAGTTTACGGGATCTGGGAGCCTTAGCCATTTGTATTATTTCCAATCAATACCTCAAGCACCAAACTATTAGTTCAGCACTCGAGATCAATGTCTAAGTAAAAATCTAATTGGACAAGCTGCGGCACTTGGCCCTCCATAAAGATCTTTTCGATTTATGTCTGCACGTGTGACTCGAAGCCCACGTTAAGATGATCTCGAATCAATAAAAACCAATAGATGATTTGTCAATTTGAAGAAAACTCAAAGAACTCGGGAAATAAGTTCAAGTCAGCTACTGCTTCGTCATGAGCTAATAGTATAACTCCAACAGTTGATGCAATTGACTCTATAATGTTTTTTTCTCCTCCAGGAAAAATGTAGCCCAATGTGTAGTTGATTTTTGAATCGGTCAAGGATTGACTAAACAATCAATATAAAAAGCTATACGTGCACTAATTGAATCCATTTAATTCTTTTTTAGGGGCTACAATCTAGCTCTTGGAACTTTTTTTATTTTATCTGTCTTATCTGTAACTTGTAATGCCAATTCTCTTCGCTCTTTGAATTTTGCTTTGAGCGCAGGAATCGAACACCGTACGTGTGATATTATTGGCTAACTCTTGCACCTTGCTAAGCGAATTAAGGGCACCGACCGCGCAATTACATATGAGCCCCTCCTCCTTCGCGCGTACTCTGTAGTCTGTACGCAATACAAAAGGTAGAAGAGTCCAAGCAGAGTCGATACTGCGGATAAGGGTTGGATTTCTCACGGGCTCAAATTGAGACGATCGTCGATCGTCCCGATCAATCCGATTGATCTCCGAATTGGTGATCACTGCCTACTGCACCGTCGCTCTTCTCGTCGCCGATCGCACATCGCTTCAGGTTCGTCGGTCCCCGATTTCGTCCTCTCTAGCGTTTTGTTTCTCTTGCTACGGGCGGGGGCGGATTCCGTGTCTTATAAGGTTCCTGTTTCGCACCACGACGGTTCTCCAGTCCTTCGATCTGCCTCCCGTTATCAGAAGCTTTGATTTTTTTTTCAGCATCCGGGTGTGAATTTTTTTTCCCGATTCTCTCCCTCTTCCCGTGCTTGAAAGATTTTCCGGAAAGTGATGTTGAATGTCGTCTGCTGTTGCTTGTTTTGTTGATGCTCTCTATAATCTCTCGTTACGGCTGCCTGCACTGGTGCCTGGCGGTATTGGGTGTGGTTTGTTCGCTGTGACAAGAGGTTTTTTTTTTTTTAATTAATGTCTGTGAGCACCAGCTCGGGCATGCGTAGACCCTTTGCGAGTTTGAACGATCACAGGAAGGGTGAGTGAGATCTTTTTGTAAATTGATGTGATGAACGTACAGGCAGATATGTCGGGTCATGTATCTAGTCGATCGGGCCCTCAGTTGCCTGGGGTGTCCCACCAAAATGGCAATGCTGTCCCGAATATAGTAGCTGCAGGCGGTGGTGTCCCTCATGCTGCGTTCGGGGCGGACACGGATCTTGTCAGAGCTCGGCACTACATGCAAGAGAAGATGTAATCTAATCTGGAGCACTTGTTCTTCTTGCGCTTTAAACTCCACAGTTCCATTGGTCCCTGTTTGCTGATTGGACTTCTTACTGTCGTTTTCAGCTTTGTTCTCTTAGCAGAGCGGCATCATCGGTCACTTACTGACACTCAAATGCAGAAGCTGAAGGATATCGTTAAACGCCTGGAAGACGGTCTCTTCAAATCTGCTCACTCGAAGGTCTTCCCATCCTCATCATTTCTCTCCTCTTCTTCTTTGTAAAAGTACAAAAAGCGGCGTATGATTGCCCTTTATTGGGTTTTTTTTTAGTGTGTTACATTTTACGTCCGCGAAAGCCAACAATCTGTTCATTTCTCTTGCCTAGTTTCACCTGTTTTTTCTCATGATTATCGGTATTTCCTTTTCTTTTTTTGGTGAATACGACTTGACATTCTTTTGCTACTTTAATGTTACAATTATGCAGGATGAGTACATGAATTTAGGCACATTGGAGTCCCGGTTGCATAGTTTGATCAAGCGTCCATCTCTTAATAATCAAAATCCAGTCAATCCTAATTCAATGACACAACGATGATTCCAACTCCTGGATTGTCGCATAATGGGAGTTCGACCATTATGGTGATATCTTCTTTCCTCCGAACACCCTTATTTCAAATTATAGCTGCATAAAATGCCATTCAAGTCATAATACATTATTTTATATTCCTTGCTCTTGTTAGCATCCACAAATTATCATAACTTAATGCCTATATTTTCTTTTCCTTCTTTTTCTGTCGTTATTATTTGAGTAATTTCTTTTCCTTTCTAATTAATCACCTCTATCAATACATAGCATAATTGACGTAGTCTTGTTTCCATTCAGTGGAAGAACAGGAGGAGAAGAACGTGAGATATCTGACTAGGGAGAACTCTCTAATAATGAAGTTTCGTTACTTGAAGCTTCTAAGGAGTCCTCAACAAATTGGGCATGGTTTAATCATCATTTCTTGTGAAACCTTATATGTTATGGGATGTTATTCTGAATTTGCTAGTGAACTCGTGGGATGACAGAGAGATCCAAAGGCGTGAAACTTAACTGTTCATGTGGTAATTAATGGTTTGCAATTTGTTTATGTGCCTGGTCATGTGTCATGTTAAGTATTCCAAGCTCTGTTTAGACAGCATTCGAGTAATGTTCGATGTTATGAAACTTATAAAGCCGGTGCCCCCTTGTATTATGGAACTAATGCTGATTTCTCGCAAGTTTTAAGTATTGTCATGTATCTTGTGAAGAACTGTTTGGTGCTCCTGAAAAAAGTGTTATTCTTGTATTCGGCTATTTACCATCGAGTATGCTGTAGTCAATGTATGACCATTTTGTGAGAGCTAAAACACCCTGTTGTCTTGAACTAAGTCTGTGCCTATACTAAGTTTTCTTTCCTACACTCAGAGTTGATTATATTTAGTGGCATTGCGACAAGCCTAGTATGTCAGCTGGAGCTGGCTTAAGGAAAAAATCGGTTTGCAAGATTTGGGAGCCACGGCCACCCGTATTATCTCCAACCAATACCTCAAGCACCAAACTATTAGTTCAGCACTGGTGATCAATGTCTCAACAAAGATCCAATTCAATGAGTTGAGAAACCTGACCCACCATAGAGAACTTTTAGATTTTTTGTTCGCTTGTGTGACCCGAAGTGCACATCAAGATGATCCCGAATCAATAAAATCCAATAGATGATTACGTCCTGGTGCAGGATCCTGGTCAGTTTGAAGAAAACTCAAACCAGCCGGGGATATAAGTTCAAGTGCGCGGCTGCGTCATGACTTCATTTAATATAAAAACCTATACATACACTAAATGAATTCATTTAATTCTTTATTAGGGAAAAAGAAAGGAGTTGGCTCCAATCTGGCTCTTTGCACCTTACTAGGCGAATTAAGGGGCACTGACCCCACAATAATATGTGAGCCCCCATCCTTCGCACGCACTCTGTACGCACTACAAAAGGAAGAGTCCTAGCACGGTCAAAACCGGTCAAATCTTTGTGTGCAGTTATGAGAGGCCTTCAAGGAAGGAAATTCGATCAAAGATAAGAAAACGTGGGATTTCTTTCCTCGCATCTGATCAGCGATGATTTCTCCAGTAAAAATCGTTCTCAATATTACGGATTTCGGATTGGATTTCGCACGAACTCAAAGTTCGAGATATAATTTGACATAAATAGAATTGAGACCATCGTAAATCGTCGCAATCAATCCGATTGATCTCCGAATTTGAGATCACTGCCTACTGGCGCCGTCGCTCTTCTCGTCGGGGATCGCACATCGCTTCAGGTTCGTCGATCCCCGATTTCGTCCTCTGACGGGGGGATTCCGTATCTCATAAAAGGTTCCTGTTTCGCACCGCTGACGGTTCTCCAGTCCTTCAACCCGTCGTCTCCCGTTATCAAAGCTTTGATTTTCTTTTTTTTCCAGCATCCGGATGTGAATTTCTTCCCAATTTTTCTCCCTCTTGCCGTGCTCGAGAGATTCTCGAGAGAGTGATGCTGAATGTCGTCTCCTTTTGCTTGCTTTGTCGATGCTCTATATAATCTCTTGTCATGGCTGCCTGCACTGGTACCTGGCGGTGCTGGGTGTGGTTTGTTAGCTGTGGATAGAGGTTTTTTTTTTGTATGTGGGCACCAGGTCGGGCATGCGTTGACCCTTTGCGAGTTTGAATGATCACAGGAAGAGTGAGCGGGAGCTTTTTGTAGATTGATGTGATGAACGTGCAGGCATATATGTCGGGGCATGTATCTAGTCGATCGGGCCCTCAGTTGCTTGGGGTGTCCCAGCAAAGTGGCAATGTTGTCCCGAATATGGTAGCTGCAGGCGGTGGTGCCCCTCCTGCTGCATTCGGCGCGGACACGGATCTTCTCAGGGCTCGGAGCTATATGCAAGAGAAGATGTAATCTAATCTGGAGCACTTGTTCTTGTGCTTTACTCTCCACAGTTCCAGTGGTCCTTGTTTGCTGATTGAACTTTCTACTGTCCTTTTCAGCTTTGTTCTCTTAGCACAGCGGCATCAGCAGCCAATTAATGACTCCCAAATGCAGAAGCTGAAGGATATTGTTGTGCGCCTGGAAGACGGTCTCTTCAAATCTTCTCACTCAAAGGTCTTCCCATCCTCATCATTTCTCGCCTCTTCTTTTTTGTAAAAGTACAAAAAGCGGCGGATGATTGCCCTTTATTGGGTTTTTTTTAGTGTTTTACATTTTATATCCGAGAAAGCCAATAATCTGTTCATTTCTCTTGTCTGATTTCACCTGTTTTTTCTTGTGATTTTCAGCATTCCCTTTTCTTTTTTTGGTGGATACGACTTGCCATTTTTTTGCTACTTTAAAATTACAATTATGTAGGATGAGTATATGAATTTGGACACATTGGAGTCCCGGTTGCATAGTTTGATCAAGCGTTCATCTCCTAATAATCGAAATCCAGTCAATCCTATCTCAATGACAACGATGATTCCAAGTCCTGGATTGTCGCATAATGGGAGTTCGACCATGACGGCAACAACTTCAGTGGATGCACCTATGAGTAATATAGCTGGGAGTAGCAGCGTGCAGCCAACGAATGCAAACACGGGAAGCCTTATGTCAAACAGAATTTATCCAAAGGCATGTGCTCTCTATAATCTCTTGTTATGGCTGTCTGCACTGGTGCCTGGCGGTATTAGTTGTCGTTGTTCACTGTGAATAGAGTTTTTATGTATGCTCAGGCATGTGTAGACCCTTTGCGAGTTTAAATAATTACAGGAAGAGTGAGAGCTTTTGTAGATTGATGTGATGATTGTACAGGCAGATATATTGGGGCATTTATCTTGTCAATCGGGCACTCAGTTGCCTGGGGTGTCCCAGCAAAATGGCAATGTTGTCCTGAATATAGTAGCTGCAGGCATCGGTGCCCTTCATGCTGCGTTCAGCGTGGACACGGATCTTCTCAGAGCTCGGAGCTATATGCAAGAGAAGATGTAATCTAATCTAGAGCACTTGTTCTTGTGCTTTAGCTTCCACAGTTCCATTGGCCCTTGTTTGCTGATTGAACTTTTTACTGTCCTTTTCAGCTTTGTTCTCTTAGCACAGCGGCATGCACAGCCAATTAATGACTCTCAAATGCAGAAGCTGAAGGATATTGTTATACGCCTCGAAGACGGTCTCTTCAAATCTTCTCACTCGAAGGTCTTCCCATCCTCATCATTTCTCTCCTATTCTTCTTTGTAAAAGTACAAAAAGCGGCTCATGATTGTCCTTTATTGGGTATTTTTATAGTGTTTTACATTTTATATCTGTGAAAGACAATAATCTGTTCATTTCTCTTGTCTGGTTTCACCTGTGTTTTCTCGTGATTATCAGTATTTCCTTTTTTTTGGTGAGTAGGACTTAACATGCTTTTGTTACTTTGAAATTACAATTATGTAGGATGAGTATATGAATTTGGGCACGCTGGAGTCCCGGTTGCGTAGTTTGATCAAGCGCCCAACTATTAATAATCGAAATCCAGTGAATCCTAATTCAATGACAACGATGATTCCAACTCTTGGATTGTGGCATAATGGGAGTTCGACCATGATGGCGACATCTTCAGTGGATGCACCTCTGAGTAATATGGACGGGAGTAGCTGCATGCAGCCAATGAATGCAAACACGGGAAGCCTTATGTCAAGTGGTGTCATGCAAACACAGGAATCCTTATGTGAAGCCTTATGTCAACTTGGATTGTAAATGAACATTTTCATTCAGATGTAGACCTTATGCAGGATGTTTTGCTATGTTTTGAAGTTGGGGTATAATTTGAACGATTTTCCTGTTTCCCAGTATATCAAGGAAGATATATACACCTACGCACTGGCGCTGATGATCAAACATTCACTTGGAACTTCGACCAGAAAAGGATGAGAATGCAAAACAATAGGGGATTTATTCACATTTCAGAAAATGTTACAGCTAAAATATTCAACCTGTCATTGCCTATGAAGGAACAAAAAGAAGCACGACACACAACAAACCTAACCTGTGGGACTCTGCGTGTAAGAATGAATCACATGAAGTACCCCAGCTACTCAAGATTTTTCCAGTGATCAAACATACCTGCTTTCGGAGTAAAACCAGCGTCAGGTAAATCGCCATCTCTGCACATGATGCTGCATTTCCCGTGATGTCACCTGAAATTCTGGCAACTTTTATTCCATTTTTGGTGGCAGCGTCAATATCAACACCTTCATGAAGATGTAAATGTTGGATACTAAATTCATTTAAGATCTAAGAAAACATAGTAATAACACTGACAAAATAAACAAAACTCGGGAGATTATCACCTTCCAGACCGACACCAGATTGCATTATAAGCTTCATCTGTTTCGCTCAAGCTATAGTATCTGAGTCGAGGCGCTTGTTCTTCACCACACAAATATGGTAGTTTCCTATAACATGTGGCACATCATCAAGGGCCACCTCATCGACCTACGAAAATGGAAAACAGATGAACGAATGATCTTCAAGGTGCAGCTAGATACAAAATTTGGAAACATATGAAACAGTAAGTCCTTACACTGCCATAAACCCAAGCACACTGATTAACAAGGATATATCTACATTTAAACGTAAGACCAAACCGAATGTGCAAAGTTGAACATGCTTTCTATTCCTAGTCTGTTATTTATCCAAAGGCATGTGCTGGCGATAATGGGATCGTTACGGCAAGTTTAAGTAGGACCCTGACAAGAGCAGATTGGTTTTTTATTTAGCCAAGTAAAAATTTCATCGCTTACTGCAGTGTCTCAAAGTATACAATTCTACTATCTTACAACGATCAGAGGCAGAAACGGGATATCACTACAGTGCAATAGGTAGTTGAAATCTGGCTCTACCAATGGACGTGAAAATAATTGGCCGGCATCGAGACCTCAAGTCAATGCAATCGAATCCCTTTTTTCCGCTCAAAACACATCCAGCTGACTCCATCAACCACTTGCAACCGAAGATAGTGGAACATTAAGCATTTTCTTTCATATACCGTAGGGGAATCAGCATCTTCAGAAGTCCATGCAATTAATGATGGCATGCGCGTATGACCATCATGCACCGCCACAAGAAAAGATGACCATAGCTTCTGTCTTCCCTCCTTCTTCTTTTAATAACAAAAGGACAAAGAAAGCCCACAAAAGTTGACCAGAAGGGAGGAAGAGAAGTTCGGTGCCCACGTTCTTCTTTTACGGTCATGCATTCACATCATGTGCATGCATTGAAGATGAAGAAGAAAAATGGACGTGGAGGCATGCACATAAGCCCATGCGCAGAAGATTTGTCCATCTTCTCCACGATTTGCGCTGTTCTCTTTGAATGCTCCACGGATGTTCTTTTCCTTTTCAGAGTATTAATAAATGTTGAGCATGCGGATTGAGTATCGTGTACGGATTCAAACTCGAGACATAATTTAACAGGTCTGAACTTGGATAAATAGTTATTGGCTCAAGTAGACTTTGGTATGATTGTGAGACGCCAGGAAGTAGGGCCTGCAAAAGAGGACGCGGGTGACGCCTTCTTCACTGGCTCCGTTCCCATTTCCCTCCACTTCCGTTGAGCTTGTGAAGCTGTAACTCGGAGTTACAGAGAGAGAGAGAGAGAGAGAAGGCAGGGACGTTGACGTACTTACAACTGGGGACTGGTGAGGTGGAGAAAGAGACGGAGTTTGCAGCCTCCACAATCTACACCAAAGCACAGAACATTCCGCGATGACAGACTAACTCATAATCCGAAAGGATGCTATTCAGTTCGATCGAGCGAGCTAAATTCAAGGAAAAGACGGTAACAAATCGATCGCCACTGCATTTTCGACATAGACTAGCCAATCAAGCCGAATCATGTCCAATCGCAGGTAACTAAGTACGCTGATCGAGTTGAGCTGGGACATGAACGGCAGATATCAGTAGTAAGCGAGAGAGAGGAAGCCGTCGTGATAGACCTTGCGCTTCTTCTGCTTCAGGTGCTTCGTGAAGGCGACGCTCCACTTCTCGGGAGCATCATCCAGGGCGGTTTCTGCATTTGGGGGGATGAAGAAGAAGAAGAAGATCTTCCATGGATTTCGAGAGCTGCGAGAGTGACACCGCCTTTGAGAGCTTAAATAGTTATGGCCGGAGATGAATAATTTAATATGAGTTCAAAGGCCAAGTCACTGCGCAACCACACACTTTGCGTGACTTTCTCAAACAAACTTTTGATTCGATTTTAACTCACACCGCGAGCTAAACAAGAAAGCCTCTTAACAGAAGAAGCATCTTATTTAGCACGATAGCATCAAGCAAACTCGTGATTCGTCCTTTAATCAAGAAAGCCTTTATACCTTCTCAAGTCTCTGTTATAACCCTCCTGAGAAGTTTAATCAAATTCTGTTGGGGGGAAAAGATCCCAAAGTGTCCATCGATAATTTTGTTGGACCAACATTTATGCAAAAGTTTCAGCCATTGAATTATGTGCCAAGTAGGAATTATCTGTTTTTTTTTTCTAGCTTTGGACATCCAACGCGGAATTTCGTCCCTCTCTTGACCCTCGCGCGTGTTCGGTGCATTTTGTGCGGGATAATGTGACCGATTATATAACCAATGCTGGTCTTGAGATTTTTTGCTTGTCATAAGTGATGACTTATTTGCACATCGGTGGTAATCTCTTGGAAGATTACTCCATGCTTTTCTTCTTGGGGTGCTTTTCTTGTGTCGGTGGATATAGAATATGTGATTATCAATGCAATACGCAACTTTCTGAGAACTTATTCCTTTCCTCTCTTCTTCGCAACTCGCAGGTCTATATGTGTTCAGAGCTTGGTAACGCATCATAAGTGAATTCTCAAGTCATTCTCTCTCGTAATCTCCACTGATCATTCTCAAGTAGTACAATACCAATGGCCGAGTCGGTTGTTTCGTCCGTGGGGCAGACAATAGGAAAGCTGCTCATCGACCAGGCCAGATTCTTGTGGGGTGTGGAGGGCAAGGTTGGGGACTTGCAAATGGAGCTGAACCTGATCCGGTGCTTGCTGAGGGATGCGGACACGAGACGAGAGCACGACCAAGCTGTCGGAGAATGGGTCGCGCAACTCCGAGACGTTGCCTATGATGCCGAGGACGTCATCGAGCGATACATCCTCAGAGTTGCGCCGAAGAAGGGACGAAACATCAACATAGTGTATGCTTGCTTCATGGCAAAGTGCACGTGCGTGCACACTCATGTGGTGGGGACAGAGATCGAGGGCTTAAAATCCAGAATTTCCGATATTGGAAGCAGGATGCAGAAGTATGGCATACAATCTGTGAAGGAAGGGGAACGTGAACACGCGAAAGCTTCCACGCCGAAACAGACTTACGACCATTTCGAGGAGGATTTTGTTGGGAGGGAAGACAATATTAAGGAGTTGGTGAAAGAGTTGTTGAAGGATGGAAAAGAGCACAGAGTTATTTTTATATGGGGAATGGGTGGTTTAGGTAAAACCTCACTCGCTAGGCAAGTCCTCGCTCTTGACGAAGTGAAGAAGAATTTTGATTGTTTCGCTTGGTCTTACGTATCCCAAGAATACAATGTGAAAGGTATCTTGGTGGAAATTCTTGTTAATTTGATCCCTCATCAGAGAGAGAGGGTTATGAACATGATAGATCAAGAATTGTTTAAAGCTCTATACAAGATTCAACAAGAGAAGAGATGTATTGTGGTTCTTGATGATATTTGGACCAAACGGGCATGGAATAGTCTTCGAGCTGCATTCCCAGTCAAGAACACAAGAAGCAAGCTAGTGATAACGACCCGCAATAGAGAAGTAGCAGAGTATATTGATCCTCAAGGTTTTTTTCATGAACCTCAGTGCTTATCGGACGAGGAGAGCTGGGAGTTGCTGATGAAGAGAGCGTTTCCTAAAACGAAAGGTAAGGCTTCTCTAAGGATATTATCCTACCATATAGTAGCTTCAAGAGATTATAAAGCTCGTTGATTTCGATTTATGGCGCTTCCACAGGGTTAGCTGTTGGACTTTCGCCTGTTGGACCAAAAGTTGGTGAAGGTATTACTGTGGGGCAAGCTGTAGAAGGTATCACAATACAGTCAGAGGTGGAGGGACAAAGACAAGGTGCTTCATTATTCAATCTGGTCTCTTGGAAGGTTTAACAATTTATAACTTGATATCTTCTACTGGAGTTGGAATGATTGATATATGGAGTAATAGGCATCAAAATATTGATAGTTGGGAAATGATATGCCTCTTTTGCTTCTTAATAGCTAGCAATTGTACCTCTAAACAAACATCCACAACTTTGCTCCTCCTTTCCTCTAATGAGGATGACTATCGAAGAGGCTTTTATATGGCCAACATAATAAGCGGTTTTGATAGGATTTATGAAATAATGTGAAACCTAGCTATGTTACTTCTTCCATAGGCTTCATCTCAGGTCCACCTTTTATGCATTTGCAAATAGTTGGCGTAATAATAAGATTTGAGATTGTTAGGAAAATCATGACTCTTTATGCGACAAAATAGAGCAGCAAAATGAAGATTTCACTAGAATGTGTGAAGGAGATTAGTAGCACACTCAAGTCAGGGTAGACTACTATCACACTCGAGTTATTCCTATGTTGCTTTCATTTTTCTTCATCAAGCAGGATTAGTGTTGTTATACATTTGCTTGAGTCACGTAATTCAAGCCACTAGTAAGACAGACAATACATTCCATTCGTTAATTTAGGGTTCTTGATCTTTCAAGCATAGATGGAGGCATATATAAGAACTTTGCCGTGGTCCCTACAGTCTTTCCCCTTACAAAAGCATGAATGAACCGCGAAATATAAAGAACTGTAACATCTTATTTATATATCTAAAACCATATATTCGTCCTTGAAGTTGTCTTCTTATGATAGTTACATCTTTCTCTGATTACAGAGTTGCAATTTATTGCTTGATATTGTGCAGTAAACACTGACGACATGGAGAGGTTAGGATATGAACTCCTTAAGAAGTGTGGAGGCTTACCCTTGGCTGTTTCTGTGCTCGGTGGACTTTTAGCGGTCAACGAGTGGGAAACGGTTTATGAAAAGATCAATTTACATTTTAGTGATACGAGTGATGTATCAAAAGTGTTAGCCTTAAGCTATGACGATCTACCATGGCATCTAAAGTCATGCTTCCTCTATTTGAGTAGCTTTCTGGAGGATGCAGAAATCCCGGTAACGAAGGTTCTTCACATGTGGATTGCTGAAGGCTTTGTGTCGCTGAATGACAAAGAGAGAGAAATTCCGGTGGAACATGTAGCAGAGCAACATTTAACGGAGTTGGTTAAGAGGGGGATGGTTCAAGTACGATTCAACTTGAGTGGAAAGATCAAAACATGCCACCTCCATGACCTCATGCGAGACTTATGCGTCTCCAAGGCCACGCAAGAGAGTTTTCTAAGCATTCTTAACATTCACAAAGACAACAAGCTGGAGGATTGTACTTCTTCGATGGCAATAAAAGTTGAGTCAACTTGCAAAACACGAAGGCTTTCTCTCAATATGCACGAGAGTGCTAAAGGAAACATGATTTCGAGCATAAAATCAATGGAAAGGACTATGCTCCACCTTCGAACTCTCATGTTCTTCGGACATGTCAATAATGAGTGGAAGCAATTTCAACCTATTTTCATCAACTGTAAGTTCCTTAGAGTTCTGAAGCTGGAGCGCCTTCCAAAGATGAAAGGAAATTTACCTAAATCAGTGGGGGACCTAGTCCATTTGAGATTCTTAAGTTTTGCAGGAAGTTGGTTCAAGGGCTTGCCTCGATCTTTGGGAAACCTTGTATGCATGGAATTCTTGAACCTACATTTTGTATCATGTGATATGGTAATTGTGCCAAATGTGTTGTGGAAGATGAAAAGGTTGAGGTGTCTCCAGCTTCCCATCGTGTTTGCCGTCCAGGAGAAATCCATTGTGCCCAATGTGTTGCGGAAGATGACAAAGTTGAGGGGTCCCCACCTTCCCATCCTGTTTGCCATCAAGGAGAAATCCAATGGGGATCGGAAGAAGTTGCGGTTGGACACTTTGAAGAATTTACGGACATTGAGAAACTTTTGTCCGGATAACTGTGATGTGAACGATGTAGGTAAACTGACAAATCTGCAAAAACTAACTGTTATTCGTTGTCAAGAGTCGGAGATAATTCCAAAACTTGCTGAATTCACTTTAAAACATCTTCGATCCTCATCTTTTAGATTCTCAGGCCGTGATCGTTCATTCACCGAAGGTGAATTATCTCAAATGTCAAGTTGTCACCATTCTTGTACGCTGTCCATACATGGAAAAATAGACAAGTTACCGGAGCACAAGAATCTACCCCAGCAACTGAGGAAGCTAGTCTTACTCTATTCCATGCTCGAAGAAGATCCGATGCCGATATTGGAGAAATTGCGTCACTTGGTTGTTCTCCTGCTGGGGTCTTGGGCTTTTGTGGGAAAGAAAATGGTTTGCTCTGCAGGAGGCTTTCCTCAGCTCAAGCAGTTAGTTCTTTCTGATTTGTCCTATCTGGAGGAGTGGAGGGTCATTGAAGGAGCCTTGCCTCATCTTTCTCGATTGGGGATCAGCAAATGTCCCAAATTGAAGATTTTGCCTCGAGGGATCTCCACATATGATTGTTCGGGAGACGTGTTTGATGAGCTTTGGAGGCACCCTGACTTGGGGATAGTGCCTTGGTAGACTAATAATTAATTTGAAAGGCCAAGTAGGGCATTTCTACTCTGGCATGAAGCAGCCGTATAATAATTTTTTTTCCAGTGAAGTTTGTAATGGGCTAATCAGCAATCATATGACATTTTGGATCAAATCTTGTGTCTATGCAAATGGAGCAATCCTACAAACTTTCCGGTCTTTCTTGTCGGCTGGCGTAGTTGGCAATGTGAGTGCTATTCTCACTCCCTCTCCTCTCTCTATCTCTCTCTTAATTGTCTTTCTACTTCATTTTTTTTTTGGTAACCCAGGGAACCCCCGCACGGCCGACAGCCGGGAAGTAAACCCTGGGGGCGACACGTGCTAGTCACCACACACGTGCCACCGGTTAAGTCACCCTGCGGCACCCGGGATTCGAACACTCAACCTTTTGCAAGAGGAAGAGTGCGCGCTCCAGCAGCGCCACCCAGGCGGGTGGTGTCTTTCTACTTCATTCGTAACTCCTTTACGTGAAAAGAAGTTTTCGTCTTACTTTATTAAATAAATAAATTATATCAAAATATTGATGATAATAATATTGTATTTGTTAATTCATTTGTTCAAGCCATCCCGAATTCTTAAATTTACATCGTAACCGTTGTCTAACTTTAAGTTAAGTAGTACGCACACTAATTATATCCGTATATTCCTTTATTTCACGCTTGCTCTTCTCTATTGAGTTAGCACCCTGGCGATATACGCATAATCTTCTCTTCTTTTCTTTTCTTTCTTTTCCCTTTTGAGCGATACAACGAGAATAAAGAGAGAGTTCATCTTTTTTAATAATTTTAAGTTGGCAATAAAATTCAAATTCCTTGGTTGAGCGAAAAAAAAAATCAAATTAATTCGCTCGAGATCGCTCGACAGGGGAACGCTAGAACGCTGAAAGACTACTCATTTCCAGCCATTTGTGCGTAATCGTTTCGAAGCTCACATCACGCATTTCATCATCATAAATTCCATATCCATTCTGCAATTTTGCCCATTCTGTTTCGTTTCCTTTTCCCAATCTTCCTTGCGGACTTCAATGGGGGCGGGGGGAATCTGTCCGCTTCGCTCGCCGTCGAGATGACTCGCGACTTGCTCATGGAAGATTGCCAGGTTCTCCCGAGCGCCGCGAGGGGACAAGGGATGGGTTAAGGGCACGCCGAGTGGAGGTGGAGCGAATTTCATCCTCCTCCAGAGACCTGGACGGGAGGCGTGTGAAGAAATACGAGTCATCGCTCGTGGGGTTGAAGACGTCGCCGCGAAAGCTGCATTGGGGAGGACGGAAGATCCGAGCATTCCATTGCGCTTGCCAGACGTTTGACGAAATGCGCGGGTGAGTATAGAAACTGCGGTACCTAAAGCCGAAATCGGCGTGTCGCTTTCGGAATGTGTGATTCATTTCGTTGAACATTTAAGGATTCTTTTACGTCTGCCTACCTTGTTCTTTCCCTTTGGAAAACAGAGATGAAATTGCTGGATGTAGCGAGAAAGCATATTGATTATTTGTCGATGGGTGACGCGGGCAGCGGCAAATGTTGCTGTCCTCCTGCGATGAGAGAATTTTAGCTTTCTCTACCTGGAATTCTGTTGTGAATTGATTAATCAAGTCAGAAAGATAATATACTCTCCAGCATCAGTTCAAACCTTCGGAGGGTCTCATAAAACCTCTTCTGTGGAGTTGCTAATTTATTTTCTTTTCGATGGTTGTTATAGTTTATCCTATTCTGGGATCGTAGATAGATGTAAAACTTACACTTACCACATCTCCGTGTCGTTTGGCCTTCAAAGTCGGTTCAGTACGGAAACCTCGTGCTTAAAGAAGTGCTGATGTAGATAGTAAACAGTAGAATCGTAGTGCGTTGAAGAATTTTTCCATCTAAAAAGCTGTATTGTGGAGCCCGAATATTTCTACGTCTGTTGGATTGCAGGAACAACCCGAGTGGGAGTTTAAGAGTGGGTTTGTATATTTCCCAGATGGTAAAGCAATCTGCACCTTCAAAGATAATTCCTTCCCTGCAGCTTATCAATCAGACGCTGGGTTACGCAAGAGTGCTGCAGCGGATTGTTTAGGACCTGTGTTTAGGACCTGCTGCCATGCAATCATTTTAGTACTCATATCCATGTCATTTTGTTGAACACAATTTTGTATTTGATCATAGGATATTTTCCTGGCCATACCTGCTTGGAAGAAGCAGATATCGAAACTAGTGTTTTCACATGGAGATGGACTTAACCAATCTAACCCCACGAGTAGACCTAGATACAGTTAGGTTTGACCCGTTGTTATAGTAGAACTGACTCTATGCACACTTGGTGACATCTACTATCTTCATCGGCCAAAGAGTTGCAGGGCATTGACGTGGGAATAGGCCAACTAGGGTTGCTCGTGTCCGGTTTAATTTAAGTTTTAGTTTAGTAGGTTGGAAATAGTCATCGCACCGTCCGTGGGCTTGTGCTTACTCTTGACTGTTGGTATTCGGAAGCCATCTTGCAAGATTGACTTGGACTCCACCGCATAGGAAACTCATGTTAGATTTTTCATTAATGAAGATTATTTCAGTCTGTGTTCTTGTTGTGAATGTTTTGTGAGGAAAGTGTCCCTTGTCCAATTACCTTGCGCCCCATACCAGACGCATAAAGAATGAAATTTTATGCCTTGTCATGTAGCAACATGGAGATATAGTGTTTTAATAAATGTCAAGGAATCACGACACAGAAGTTATTTGATTTGATGTGTGATATTCTTCAAGCAGATCAAATGAGGAGAGCAGGATTTGTGCATCGGGAAAGTTGTGATGATTAAAAACTTAATCTATCTCGGAACACAAGATCTCATGTCTTCATAGCCACGTTTGGAGGGAAAATTGCTGTGACTTTTTTGTTCAAACAAAATTTTATTGAATCTGAAAGTACTTAAAACATCAAAACCCATGTCAAGGGCATCAAGACAAAGTAGATCCCAAAGAGGTTGGGGGGACGGACTATCCAATTTGAAGATAAATTTTTTAGTCGAAAAGCCTTACAAATCCAGTTTACCACACTATTGGACCCTCTTGTGCAATAGGCTAGAGAAATGTTCTTGAATCACCTCATGACCGTGCGAGCTTCCACCATAAGAGCACGTGCTTCCCAATTACCTTGATCTGAGCTGTTAACCACGTGAACTAAAGACAGGTAGTCAGATTCAGCTATGATATCTTCTTCCTTCTTTGCTTCGAGGAGAGAGAGAGATCAACGAGCAAGCCTAGGGTCTTCGAACAGAAAAAAAGTCATGCTTCCTCTATTTGGGTAGCCTTCCATAGGATGCAGAAATCCCTGCAACGAAGATTTTTCACATGTGGATTGCTGAAGGCTTTTATGTCGCCGAATGGATATGAGGAAGAGAGATAAATTCCAGTGGAAGATGTAACAGAGCAATGTTTAACGGAGTTGGTTAACAAGGGGATGGTTCAAGTACGATTCAACTTGAGTGGAAAGATGAAAACTTGCCACCTCCACGACCTGATGTGAGACTTATGCATCTTTAAGGCTACGCAAGAGAGTTTTCTAACCATTCTTAACATTCAGAAGGACAATGAGACGGAGGGTTGTTCTTCTTCGATGACAATAAAAATAGATTCAACTTGCAAAACATGAAGGCTTTCTCTCAATTTGCGCGTGAGCGACGAAGGAAACATGATTCCGAGCATAAAACCAATAGGAAAGACTATGCTCAACCTTCGAACTCTCATAGTCTTTGGATCTGCCGGAGGGAAGTGGATGCAATATCAACATGTTTTCATCAATTGTAAGTTTCTCAGAGTTTTGAAGTTAGAGAATCTTTTTTTGATAAATGGAAAATTACCCGAATCAGTGGAAGACCTAGTCCATTTAAGATTCTTGAGCTTAGTAGGAATTAAATTTATGGGCTTATTGCAATCTATGGGGAACCTCCTATCTATGGAATTCTTAGACCTATGTATGCGATCAAATAATGAGGTAACCATGCCAAATGTGTTGTGGAAGATGAGAAGGTTGAGGTATCTCCGTCTTCCCATCTTATTTGTCGTCAAGGAGGACTTTCATTTTTTCCGGAAGAAATTGCGGTTAGACACTTTAAAGAATCTATGGATATCGAGAAACTTTTGTTTGGAAAACAATGATGCGAATGATGTAGGCAAACTGCCCAATATGCGAAAATTGACTTTTACCAGCATTAGGGGGCCACATGACAAGTTTGAGATATTTCCACAACTTGATAAATTCGTTTTGAAAAATCTTCAATTCTCATCTTTTTATTTCTCGTCCCATGGCCTTTATGATTCACACGCGGAAGATGAATCGAGTAAAATGTCGAGCTATTTCCATCCATGTAAACTGTGCATAATTGGAAAAATGGAGAAGTTACCGGAACATAAGAATCTGCCCCAGCAATTGAGGAAGCTGGTCTTACTGGGGTCCAAACTGGAAGAAGATCCGATGCCAATATTGGAGAAATTGCATCACTTGGTTGTTCTCCTACTATGGGATGCTTTTGTGGGAAAGGGAATGGTTTGCTCTGCAGGAGGCTTTCCTCAACTCAAGCATCTAGTTCTTTGATTGGATGCTCGATTCGGAGGAGTGGAGGGTGGCTGAAGGAGCCATGCCTCATCTTTCTCGATTAGGGATCGGCCCGTCCCAAATTGAAGACGTTACCTGAACTTGAAGGAGTCCACACCCATGACGGTTCTGAAGAAGTTGATCGCGAGTATTGGAAGAGCCGTCGTCTTCGACGGTGGTGAGAAAGAGATATAAGATGTGGGTGGTCACGGGGGGCCCCAGCCGCCCGCAGAGAGAGAGAGAGATGCGGAAAATGGAAAACTTTAATTATTAATATCGCAATAATGCTTTATAAAATTGATATAAGATTATAAATATCCAATCTGGTATTATTATTAGCGAGAACCGACTATTTATTACGGCAATCCTTGAATAAATTATTCCATGCCGTCTTCTCTCTCTCTCTTTTTTTTTTTTATCGCAAATCATTGTTCGTTTCATTTCCCCCTCGCATCCTCGTGGACTTCAATCAGTTGGGGGACTCTCTTTGTTTCGCTCGCTCTCGAGATGGCTCGGGGACTTTTGCTCATGGGAAGACTGCGAAGTTTTCGGGAGCGCCGTGAGGAGAGGCGGAGCGAATTCGTCGACGCTTCTCCAGAAGACGCTGGATGGTGGGAGGGAGGCATACATGAAGGGAATAAGAGTCGATCGCTCGTGGTGTTGAAGGGCGCCATCTGTGAAAGCTGCTGCCATTGGAGGGGAGGGGAGAGGAGATCCGATCACTTCCCATAGTGCTGGTCAGATGTTTGACGAAATGCGCATGCGAGCGGAAACTGGGGGTAACATAAATCTTGAAATCGGCGTGTCGTTTTCGGCTCGGGCAATCGATTTCTCTGTGGATATGTATAGATAAACGATGACGAGAAATACAACAGTGCATTTTGCACGCCCCAGTCTCCTACATTTTTTTTTTGTCATCAGTATCCCCGTCTCCTACATGTAAGGCTGCAAGATATATACTTAAAAGATTCTTTCATGTGCGCTTACATTACCTCTTCCCCTTTGAGCAACGGCAGCAGTGAAATTGCTGGATGTAGTCAGAGAGCATATGATTATATGTCAATTAGTGACGCACGGCAAATGTTGCTCTTCTCCTGCGACCAAGAACTTGCGGTATTTGTCATGGAGGTAAATATTATGTGAGAGGATTTTGGCTTTCGCTGCCTGGATTTCTATTCTCGATTGATTAACTAAGTCGAAAAGATGATATCCGCTCCAGCATCAGTCCAGAAATTTCTTTTCACCTTAATTTTTTCCTAAACTCCAGATTGAGCTCTGTGAACGTGTGATTTCGCTTTCTATCTTTGCTGCATAAAGCTCTCGAGACCGAGCAGAATCGATGATATCTGGGGTTTGCAATTTCGTGGAGTCTTGAGTGATCCAAATCCATATCATTGCATGTGCTCTTTGCTCTCTTAGTGAGATTCTTTCTCTTGTTTTTTGCTTCTTCTTTTTTGGAGTTGCTGTTTGGCAATGCTCTACGTGATCAGTGAATTGACAGAACAAGAGGAAAAGTTTGCTAGCGTTGGCAATAGCTGTTGTCATCAGCAGATGAAGAGCTCTGACTTTTGCAAAATAAACATTTCCGGGATTATAGCCTCAGCTTTGTGGGAAGGGAATGGTGAGATAAGAATATGGGAAGGACAACAAAAAGAAGAAAGTACGTCTTCATGATTTGGCAGGATGGTGAAAGAGAATAGAGACGGAAAACATTCTCTTTGTTACAATGAAAATTAGAACTAGGCCGAGATGGTGTCTTGGAATTGGATAATGACAGTCAATGCACGAGGGTGTGAATTTGAATCTGATTGCTTCATCTTCGTTGTAACAGGTGAAGATACTCTTAAACTTCGGTATGATGGATGCTTCCCAGTTGCCTGCTTCAGTTTCTGCTCCTCAGGAAGCTTCCAATTATAATGAGCTCTCCGTGAAACAGAGGTTGAACTTTTTAGATAGCCTGAAGGTACTTCATAATACACCTGGAGCTTTCTTCAGTACAAAACTACTGCCATACTTCTTCTGGTATTTGATGTAATTTTCCTTTATGTTCCCATTTTCCACTTTCATATCCATATGTGGTCACGAACAAGTTACTTTCCTCTACCTTTTTCGCGTATTAGATCATCAAATTCCTCGTGATCTAGTCTACGTCCTGAACAAATATCAGGGTGAAAAGGTTCGGATTCGTTATGCATGCTAATCGTAGCCTTTTTCACCAATCAGGACCCGAAGGATCTTAGGAAGCAGTTATACTCGGCAGCTGACTATTTGGAATTGTCTTACAACAGACATGATCAGAAACAATTGGGAGATAAATAGGTTTTCACTCCATTGTCGTGTACCGGGTTGAGCATTTCTTCCTGTTGCACATCTGTTAAATCGCCTCGACAATATTGTAGAGTGGTGAACACATTAAAAGATTATGCAACGAAGGCTTTCATAGACACTGTGGATCACTTGGGCTCCATGACTTATAAGGTCAACTGTCTCCTGGATGACAAGATTGAGGAAGCATTTGCAATTGAGCTCAGATTCTCTTGCGCTCTACAGGCGTGCAATATAATTAGCTTTTCCTTGTTTTGTAGCGTCAAGGATGGGAAGAGCATGCATACCCTCTGATCTACCGTGTGCAGGGTATAGCATATTGCAGCTGATCATGAAGAATTAAGTTCTTGAAAATCTGAAATTACTCCAGATACACTCCATAATGTGCCAGATTATATCACATTGTGACATACTAATTATCGTGCTTCGACAATAGTATGGAAAATGGCAGGGAGAACTGCCATTTCTCGTGCCACCAACTTATTTATCACAAGTAGTGATATTACTTTCAACACTGTTCCTGTATTTTAGAGACATTGACGTGTGAGACGTTCATAGACCATGGAAGCCTTTGTCAGCAATCACTAGCAATAATGTTGAAAATATATATCGAGTTTGAGCTCAAAGTGAAATTTAAATATTCTGAATTGGATATTTTGCGGACATTCAAAATCGAGCAAAGCAAAAGAGACGTGAGTTTTCTAACGAAGTTGGAGTCTTCGGCCACTGAAAAGAAAAAAGGAAAGTCCAATTGTGTTAGAAAAAGGAAGGAAACACTACTTGAAGTCGGCCAATGAAAAGTCAAAAGAGGAAAGTTCAAACTTTGACTAGTTGAATGAATAACATGATTTTCCACCCAATCCATCTTGACGTGGGCTTCTGAAGGTGTTCTTCTTTTGGCTATAAATATATTCAGTGGGCACTTTAGGCGTGGGTTGTTGATAAATATGTGAAGTTACTCTTGAAGCGCCGCTTGTGCGCGAGTGCTTGGCGGTGGACAATCTTCATGATTTTGTTCGTGAAATTATAGCAAGAATTCAAGTATTAATAGCGATTAAATCTTGTGTTAAGATTTGTGTATAATTTTTTTGCGAGATTGAGAGATTATTTCGCGAGTAATTATACTACGTGAGTTATTGGGTGTAATTGAAGCTTAGAAAATACTTAGAGTATTTGAGTGATTCAAGTGTGGTTGTAATCTCTGTTGTATCGCTTGATCTATAGTGGAAATTCGTGCTACTCTCCCCATGGATGCAGGTCACTACGATCGAATCACATAAATCTGGTGGCCGATTTATTTTCTTATTCTGTCAATTTCATTGTTCAATCGCTTGACTTCCGTAACAAATAAGAACTCTGAAGCACCACATGCGATATATCTTAACAGGCACACTTCCCTTAACATAATTTATCATTTGGTTTATTAAGACCAAAAATTTGGAGTTGGCTCATGCTTAAGAACTTTCTCGGTTTCAAAAGCAGCTCAGCACACTCTCGACTTGAATGCTCCATTTTGCCATACGTAACATTTACGTCATGTTTTCATACCCTACGAGTGTATTACACATCGCGTAGTTGGAAAAGTTCCTAATGCCAACTTCATTTTCTGACGAGAAAAACAATCCACTTTCCCATTTCATATTCAACTCACACGTTTGGATTCTCTTGTCGATAGATCTACATCTCCAAATCCTTATGATGCGAAAAGATGAGTAAGCAGCAATGAACTCCAGTGCAGCTTAGCTAATAGGTTTTTTTTCTTCTTCTTGTTGCGGACATGTCTTGAGGACATGATCCTTTATGACTGAATCTCTTCTGAATTGCGATTATGTTCCCACATGAACATCCAGTACCCGTCGGAACCCCAAAGATCCACTTCAGTGTCTGCCCATGTTGAGAGGAATTGGAGAACGGATATTGAGCTATAGTCCAGCAAAAACAAACGTCTCTTCAATGCTTAGCATGCGGAAGTCAAGAGAGGACAGCAAGTTATACAAGTTCTTGGACAAGAATTAATAAGAACAGGAGATAAAGGAAAGTAGATAGAACCACATCTCAGTTTCGTTACATAGTGTGACCTCAGCTGTATTTGTAAGCTGGCTTAAGCTATTGAGAATAATTTTATGACAGCAAGAAACTGAACGAAAATAAAGTCCAGACAGAATTTCTACAGGGTATTTTAAATATTTTTTCGAAACTTTATTAATTTTTTCTTCTCTTTATTCCTTTTCATTTTTTTCTTCTCTTTTCCTTCTTTCCTTTTCTTTTTTTCTTTTCTTTTTTTTTTTTCATTTTTCCTTATTTCCCTCCACCAATCATTAGTCTACTTGATGACCAGCGAGGGCGAGTGAGGAACCTTGCCGACCACAGGCGAGGTCGATGCTCGTGAGGGCCGGGGGAGGGGCCGGACTTGGCGAAGGGCGGCCCCGTCCCACCCTCGCCAAAGGCTGGGCGCGAAGGCGAAGATATGAAGAAGACGAACATGAGGGACATGCTCGAAGTTGAATCCCCAAGAGGACCTCCTCTGCTTGGGATTATAGAAGGAGAAACAATGCCTGCCCGTGAAATTCGCTAGCATCATCTCACTGTCGATCTGACCCGTACATCTCACCCTCCTCAGCGTCGTACAGTCCGCGAAATTCTCTGGAAATGCTACGAGGTGAATCTCGTATCTCTTCATCCACTTTCTGCTGCTCGGACCCAAACCTCAAATATGTCTCGCCAAGGAATGATTTACTGGCCAGCGATCCTCTCACCTCAAACAACCCTGTTTCGCTCCCAGCACCTTCGACTTCGAGGCCCGTAGTACAGAGAACTCTTCCTTTTCAAGGTCAAATGAAACTATCTCCGGATCAATTCGTCCGGTAAGGGCTGGGCGAGGTGCCCTCATCGGATAAGCGAGGCGCCCAACCCTTGTTGGCCCTTGCCAAAGGCCAGCTAGGGCCGGCCTCGCCCCTTGCCTTGCCGGCAACCTTCACCGGCCATCATGGAGGCTGGCCACTAGCGGAGGTAAATAAGGAAAAAGGAAAAGTAAAGAAAAAAAGGAAAAGAGAGAAAAAAAAAGAGAAAAGGAAAAAGAAAAGAAAAGATTAATAAAAAATTGAAAAATGTTTTAAAAAATGTCCATGACAACATTAGTCATGCCACGTAGGATGGCCAGTGTTCACGTCCACAATTTCTAGCCTAAATTGGACGAATTGACTCAATTTATATCAATATGAAAATATTTAGCTGTCGCGACCTAAAATTTCTCTCAGGCTAATGGATTATTAAGACTAAGCTTAACTCGGGCCCTCCCAAGCCCTACCAATTCGCAACTTAGGATTTAAGTTTTTAACATGCAAAATTTTTCATGCTTGGAGTCGCCACTAATCTATTTGTGGTAGGTCGATTAGAAACCTAAATAAAACATAGGGAGATATGCTTTATTCCTACGAACCAGAGATTCTAAGCTCGGGGACTTGATTACACTAGATCTAGTTTAACGCCCTTTCGGTACCTTTTCTTTTCAAAAATATTTATGCAGACAGTCTAGATCCATTTTAACTTAGTCATTAACATGCGAGGTGATCATGTGGGTGCACAAACCATCAAAGTAACACCCAATAATCAAAACATTAAATAAATTACAAAATTAGGAGAATTACTTACCTCGAAGCAACGTAAGCATCTGCATTGTTAGCTAGAAAATCACATCAACAATCCTAATATGATTTCTAATTAGCAAGCAATTCACTCAATATTTTTTAGGATTTTCACTTATTTAAATGAGAGCTAACCTATATGTAATGACGTGCAAAAATTAACATGCGATTAATGCAGCCTAACGTGCAAACTATATGACATGCGACAATATGACCTATTTCTAATGACGGGCAAATGATTTATTTTTGGTATTTTTATGAAATTCGGAATTAAAAATGCCAATTATCTAAACATGCAATTTTAAACTAAAGAAAGCAAATTAACCTATTCTAGAACAATCTTTTTGGTATTTTTTTATCGAAATTCGAAATTAAAATCAACCCGAAATGAACTATCAAGGTTAGAATAATATCTAATTAAACTAGGAAACAAGTTATCCTAATTCCTAATTTAAATTAGAAATTATCTTATCTTTCTAGCAAATCTTGATTGTCCTATTCTATTCAAAAAAACATTATCTAGATATATTCTAAACATGCAACATTATCTCCTAAGAAGTCAATTCAAATTGCATCTAATCTTTTTGGCTTTTCTTTTAAAGAAACAAAATCAAATAAGAGATAAACACCACCATCAAATCAATATCCACACAATCCGCAAAATTTTCTTATCAAATTCAAATTAGACAAAGGAATCAAACTAACAGTCATATCTATAGGGTTATAGATATCGACAGAAAGTTGATTAGTCAAATTTGAAAAGCGAATAAAATCTATTATCGTATCCAAGTGATTATGGATAAGATAACGATTTTCCGTATCGCCGCGTATCGTACCTTAGGGATAAGGTTGGATAGTCGTCCGGATACGTTGCTAAATTAGGCAAAATTCCTAATTTTAAGTGTTTCAAATATTGCGGATATTGCAAATATTATCCTAAGATTTAGCAATCCACCAAAGAATATCCACGAAATATTCAAACACCGAAAACTTAGGAAATTAAATATTTTGAAAAATATTCGGGTAATGATCTTACCTAATTTGCGGATATCTTCCAAATTCGAACTCGGTTCCGGATTGAGGCTTGCGGATCGGGACGGTGTGGCTAGCGGCGGGCGCGGCCACGAGGACGGCGGCGGCGGCGGCCTTGCGTGGGATGTCGAGGAGCAACTCGGTTCGCGGTGATTCTCAACTGTGGATGGTAATGCACGATGGTAGTGCTCAACCGGCGATGGTGCACGGTGGTCTCGGTGCAGTTTGGACGTGACGATCTAGCTCGATGGCTTCCACGATGATGTTTTGCTACGACTTTGGAAACCCAGCCTCACGTGTCTCTTGCGTTGAGGGCGTAGATTCTTCTCTCTGGCCTTTTCTCTTGTGGACGTCTTCTCTTTGCAGAGGAAGAAAAATCCCTTCTGGACAAAGATGCGAGAGAGGGACTCCTTCGTGCAATCAGGGGAGATAGACAAAGAAAAGATTCTTTTTTTCCCTTGGTGAAAGCTTCCTCCGTCTTTCTCTCGGCTTGGACCACTCCAGACAAAGACCACCGCTTGAAAGTCTTCTCCTTTTTTGCTCTTTTGGTTGCTCTCTTTCTTTCTCCGAATTGGCTCTTGCGAAGTAATGGAATACTAATCGTGAATTTTCTGATGAAGACCACCCCAGACCAGCAACGTTAGACACGACACAAATAACTCATCTACTGGCCGACCTCCCTCTCTATTTTTCTCTCTCGCTTTCTTGTCGTGCTCTCAGGAATTGTGTTCTGAAAATTATGAGAGCTCCCCTTGATTATGATGCATAACGACGTATTTATATCGCAACCCTAGGTTAATTGACCGGATTTCCTAGTCCTAATGGGCTTTGGCTTAGGCTTTATCCTTTAATTTTTATTTAATTCCAAATGGGCTAAATTAATTCAGGCTGATTTAAGCTCAAATTAAAATAACCAAAGCCTTCTGGACTTATGAATTTTGGCCTCCAATCGCGATGAATTCTCAGCTTTCTTGCCAGCGCTGGTCCGATGCGGAATGCAATTAATCTATATGAGCCTAAATTATATGCTATGCAATTTTAATATTTTTGTTTAGGGGTTAAAATTTAATCCCTAATTTTTCTATGCAATATTTACCTAACGTGATCGTCAAAATTTAGGTGTCGACAAGGATTAAATTAATCTACTTGAAAGGTTAATGACTGAATTGGTACGAATGTAATAGGTTTTAGACATTTTTTATACTTCTCCCCATTATTGATTGGGAGACAGCAAACTAATCCTGGCCATTAAATCAAAGTCTTCTCCTATCGACATTCAGATTTTGCTCGATAAATTCCACAATGCGGCAAGGTCTTGCATTATACTGGGTGAAAAGATAGTCAATCCAAAGCCAAGACTATGGTCCCTCTCCCTTCACTTAGGCTCCTTAAATGTGAAGTTGGCTATTATTTACTTGTAACAAAAGAAAATTCCACTAATGAAACTTGACAGAGTATTGGGATAAGTGCACTGAAAGTCCTAAAATCTATCACAAAAATAAAATTGAGTTCTAAAATTTTCAAAAAGTGCAATTAAGTTTTAAAACTTATAAAATTGGTACAATCAAGTACTTCCATTAACTACGTTCAACTTGATTAACGGAAAAGGTTGACATGGTTATTATTATTATTTTTTCTATCCTACATGGTGATGATGTGGCTTTTTTTAAAAAATAAATGAATATATTCCATTGAGGTTCAATTTTACTGTCACTTGTTCAAAAAGAATTCTACATCAGCGTTGTATCTTATTTAATCCTTTATTTCCAGCATATGTATGTGGCAATATGAGTGGAATTATCTCTAGAAAAGTCATATAGCAGGGGTGAGACGCTCAACGGGTCAAGAGAGTTGGACGTGAATGAAGAGAAGCTCTTGGTTGAAGAATTGATATGATCAAACTTCAAGAAAAGAATGCTTCAGAAAAGGAAATCACCATCGCTTTGAAGAATATGGGCCCGCAGAGGTTTGCTTGTTATTAATCGAATTGTAAACAATGCAATTGATGATCAACTCAACTGAAAGTTACATCTTTTAATTATGAATCTCAAACTCGAGCAAATTAGATGGCTACCTCAAGCTCGGCTTACCCAATGATCATCTCTAAAATTGATTGTATCATATTTATACGTGAAGCATGTCTTTTCTTTTTTCAACAGTGAATTGGAAATTAGACTCTTTTCAGCTATTGGGTGTTATGGTTTCAAAGCTCACGCATACATTATCATAATTGATCCATTCTGCAATTTGCCCTTTTTGTTCGTTTCAATTTCCCTATCATCCCTGTGGATTATTCGTAATTCTGGAAAAAAAATAATTTTGACTCCAATTCAAGTGGGAGTTATTTCAACTCTGTACATAGCGAACTTATAATTGATTGATGACGTTCAAAATTGAACATACAGAGAAAATTCATAGGGAAGGACTGCGCATGAATGATAAAGTGCCAGATGGTTCTCTAAAAGAATGCAGGGATTTTTTTTTTTTGGTCACGATTAATGCAGAGATTAAATAATTTACTTTTTAATGGATCTTTTAACAAATTGGACTAGTATTTTCAGGAAAAAAAATAGAAAATTGGCTCCGATATAGCTCTTGCACCTTAAATCAAAGAGTACAAAGACCAAATTGAACGATGACTAAAAATTTAGGACGAACTTTGATACCATCCTTCCTATTTAAATCTGGAGCCCATTGGCTGAATGAACTTAATGAATTATAGAAGCTGAGCACATGCGTATACAACTTCATTTCGAGCCAATAACTCTAACAAGAGATTGAAGTCTCGTGAAAGCTACATTGTCATAGAACACCGTCATTCTGGAATTTGCCCATTTTATTCATTTCATTTTCCCTCTCATCCTTGTGGGCTTCAATGGCAGAATTTGTTAATTCGCTCGGTGCATAGAGAGCTCGTGATTTGGTCGTAAAAGATGCAAAGTTCTTGCAGGTTGCAAGGGGACAAGGAGAAAATTATCTAAAAAGTCATAAACCTATTGCACTCTTGCCAATTTAGTCCTAAACTTTTTAATTTTGTCAATTGAGTCTTTAACCATTTCATGTTTTGTCAATTGAGTCTATCTGGTCAATTTTGGTTGGAAATTACTGACGTAAACGTTGGCCATCCTATGGGGCATGGCCATAGGATGGCTGGCGTTAACGTAAACAATTTTTGAAAATATTTTAATATTTTTATTCAAATTTTTATTTATTTTTATTTTTCCTTTTTCTTTTTTTTGAAAATTTTAAAAATAAACTATTATTAAAATTATTCACGTTAGCACCGATTGCACCACGTAGGATGACAGACGTCCACATTAGCTATTTCTAGTTAAAATTGGCTAGATTGACTTAATTGACAAAACGTAAAAAATGTTAATGACTCAATTGACAAAATTAAAAGGTTTAAAGCCGAATTGATAAATATATAATAAATTTAGAATTTTTTGGATAATTTTTCCGGAGACAAGCGAAGGGCATGCGAGAGGAGGCGAAATCCAATGCGTCTCACAAGACGCTGATGCGGGAGCCAAGATGAAATGAGAGTCGTCGTTGTCGTTGGAGTCATTGTCAAAGTCAATGCTAAACCAAAGGAGCGAATATCATTGCATTTTCAAGTGCTGGCCACATGTTTGACAAAATGGCCATGTGGATCGAGACAGCGTTCGAGCGCGTGAAATATGAGCCACATGTTGCCTTTGAATCGTCCAATTCTCACATTTCACATGAACAACGACTTAGGAAAAAGAAAATCCGTGATTAAGGAAAAGACCAATCAGCATCTCCAACTTGTATCGATTGAAGGGACGAGAAAATACCTGTGGCCGTGCTCCATGGGACAGCCGGTGTCCCAACAATTTTCGATCAAAATTAACTAAATCGACTCAATTGGAAAAATTTGAAAGATAGTAAGGACTTAATTGATAAAATTAAAAAGTGCAGGACTGAATTGACAAAAATACAATAGATTTGGGACTTTTTAGACAATTTTTTCGGGGACAAGCGGAGCGCACGCGAGAAGAGGCGAGATCCAATGCTTCACAAAAAGACGCTGATGTGGGAGCCAAGATGAAACGAGAGTCGTTTCAGGGTCATCGTCAAAGTCAATGCCAAACCAAAGGAGGGGACACCCTTGCATGTTCAAGTGATGGCCACATGTTTGACAAAATGGCCCTGTGGATCGAAACAGCGTTCGAGCGCTTGAAATAAGAGCCACATGTTGCCTTCGGTTTGAATCGTCCAATTCTCGCATTCACATGAACAATGACGTAGGAAAAAGAAAGACCGCGATTAAGGAAAAGACCAATCCGCATCTCCAACTTGTATTGATTGAAGGGACGAGAAAAAACGGAAGTATATGATGCTGAATTATAGCTATTAGACCATGCCAAACGAATCTTTTGACGGCACATAAGACAAAGATTATGGCTAATTAGCCCGTGTGCCATTACCTCTACGCCATTGCCTATATTTAGTTAGCTGCAGAGAGCGATGAGCTCATTGACCCAAGCCCAGTATTATTGTTGAACGATAATAAAGCTGAATTGTTGTTTCCAGTTGATCCCAGGAACGAGCCGGCAGTTGATCCCAGGAACAAGCTCCGGCTTGTTCGTCGGATCAGTAGCAAATCCTAAGGAGAGATCTACCTCGGTGGGTTGCTCGCTTACTGTTGCCCCGTTTTTGCTTCATACGTTCTGCTTCTAGTTTGATTCTGATTGAGGTTTTTCGCAAATTATTTGCAGGTACTATTTATTATTCAGAGGAAAGAGGGAGTCGCAACTAAGCTTGTGAGTAGCTCTATTCCCAGTCAAATTGACCTTTTTATTTTTCTAGTTTCTGTGCGTTCTAGTTCTTTTTTTATTTTTAAGGATTGTTGTAGTAATCGCATTGGTATTTTGTTGATTTAGAAATTAGATGTTTTACGAATTATTAGGCGGTGTGGATTGACAAGAATAGATATTGGTGGTTCACTTGCTTCCCGCAAGTCGGCGGTGCTAACTGTTATAGTTTAGAGTGAATTTTGTTAACTAGCGGAAGCTTTACGCGGTTTGCGGCTTTCACATGCATGTGTATTTACGTTTAGAGTTGGGATGCTTGAATTCATGCTGTGCTTCGGGTATAATATGATTGTAAGCCCAACTATCAACTTTTACAGTGCATATCTCGACGTTTTTTTTGACAAGTCAGTGATAATTATCCCTTGTTGAGTATAGGCTCTTTCCCAGTAAGATTACTTATAAGAGAAGATAAGAAGATCCAAGATAAAAAAAAAGATCGATTTTTTCGCTTGAAACATGTATGTTTTGACTGAGTGAGATTAGTGAGGGGGTTGACTAGGAAGCAACTGAGGCAACTTTTTGATGACACGAAAAAGCTCTGTTACCAATTAAGTAGCGAGAGTGACTAGTGAGTAACGCACATACCTTAATAGTGGAGGCATGGAGAGAGAGAAAGCGGTCGCAATAGACCTTTCGGTCTTGCTTCAGGTGCTTTGTGAAGGCGACCCACCATTTGAGTTCATAGCTTCCATGGTTGTGCATTTGGGATTTGAATTTCTGGGGTTTTTAAGAGCTACGAGAGTGGGTTTGTTTGGTTTACTAGTTATGGCAGGGCTGAATTATGATATGTGAGGTATGCGGTTAGACCTAAAATCCTCTTGAGATGAGCTAAAACTTTTTGAATAATTGCTAGGTCCGGTGCGAGGTAACAAAATTGTTAAACGCTATGATGATAAAAAGATTATCGAGTTTTTCCACATGTAATGTGAATCTATTCTTGCACTGGCAATAGATCTAATTAAAATTCTTTTTTTCATCTTGTACATTTTTTGAAATTATGAAAAGCAAACATTCTTTATTGATAGGATAATATATATAAACACGTATTAAAAACATATTCAGATAAAGCAATTTGATTTTTTTTCATCTCTCATCTATTTTATTCACGTAATCTACATGCAAGAACATCAAGTTTATACAAAACAGACCTAATATAGCTAAATAATTTAGATTTCTTTCTCAATCATAAGAAGTTGTATCAAAATGTAGCTACTTCTAATCAAAATTTTTACATGCATACTAGATGGGTGTGATTTAATTTGTAGATTTTGCTCAATTACAACATACTTGAGGCAAACTCATGATGAGAAACTTTAGTTCCAAATTTTACCCCATACTCTTAAGACAATCTCACTATGTGTCACGCCCCGTACCCTACGAAGCATGAACATCCGCGAATAGGTCGAAAAGAAGTGTGACGCTCCCAGGATTACGTCGTCGACCCTAACTCAAATAAGAGGAAACACGCCACATGCGGAAACGACGTATATATAAAATAGATATATATATACACCCGGACAAATTGAAAGTAACCATGAGTAGCAGGAGATAACAAAATACAATGGATTAAACCAAAATATACATTCTTTAAAAACTTATATACATTATCCAGTTATAAACAAAAAGGTACATCAAAGGGGCCACGAAGCAAAAAGGGATCGGTGGCCTAAGGGTATCAAAGCTAACTACCAGGAGGGGCTACAGTCAAAAAGTGTCGGCCCTCACTCTTACACTTATATCTAACCCACGGTACCCAGTCGGGATCAAAACCCGACGACTCCGAGGAACTCTCGGCCTGCTCCTGGTCCTCCTCAGAATTCATGGCCGGGGATCTGAAAATTCGGTTTAACCACAACCGTGAGAAAAACTCAGCAAGTAAAAATCCCTAATCCTAAACTAAGCTAAAGTGTACCTCCAGAAGGTAAATAAAATACATAATTAAGTAAACCAGTATATCAATCAATATAAATTCAGCCGGGCCCACAGCCCAATTCACTACTTGCACCCTGCAGGTTAGACTTTCAATAACATTATAAAACATATGCAGGATATCGACCCGAAGGCCACGACCCTAAGGCCAATCAACAGGTAAATCGACCCGAAGGCCACGACCTGAAGGTCACAGTTTATTCCGACCCGAAGGCCACGATTTATTTCGACCCGAAAGCCCGACCCGAAGGCCACAATTTTATACCGACCCGAAGGCCCGACCCGAAGGCCACATTTTATTCCGACCCGAAGGCCCGACCCGAAGGCCACAAATTAAATCGACCCGAAGGCCCAGTTTACAAGGTTCGTCACGTATACCAATGCACTCTATTTCGACTAATAGCAAGCATAAATGCCGTTCACATACTCGGGAATTCAAAGTCAATTACCCATGCCAAGAAGCCAAATAAAATTATGCGCAATCTTGTCAATTTCAATGCATTGACGGCATGTTCAACCTTTTCCATTTTATCCCTAATAAACCGGCACTTATTTTACACGCTTGCTCCAATTCAATACAATACACCTAAAACCCGCCATGTCCAAATCAAACTTAGTCATTCGACCCTCAAACATGGCGCACCCACTATAATTCCAACAAGTCCTAATTGGCCTCTAAAATGCCTAATTTCAAGCCATAACTCATTAGTCCATTTAATGAACAAATTAGGCAAATTAATGCAAATTCGGACCTCCATGAATAATACTCAACATCAGACAATTTTCAGCCTTAAATCATCCTTAAACAACCTTATTAAGTCCCAATTAAACATTGGGTCGCCTGATTTAAACAATCACACAAGATTCCAATTAATCTCAACTTAGGCAAATTAATCCAAATTCGGGTCTAGTATGAACAGTACCCAAACAGCCCTCAATTAGTCTCCAAATCACACTTAAATCATCTCATTAAGCCCCAATTAAGTCCCCTAATAAGCCCATACACAATTACACTCAATTAGGCCACAATTTAGCTTAATTAACCCTAAAATTTACCCCTAAATTGCACAATTAGGCTAATTCGGGGTTTAGGGATTTTACTCGCCTAAAATTGTCTTGAGGCGATGGAAGCGGGCGGTCGATTACCGACAAGCGGTGAGAATCGACGGCGGCGCTCCGGGGGCAAGCCGACGGTCACAGCGACTCCGGCGGACTCACGGTTCAATTCGGCCAAAACAGGGGAGGGGCTGAGGTGAGGGGGCTGTGGACGTGAAGAGAGAGAATGAGAGGGCAAGGCTGGTCGGCGGAGGTGGCGCTCGGCGGCGGACGGCGGCGCGGCACCGGCGGGGCGAGACCGGCGACGTTTCTCTCCCCCTTCCGCTTGGAACAGAGCAGCTGCTATGGGGCGGCGAAACAGGGGCAGGGAAGGTCGACGGTGGCTGGGGGTGACGCCAAGGAGCGGCGGCCCGAGCTCAGCAGCTCCGGCGGCGCAGGGGGCTCCGGCGAGAACAGAACCGGCGAAGCAGAACCGGCGAGGGAGAGAGCGGCCGAGAGAACGATCGGGGAGAGAGAGAGAGACGTGAGCAGAGAGAGAGAGTCTGAAGATAGAGAGAGAGAGAGTCTTGGGTCAAAAGTGGTCAAAGCTTGGTGAGTGGGATCCAAGTGTCACCAATCTAAGGGCTTAGGACAACTTGCCCTTTAATCCAAGGGCTTAAATTCATACTTATCCAAAAAAGCAAGGGCAAAATGGTCAAAAGTCCTCTAACCATGGCTGACCAGGTCTGGTTGGCTTCACCTAACCATAGTTAAACCCCAAAATTGACCAAAAATTCGGAATTAAATAAAACACTCTAGGGGCATTTTCGTAATTTTCCGCCCCCGGACCGAAATTTAAATTTTCGCCCATACCGGTCCTATATATCCATGGGAGACATAATATGGCGTCGGATTCGAAAAATTCACGTTCTAAGCCCTCGAAAATCTTCCGTGAAGTTTCGAGAATAAAATAATATTATTTTCCAATTTTTGTCGAAATTCCACTTTTTGTCCAAAACCACTCTAAATGTGCGTGGCCACCCCAAAATGACCTTAGCCGCGAAAAATAACCTCAAACGGCCTCCGAATTCGGCCTCGGTGTCCACAGGGGCAAAACGGTAACTTTCTCAATTTCTGTCGAATTTTCAGTTTCCAGCCGTATTAATCCCAAACATGAATGGCCACTCTAAAATGACGTCCTTCTTGCAAAATAGTCGTAATTACCCTTGAAATTTTGATATCGAAGTTCGGGTCCAATATCGCGATCTAATTTACTCGTTTTGCAGTTTTAGGGTCTCTTACTAACGGGAGGCTGTTTAGGTGTTACGCGTATCGACCTAAGATTGTCCGAGTCGTGATAGTCTCAATTTCGAGAGAACGAGAGGAATTATCACTAGCACCTGGGGTCGCGATCGTTTGGATTAAAATCGGGTTTCCTTTGTCAGGCGCACTTTCGGTCGTGCGAAATCACTCGCGATCCGATCGTGCGTTACTGACAATATCAACCTGTCATTTTCCTAAGATCGGCCTATATTGGCTCAAAATATTTCCTCGACGTTCGTCGAAATCGGCGCTCCATCACGATCGGGTTCTCGGTCCACGTACCTGTTCCTATTTAGCCTTTCCCATTTGGTTAGTATCCCGTGATTGATCAAGTCCGGGCGAGACTTACTAAAATCACACGAGAATCAATATACACTTTATTGGTCCCGATAACAGGTCAAAATTCAGGATGTTACAACTCTTCCCCCCTTACAAAAATTTCGTCTTCGAAATTTGTACTTCAAACTTGCTCCTCGAACAACTAGGGGCGTTGACGTCGCATGGCTTCCTCGCTTTCCCATGTAGCGCCTTCTGTCCCATGGTGCTCCCAAACTACCTTAACCATCAGGATTGTCTTATTCCGAAGTACTCGATCTTTCCGATCTTCAATTCTGACTGGTCTCTCCATGTACGACACCCTGTCGTCCACATCTATTTCTTCGTATCTTAGAACGTGTATCGGGTCTGGTTCATACTTTCTCAATATCGACACGTGGAAGACATTGTGTACCTGGGACAAATTTGGTGGCAGGGCAAGCCTATATGCCATATCGCCAATCTTTTCCAAAATCTCAAATGGTCCAACAAACCTTGGACTCAGCTTCCCCTTCTTGCCAAATCGGGATAACCCTTTCATAGGTGACACCTTTAGAAAGACATGATCTCCAACTTGGAATTCCAAAGGTCGTCGTCTCCAATCGGCATAGCTCTTTTGACGACTTTGTGCTGTCTTTAACCTTTCTCGGATAATCTCGACAGCTTCCACTGTCTGCTGTACCAACTCTGGACCCGTAATGCTTCGTTCACCTACCTCATCCCAGCACACTGGAGTCCTACATGCTCTGCCATATAAAGCTTCAAATGGGGCCATCTGAATACTCTGCTGAAAACTGTTATTATACGCAAACTCCACCAAATGTAGCTGCTCTTCCCATTTACCTTGAAAATCCAGTACGCAAGCTCTTAACATATCCTCGAGAGTCTGAATTGTCCTTTCTGATTGATCGTCAGTCTGTGAATGGTAAGCTGTACTGAACTGCACCTTTGTCCCCAAGGCCGTCTGTAGACTTTTCCAAAAATTTGCCGTAAACCTCGGGTCACGATCCGATGTAATTGTCACTGGTACCCCATGCAGTCTAACTATTTGTCTTACGTACAGTTCTGCGTACTTTTCTAGTTCAAAATCCTTTCGTACAGCTAAGAAATGAGCCGATTTTGTAAGTCGATCCACGATCACCCAAATGGAATCATGCCCTCTCTGGCTTCTCGGTAATCCTGTTACGAAGTCCATGGTGATGTGTTCCCATTTCCACTCGGGATTTTCCAACGGTCGCAGTAGTCCTCCAGGTTTACAGTGTTGTGCTTTTACCTGCTGACATGTCAAACACTTAGCCACATACCTGGCCACATCCGTTTTCATTCCGTTCCACTAGTAATGTTGCCGTAGATTCTGATACATTTTCGTATTGCCAAGGTGGATACTGTAATTGCTGCGATGAGCTTCTCTTAGTATTTCTTCCTTAAGCTCAATATCATCCGGTACACACCATCGTCCTCTAAATTTCAGGATTCCATCCTCTGATACTTGGAAATCTGGCTTTCTTGTAGTGGCATCCATTTCCACAATTTTCTGAATTTCCTGATCCATGGACTGCAGCGCCTTAATCTTAGTCTGAATCTCCGGCTCGATTCTCAAAGTGGCCAGCAGATTCGACACATGGCTCAATTCCAATTTAAATTCTGAGTCTCGAAGTCTTTCCAATAACGTCCACTCCTTGATCATCATGTGCGCCATACTTGATTTGCGACTTAGCGCATCCGCCACTCGATTCGCTTTTCCAGGGTGGTACATGATGTCGCAATCATAATCTTTCAGAAGTTCCATCCATCTACGTTGCCTCATATTCAACTCTTTCTGTGAGAACAGGTATTTGAGACTCTGGTGATCCGTAAAAATCTGGAACTTTTCCCCATATAAATAGTGTCTCCAAATTTTAAGTGCAAAAATAATGGCAGCCAACTCTAAGTCATGCGTCGGATAGTTCAACTCGTGCGGCCTCAACTGACGTGACGCATATGCAACTACTTTCCCATGCTGCATTAACACACAACCAAGTCCTCTAAGCGAAGCATTACTGTATATCTCGAATCCACCATGTCCAGATGGAATAGTCAAGACTGGAGCTGTTGTCAGTCTATGCTTAAGTTCCTGAAAGCTTCGTTCGCACTTGTCATCCCATTCAAACTTAGTCTCCTTTTTCAGTAATCGCGTTAATGGCATGGCTATCGACGAGAATCCTTCCACGAAATGTCGATAATAGCCAGCCAATCCTAAGAAACTCCTGATTTCCGTCACTGATGTTGGTCTGGGCCACTTGAGCACTGCCTCAATCTTAGTCGGATCCACAGATATTCCTTCTCCCGAAACAATATGTCCAAGGAATGCTACCTTACTAAGCCAGAACTCGCATTTGCTAAACTTCGCATAAAGCGCGTGCTCCCTCAACGTCCGTAATACTTCCGTCAAATGCACTTCATGTTCTACCGGACTCCTTGAGTATACCAGAATATCGTCGATAAACACAATGACGAACTGGTCCAGAAATTCCTTAAAAACTCTGTTCATCAGATCCATGAAGGCTGCAGGGGCGTTCGTCAAACCGAAGGGCATGACTGTAAACTCATAATGCCCGTACCTCGTCCTAAATGCAGTCTTGGGTATATCTTCTTTTCGAATTTTTAACTGATGATACCCGGTCCGTAGATCAATCTTGGAGAACACTGACGCTCCTTGTAATTGATCGAACAAGTCGTCGATCCTTGGCAGTGGATACTTATTCTTTATAGTCACCTGATTCAACTGTCGATAGTCTATACATAATCTCAACGTCCCGTCCTTTTTCCTCACAAACAGGACTGGCGCTCCCCATGGAGACGCACTGGGACGAATAAACCCCTTGTCTAATAATTCCTGCATCTGGACTTTCAGTTCCTTCAATTCCGATAAAGACATCCGATAAGGGGCCTTAGAAATTGGCTCTGTACCTGGGGCCAATTCTATTACGAATTCCACTTCCCGTTCTGGCGGCAAGCCCGGTAATTCTTGAGGAAAAACCTCGGGGAAATTGCACACTACAGGGATTTCTTCCAACTTGGGTTCCGCCAAGGTCGGATCTTTGACGTTAACCAAATATCCCTCACAACCTTCCTCGAGCATCTCCATTGCCTCTACTGAGGAAATCCAAGGGATTGAGGTTCCTCCTCGATTTCCCTGAAATTCAAACCTAGGATGTCCAATCGGATTGAATTGGATCGTCCTATTACCGCAATCCATAACGGCTTTCTGCTTAGTCAACCAATCCATACCGATGATCACATCGAAATCATACATGGCTAACACAGCCAAATCAATCATTTCCTCTACATTTCCAATCACAATTTTGCAATCCAAGCACCCCAATGATACTAACACCCTATCATGCAATGGGGTCGTCACACATAACATACTTTCAAGTAAAACAGGCTCCAGACCAACTAATCTAACAAACTGTTCTGAAATAAACGAATGGGTTGCCCCGGGATTAACTAATGCATAGGTAGCATGATCACAGAGGGAAATAGTACCTGTGACCACGCCCGGCGCATCCTCGGCATCCTTGCGGGCCATTGCGTACACTCGCCCTTGTGCCGGCGGTCTGCCCTGAATAGCTGGTGGGGGATTTCCGGCCTGGTTTCCCGCTCTGGGCTGCTGATGTTGTCCTGGGGGTCCCAAAGATCGTTGCTGGGGGCAATTCTTTATTTGATGTCCCAAACTTCCGCAACGAAAACAAGCTCCAAGTCTATTTGGCGTCTGACTGGTTTTCCCTATATTCCTTCTCGGTGGTGGAACAAACCGTCTATTATCGGTCATCGGTTTCTTTCCAAAGCGACGATTGTCCCGATTCTGAATAAACCTTGAACCCGATGTTGCTGTCCTTTCCATCTGATCTCGCTCCATCGTTTGGGCTCGCTCATACAATTCTCTGTAATCTCTGATATTCAGCAAAAGCATTTGGGTGCGAAGATCCGGCTTCAGTCCATCTCGGAATCTTCGAGCCTTATCCAGTGGGTTCTCAACCATCCTTGGGGCGAATATGGACAGTCTTGCGAACTCTGCTTCGTACTGGACTACTGTCATCGACCCCTGACGAAGCCTCATGAACTCCGCCATCTTCTTCTCTAGGGCGCTCTCTGAGAAATACTGTCCATAGAAATGCTCAACAAATATTGCCCAGGTCTGTTCCATATTTTCCGGAAACACTCTATCCTTAACGGCCTTCCACCAATCGTGGGCATTATCTTGCAGCTGGTAAGTTGCCAACAAAATCTTTTCAGCCTCAGTACACCCTAACAAATCAAACACTTTCTCCAGCTCCTCCACCCAACGTGGAGCGGTTTCTGGGTCACCTCTGCCCGTGAACTTGGGCGGTTTCAGCTTGAGGAATTGCTCCACTAACTGGTGCATTGGCCTAGCTATTACCATAGGTTGAGGCTGAGCTTGCTGGGCTTGGGCTTGATTCTCATTGAGGGCAGCGGCTGCTGCAGCCTCAGCAGCTTGGGCGGTCGCATTATCTCTCTCTTGAGCTTGTCTATCTATCATATTTCCAATCCTCTCCAATACTCTGAGGACTCCTTCCATACGCGGATCTTCTGCAGGTCTAACATTAGCTCTAGGGTCCACTGCAGCCCTATCGCCAACTCCAGGGTTCCCTACCACTCTAGCACCCATATTAAGGTCTCCTACAGCTCTGGCTCGGGCACGACCTCTACCTCTAGTTCCTCTTCCTGAGCCCCTCCTTGGGACTCTTCCCACACTTCCTCCTTCGCTGCTCATCCTTCTAAAACCGAGTGCTCAACTACCTGCTATAATTCCGTCCAGGAATTAGAGACCTAAACCAACTAACCGGTCTAAGTCCTAGGCAGGTATCAACACAAAAGCAATTAAATACTCAGCATGCAGCTAGCACCACGGCACAAAGTTTCTCCCAAGGACTTGCACACTTACCTTGGGTCCTGCCGCACCTGCATAATACTGGTTCAAATAATCATCACAACACTCAAACATAAACAATCTGGAGGCACACTTAGCACACTAGGTCATCCTATGGCTACCCATGGTCACTCCTCCTTATCACTCCAGGGTTCAACTAAATTGGACCGAGCTGTCCTTGCTCTGATACCAATTCAAACGGGGATGTCACGCCCCGTACCCTACGAAGCATGAACATCCGCGAATAGGTCGAAAAGAAGTGTGACGCTCCCAGGATTACGTCGTCGACCCTAACTCAAATAAGAAAAAACACGCCACATGCGGAAACGATGTATATATAAAATAGATATATATATACACCCGGACAAATTGAAGTAACCATGAGTAGCAGGAGATAACAAAATACAATGGATTAAACCAAAATATACATTCTTTAAAAACTTATATACATTATCCAGTTATAAACAAAAAGGTACATCAAAGGAGCCACGAAGCAAAAAGAGATCGGTGGCCTAAGGATATCAAAGCTAACTACCAGGAGGGGCTACAGTCAAAAAGTGTCGGCCCTCACTCTTACACTTATATCTAACCCACGGTACCCAGTCGGGATCAGAACCCGACGATTCCGAGGAACTCTCGGCCTGCTCCTGGTCCTCCTCAGAATTCATGGCCGGAGATCTGAAAATTCGGTTTAACCAAAACCGTGAGAAAAACTCAGCAAGTAAAAATCCCTAATCCTAAACTAGGCTAAAGTGTACCTCCAGAAGGTAAATAAAATACATAATTAGGTGAACCAGTATATCAATCAATATAAATTTAGCCGGGCCCACAGCCCAATTCACTACTTTCACCCTGCAGGTTAGACTTTCAATAACATTATAAAACATATGCAGGATATCGACCCGAAGGCCACGACCCTAAGGCCAATCAACAGGTAAATCGACCCGAAGGTCACAGTTTATTCCGACCCGAAGGCCACGATTCATTTCGATCCGAAGGCCCGACCCGAAGGCCACAATTTTATACCGACCCGAAGGCCCGACCCGAAGGCCACATTTTATTCCGACCCGAAGGACCGACCCGAAGGCCACAAATTAAATCGACCCGAAGGCCCAGTTTACAAGGTTCGTCACGTATACCAATGCACTCTATTTCGACTAATAGCAAGCATAAATGCCGTTCACATACTCGGGAATTCAAAGTCAATTACCCATGCCAAGAAGCCAAATAAAATTATGCGCAATCTTGTCAATTTCAATGCATTGACGGCATGTTCAACCTTTTCCATTTTATCCCTAATAAACCGGCACTTATTTTACACGCTTGCTCCAATTCAATACAATACACCTAAAACCCGCCATGTCCAAATCAAACTTAGTCATTCGACCCTCAAACATGGCGCACCCACTATAATTCCAACAAGTCCTAATTGGCCTCTAAAATGCCTAATTTCAAGCCATAACTCATTAGTCCATTTAATGAACAAATTAGGCAAATTAATGCAAATTCGGACCTCCATGAATAATACTCAACATCAGACAATTTTCAGCCTTAAATCATCCTTAAACAACCTTATTAAGTCCCAATTAAACATTGGGTCGCCTGATTTAAACAATCACACAAGATTCCAATTAATCTCAACTTAGGCAAATTAATCCAAATTCGGGTCTAGTATGAACAGTACCCAAACAGCCCTCAATTAGTCTCCAAATCACACTTAAATCATCTCATTAAGCCCCAATTAAGTCCCCTAATAAGCCCATACACAATTACACTCAATTAGGCCACAATTTAGCTTAATTAACCCTAAAATTTACCCCTAAATTGCACAATTAGGCTAACTCGGGGTTTAGGGATTTTACTCGCCTAAAATTGTCTTGAGGCGACGGAAGCGGGCGGTCGATTACCGACAAGCGGTGAGAATCGACGGCGGCGCTCCGGGGGCAAGCCGGCGGTCACAGCGACTCCGGCGGACTCACGGTTCAATTCGGCCAAAACAGGGGAGGGGCTGAGGTGAGAGGGCTGTGGACGTGAAGAGAGAGAATGAGAGGGCAAGGCTGGTCGGCGGAGGTGGCGCTCGGCGGCGGACGGCGGCGCGGCACCGGCGGGGCGAGACCGGCGACGTTTCTCTCCCCCTTCCGCTTGGAACAGAGCAGCTGCTGTGGGGCGGCAAAACAGGGGCAGGGAAGGTCGACGGTGGCTGGGGGTGACGCCAGGGAGCGGCGGTCCGAGCTCAGCAGCTCCGGCGGCGCAGGGGGCTCCGGCGAGAACAGAACCGGCGAAGCAGAACCGGCGAGGGAGAGAGCGGCCGAGAGAACGATCGGGGAGAGAGAGAGAGACGTGAGCAGAGAGAGAGAGTTTGAAGATAGAGAGAGAGAGAGTCTTGGGTCAAAAGTGGTCAAAGCTTGGTGAGTGGGATCCAAGTGTCACCAATCTAAGGGCTTAGGACAACTTGCCCTTTAATCCAAGGGCTTAAATTCAAACTTATCCAAAAAAGCAAGGGCAAAATGGTCAAAAGTCCTCTAACCATGGCTGACCAGGTCTGGTTGGCTTCACCTAACCATAGTTAAACCCCAAAATTGACCAAAAATTCGGAATTAAATAAAACACTCTAGGGGCATTTTCGTAATTTTCCGCCCCCGGACCGAAATTTAAATTTTCGCCCATACCGGTCCTATATATCCATGGGAGACATAATATGGCGTCGGATTCGAAAAATTCACGTTCTAAGCCCTCGAAAATCGTCCGCGAAGTTTCGAGAATAAAATAATATTATTTTTCAATTTTTGTCGAAATTCCAATTTTTGTCCAAAACCACTCTAAATGTGCGTGGCCACCCCAAAATGACCTTAACCGCGAAAAATAACCTCAAACGGCCTCCGAATTCGGCCTCGGTGTCCACAGGGGCAAAACGGTAACTTTCTCAATTTCTGTCGAATTTTCAGTTTCCAGCCGTATTAATCCCAAACATGAATGGCCACTCTAAAATGACGTCCGTCTTGCAAAATAGTCGTAATTACCCTTGAAATTTTGATATCGAAGTTCGGGTCCAATATCGCGATCTAATTTACTCGTTTTGCAGTTTTAGGGTCTCTTACTAACGGGCGGCTGTTTAGGTGTTACGCGTATCGACCTAAGATTGTCCGAGTCGTGATAGTCTCAATTTCGAGAGAACGAGAGGAATTATCACTAGCACCTGGGGTCGCGATCGTTTGGATTAAAATCGGGTTTCCTTTGTCAGGCGCACTTTCGGTCGTGCGAAATCACTCGCGATCCGATCGTGCGTTACTGACAATATCAACATGTCATTTTCCTAAGATCGGCCTATATTGGCTCAAAATATTTCTTCGACGTTCGTCGAAATCGGCGCTCCATCACGATCGGGTTCTCGGTCCACGTACCTGTTCCTATTTAGCCTTTCCCATTTGGTTAGTATCCCGTGATTGATCAAGTCCGGGCGAGACTTACTAAAATCACACGAGAATCAATATACACTTTATTGGTCCCGATAACGGGTCAAAATTCAGGATGTTACGCTATGAGTAATCTCTTGACAAATTTTGCTTTAATTACAACATATTTAACTGGGACCATTGCTTATGAAAGAGCCCATAATCAACATAGGTTCCCAAATAGAACTGCCATGAGAAAGCTTTTCCTAACGGGAGCTCAGGCCGAAAGCTTAAAACCTCACATCCCACCCGTCTATTCCTGTATAGATACAGGAGCAAGCCACACCGATCTCTATGCTTTCTCCCCCTCTCCAAATTCCATAGTTTCCGCTCTCTAATCCCACGCTAATTTAAGCATCGGAGGATTCTTAACGGGCCAGAACCCCTGGGGACTCCTTGTCGTTGTGGCGTGCGGGTTCAAGCCGCAATTTCAAAAGAAAAAGTAAAAAGTCCATGCCTGTTGCAACTCCAAGAGAAAAAAGAATAAACATTATTGCCGGCTTATTACTTTGAAGAAAATACCAAATAAACCTCAACGTGAGTGAACACAAGTTCGGCGGACAGGCATATCTATGCCTGTCGAAGATTTGCGGCTATGTTAGCCAATCTCTTGAGGCAAACTCTTTTGCTCCGATTTTTTTCACCGTATTTTTAACATGAACTCACTGCGAGCAAGCCTTTAACAAGAAAGCATCTTATTTAACAATTACCATTAGGCAAACTCACGATTTGCCCTTTGATCAAGAATGCATTTTTGCCTTCTTAGATTAATGACATAACTCTTTCGGAAAGTTTTAATCTCATTTCGTCGGGCGAAACTCGGCATAAATCCAACACCTTCATAATGGAGAGATCCAAGAGGGAGCCCATAACTTAAGTCTACTGACAATCTAGCTGGATTTATAGTTACTCAAACCATTGAATCATGACCAGGGATCACTTGCTTTTTTCAGCTCTAGACATCCAATGTGGAAACTTTTCTTTTTTCAACACGACTCACTTGGGCATTCAACACGTTTCGTGTGGGATAATGTGACTCATGTTATAATAAATGTAGGTTTTGAAATTTTCTTTTGTCTATCATAAGTGAGAAATTATTTGCACATCGGTGTTAATGTCTTGGAACATCTGTAACTCTAGCTACAGAACATATCTTCTACTGCGGACAGTATATATGCCTGTAAACTTCCCCATTACTCCATTCTTTTTTTATTGGGGTGAATTTATTGCATTGGTTGATATAGAATATGTATTATCAATGCAATATGCAACTTTCTAAGTACTTAATCCTCTTCTCTCTTCTACGCAACTCGCAGGCCTATATGTTCAGAGCTTGTTAACGCATGAAAAGTGAACTCTCAAATCATTCTCTATCATAAGCTCCACTGATCATAGTCAAGTACTGCAGTACCAATGGCCGAGGCTGTTGTTTCATTCGCGGCGGAGACAATAGGAAACCTGCTCATCGACGAGGCCAAATTCTTGTGGCGCGTGGAGGGCAAGGTCAAGGACCTGCAAAGGGAGCTGAGGCTGATTCAGGCCTTGTTGAGGGATGCAGACGCAAGACAAGAGCGCGACCAAGCTGTTGGAGAATGGGTCGTGCAACTCCGTGACATTGCCTACGATGCTGAAGACGTAATCGAGCAATACATCCTCAGAGTCGCGCCGAAGAAGGAACAAAACATCATCAAAGCGTACGCTTGCTTCGTGGCAAAGTGCAAATGGGTGCGGGCTCATATTGTGGGGATAGAGATTGATGGCTTAAAATCCAACATTTCCAATCTGAGAACGAGTATGCAGGCTTATGGCGTACAAGTAGTGAACGGACGCGAACGCAAACGCGTGAGAGCTTCGATGCCCAAGCGGACTTATGCCCATTACGAGGAGGATTTTGTTGGGAGGGAAGATAGTATTGAGGAGTTGGTGAAAGAGCTGTTGAAGGATGGAAAACAGCACAGAGTTATTTCTATATGGGGAATGGGGGGTTTGGGTAAGACCTCACTTGCCAAGAAAGTTGTCGCTCATGACGAAGTAAAGAACAATTTCGATGGTTTCGCTTGGGCCTGTATATCTCAAGAATACCACGTGAGAGAAATCTTGGAGAATATCCTTGTTAAGTTGAAGCCTGATCAAAGAGAGGGGGTTATGCACATGAGACAGGACGAATTGCTCGAAACTCTATACAAGATCCAACAAGAGAAGAGATGTATCGTGGTTCTTGACGATATTTGGGCCAAAGAGGCCTGGGACAGTCTTCAAGCCGCATTCCCGGTCAAGAACACGAGAAGCAAACTATTGATAACAACCCGCAATAGAGAAGTAGCTGAGCATATTGATCCTCAAGGTCTTTTCCATGAACTTCAGGGCTTATCGGACCTGGAGAGCTGGGATTTGCTGAAGAAGAGGGCGTTTCTTGAAACAAAAGGTAAGGCTTTTTTAAGGTTATTATCCTAACATATAGTAGCTTCAAGAGATTATATTGCTTCAAGAGATTTTTATAGTCGGAGACGAAGCGACAAATACAAGGTACTGCATTGCTCAGTCTGCCTTTTGAAAGGTTTAAAAAAAATTTATGAATCGATGGTTACTATGGAGCTCGAATAATCGATATATGTAGTATTTGGCATCAAAATGTTGATACTTGGGGAATGAGATGTCCCTTTTATTACTCAATGGCTAGCGATTGTACCTCCAAACATCCAAAATTTTGCTCCTCCTTTCATCCAATGAGGAGAAATATCAAAGAGGCTTTTATATGGCCAACATGATAAACGATTTTGATAGGAATTCATGAAATAATGGGGAGTCTAGCTATGTTCCTTCTTCCACAGGCCTCATCTCAGGTCCACCCATTTTTGTATTTGTGAATAGCTGGTCTAAAAATTAGAGTGGGGATTGTTAAGAAAATTGTGAATCATTATGCGACAAAAGAGAGTGGTAACATAAAGATTTCGCCGTAATTTTCACTGCAGTGGAGATTACTAATGCACTCAACTCATAGAAGATTAGTAAGACCCTCAAGTTATCTATGCGGCTTTCCTTTTTCCTCATCTAGTAGGATTATTGTTTCTATACATTTGCTCAAACCACTTCATTCTAGCTGCAGATAGCAAAAATGATACGTTCCGTTTGTCAATTTAGGGTTCTTGATCTTCCAGGTGTTGGTGGAGGCATATATAGGATCCTTGCTATGGTCCCTATAGTCTTTCCCCTTACGAAAGCATAATTGAATCATAGATTATAAAAAACTATAGCATCTTATTCATATATCAAAAAACATATATTCGTCCTTGAAGTTATCTTCTTATTACAGTTGCAAATTTGTTGCCTAATATTGTGCAGAAATCACTGAAAACATGAAGAGGTTAGGAGATGAACTCCTTAAAAAGTGTGGAGGAATACCCTTGGCTGTCATTGTGCTTGGTGGGCTTTTGGCGGTCAACGAGTGGGAGACGGTTTACAGAAACATCAATTTACATTTTAGAGATAAGAGTGATGTATCAAAAGTGTTGGCCTTAAGCTATGACGATCTGCCATGGTATCTAAAGCCATGCTTCCTCTATTTGGGTTGCTTTCCAGAGGATGCTGAAATCCCTGCAATAGAAGTTCTTCGCATGTGGATTGCAGAAGGCTTTGTGTCTCCCTATACATTTGACGAATATGGAGAAATTAGAGTGGAAGACATAGCAGAGCGATATTTAATGGAGTTGGTTAACAGGGGAATGGTTCAAGCACGATTCAAATTGAGTGGAAAGATCAAAACCTGTCACCTTCATGACTTGATGCGAGACTTATGCATCTCCAAGGCTAAGCAAGAGAGTTTTCTTAGAATTCGTAACATTCAGCTGGACAATGAGATGGAGGATTATTCTTCTTCGACGGCAACTTGCAAAACACGAAGGCTTTCTCTTAATGTGCATGGGAGTGCTAAAGGAAACATCTTTCCGAGAGTCGAACAAATAGGAAGGACCATGCTCCACCTTCGAACTCTTATGCTCTTCTATTCTAAGGCATATGGTAGAGGGATGTGGGAGCAATTTCGACCTATTTGCATCAACAATAAGTTTCTCAGAGTTCTAAAGCTAGAGAGCCTATTTAGTGTGAGAGGAAGTTTACCTAAAGAGGTGGGAGACCTGGTTCATTTAAGATACCTAAGTTTAGCAGAAAGTATGTTTGAGGGCTTGCCGCAATCTATGGGGAACCTTTTATGCATGGAATTCTTGGACCTGTGTGTGACAGTAAGAGTAACCGTGCCAAATGTGTTGTGGAAGATGAGAAGGTTGAGGCATCTCTGTCTTCCCTACCGATTTGCCATCGAGAATAAATTTCTTGGGGACCGAAAGAAGTTACGATTGGACACTTTAAAGAGTCTACATATGTTGAGAAACTTTCGTCCAAATAATTGTGACATGAACGATGTAGCTAAACTGACCAATCTGCGAAAATTGACTTTGGCCACTATCGACAATGAACATGACAAGTTGGAGATAATTTCACAACTTGCTAAATTCGATTTGATACATCTTCAATCCTCATCTTTTCATTTCTCACGCCACATGTCTTCTAATTTATTCAGAGAAGGTGAATTGAGCAAAATGTCAAGTTATCCCCATTCTTGCAAAATGTCCATATGGGGAACAATAGAGAAGTTACCGGAACATAAGAATCTACCACAACAACTGAGGAAGCTGGTCTTATTCGGGTCTTTGCTGGAAGAAGATCCAATGCCAATATTGGAGAGATTGCAGCACTTGGTTGTTCTCATGCTGGTGAATTTGGCTTTCTTGGGGAAGAAAATGGTTTGCTCTGCGGGAGGCTTTCCTCAACTCAAGCATTTAGTTCTTTATGATCTGCCAAATTTGGAGGAGTGGAGGGTGGCTGAAGGAGCCATGCCTCATCTTTCTCGATTAGGGATTAGCCGATGTCGCCGATTGAAGACAACAGTACCTAAAGGAGTCCACGTGTATGACGGTGATGAAGCCAGGCATCGCGAGTGGGTGAAGCTCTTCGAATACCGGCCGTGAGAGAGAGATGCAGGTATGTGTGGTCAGGGGTCGGCCCGATTGTCTGCTGAGACAGAGGTAGAGGGAGAGGGGGAGCGGGAGGGGGAGGCGTCTGGCTTGGCGGGTTGTCAGGGGGTGGGTGGGCCCCCCCCAGATAATAATAGCAGATGTGGAAAATGGAACATTTGATTATTTAATATCGCAAATGCTTTATAAAATCGATATAAGAGGAAAAACATGTAATTCGATATATTTTTATAAGTGAAAATAGGTTGTGTATTATGGCAATCCTTTGATAAATTTCCCTATCGTCTTCTTCTTCTTCCCATCGTAAATCACTGTTCCTTTCATTTTCTCTCTCATCCTGGAGGACTTAAATTAGTGGAGGGTAGTAATCTGTTGTTGCGCTCGCTGTCGAGATCATAGCTCGCGACTTGGGCTCATGGGAAGATTGCAAAGTCCTCGCTGAGCGCCGTGAGGAGGTGGAGCGAATTCGATGCAATGCTTCTCCGAAAGACGCTAGATGGGAGGCGGCATATCATTTCCATCGCTTCTGGTGTTGGAAGGCGTCGTCGTGAAAGCAGCTGCATTGCAGGAGGGATGAGAGGAAAGAAGAGAAGATCCAATCATTTCCATGGTGCCGGTCAGATGTTTGACGAAATGCGCGTGTGAGTAGATACTGGGGGTAACATAAATCTGAAATGAGCGTGTTGCTTTCGGCTTGTGCAATTGATTTCTCTGTATGTATATAGATAAACGATGATGGGAAATACAAAAATGCATTTTGCATCTCCCAGTCTCCTACATTTTTTGTTTATATCAGTATCCCTGTCTCCTTCATGTAAGGCTGCAAGATACGCCTAACGATTCTTTTTTTTTTTTTTTGGCAAGGCGCCTAACGATTCTTTTATGTGTGCTTACTTGATTCTTTCCCTGTGTACAAGAGAGATCAAATTGCTGGATGTAGCGAGAAAGCATATGATTATACGCACGTCAAATGTTGCTGTTCTTCTGCGACCGAGAACATGAGGTATACATCAAAGGAGGTGAATATTATGACAGGACCTTGGCTTTCTCTGCCCGAAATTACTATCTAAATTGACTAATTATGTCAAAAGGATAATATCAGCTTCAGCATCAGTTCCGACCTTCATAAGGGTCTCAAAAAACCTCTTATAGAGTTAGCTAATTTAGATCCTTTTCAACTATCATGATTGCTTTATCTTAGTATGGGATCACAGAGAGATGTAACACTGGAATTTGCCCATTCTGTTCATTTCATTTCTCATTCTTTTGGGCTTCAATGGCGGATGGGAAGGGCTTGTGTACACTCCGATTTACCATGCGCAGGGTCTCACAAAATGCAACTTACTGACTGAAGTTACTCCAGGTAAACTCCATGATGTCCCAGATTTTATCACATTGTGACAAACTAACTAGCAGAGCAAAAGATATTCTAAATAGCGGAATATATCTTGTTTCGGAAATAGTATGGAAAATTGCAGGGAGAACAGCTATCTCTCGTACTATGGAATGATGTATCGCAGATAACGAATATAACACTCAATACTGTTCTTGTGTTTTAGAGACTACGAATGTAGGAGATGTTCATAGATCACGGAGGCCTTTCTCGGCACTCACTACGATAAGAACTCCGAAGCATCACATGCGATATATCTCTTACCAAGCACTCTTCCCTTCACAAGATTTATCTGTTGGTTTATTAAGACCTAAAATTTGGAGTTGGCTCATGCTTAAGAACTTTCTCTCAGTTTCAGAAACTGAAGATGAGGGAGTCGACAAGAATCTGCGATACTAGATGATAAGTGGCGTAAATGGCAAAATGTCCACAGGCTAACATTGTATGACCCATTTTCTGGTTTAACTACCATTATGCATATTGCACGTAACAAGATTGGTTATTAGATGAAGGAAGTTCATGAGTCACGGAACTACTTTTCTTTTTTTTTTGGACGTCTTGAGGACATGATCTTTTATGACTAATTCTCTTCTGAATTGTGATTATATTCCCACATGAGCA